>JBBPCX010000114.1:4232733-4247697 GCA_037974365.1 Hydrocynus forskahlii
GTTCAACTGACGAACAAAAAAATTCTTACCTTATCACTCCTAAACACTTTTTGCATAATAATTTGGAATGCAGTGTAGTAATCAAAGATTAGGGCTTCATTAAGATGCCTAAAAAAGGAGTGTGCCCTGCAGCGAGGAGATCCGGAGGTATTAGCCGAAAACCGTTCACCTTGCCCAGGTGTCCCAATACTTTAGTCTCCCACGGAACATGCTCATGGCTCGGGGCAACCACCAATCTCTGTGGAACTTCATAGCTAGATAGGGCTCGATGAGACCTTTCCAAAGACCCCTTGTTTGCCATAATAGCCTCCGAAAATCTGGAGTTATTAGCCAAAACCGTTCACCTCGGACAAAAGTAGTGGGACACCCGGGCGAGGTGAACGGTTTCGGCTAATAACTCCAGATCTCCGTGGGCTATTATGGCAAACGAGGGGTCGTTGGAAAGGTGTCAGGAGCCCTATCTAACAGTTAAGTTTCACATTTGGAGTGCGAGATATATTTTTCATATTTAACATTTAGATTTAAGATTTAAGCCCCCTGCTAAGTAACAGCCAATTGTAATCACGGGGCGTAGCCAATTAGCATGTCTTGCCGTTTGTAAAAGTGCTACATTTAGATTTAGAGCGCAACATTTGGTTTTTAAACACATTTAGCTCTCAGTTTGTGAAAATTGTGTGAAAATTGCGCTAAATGATGAAAAATTACACATCTAAAATTGTTAAGCGGTTTTTACAAACCGCACCCCATACCTGTTCCTTGTAGTGTGTGCCTTTTATGCATAGGCTGCATAGGCACTCTGCAATTGCATATTTATTTTTTGTTAGCCCTTTGTCTTGGGTAAAGTTTATTTTATTATTTATGAGTTATTTTTATTTGAGGTTTCATTTTGAACTGAAAACCTTGTTCACTTACTGTTTGTTTAAAATAATTAATAATTGTGATTATTAATCATGATTTCGATTATGAATATATTTATCATTTTGGTCATAATCGTGCAGCCCTAGCTGGAACAATCGAATATTTTTGGAATCGAGTATTCTGTCGATTTTTTAATCGATTAATCAAGTAATCAGATAAATCATACTTTTGTGTTAAGCAACTATATCAATAGTGTGTTATGCAACATTAAAGGCCTCTTAAAATGAGCTAGCAACTGGCTGTTATTCCTCACAGAAAAGGGTTTTTATTCAAACTCAATACTTTTATTAGATCAAACTTTAAAACCTTTGGCTTATTGGCTCCAGAACTAAAGCCTACGTACAGTATTTGTAATTATTTGTAGGCTGCGTTATGAGTCTATAGTGAAGAGGCATGACAAGTAGCAAGAGGGCAAATGCACCAAGATCTCACTCCTCATCTCTCCTTCCTTCCCCACACACACACACACACACACACACACACACTGAAAAGTTACATCTCAAAACACACCCATACATAAGGTAGTTTATATGTACTGTTGAGGTAGGCCAGGTCTGTTTTACAGTGTATACACTGCACTACGTTGTCCGCCTTACACAGTGTAAAAAGGTCAGACATTTTCTGCCTTTTACGCACACCCGGATCTTCATTTTCCGCCATTTCCATCGAGAGCAAAATAAACACGGTGTACCAAATCTTTGAAATGCGCGTCAGTTACATCAGTCCGTGTGAAACAATGATACTGGAGCTGCGCAGTGTCTACACAGCAGGATTGATACGATAGCAGAGACATTTTAAATAGAGGGACTTTGGTGACATAAATTAAACGAAGCCTCGAGGCAAAGAATTTGCCTTGAACATTTTTTGTAATCGAATTATTCGAGTTACTCGAATAATCGTTTCAGCCCAAGTGCCATCCATTGAAAAATACCATGATAAAAATTTTTGGTCATACTGTCCAGCTCTAATGCACACCACAATAAAGGTCCACAAATCCTTCCATCATTTATTTGTCCAAACTAAATTCGAGTTTCAATTATAGGTTCGGGTTCTCATGCCTCTTCTTTCTTCACCTTAATTTATTTTGCCTTAATTTATTCTGCTTTAGTTACTCCATGCCGTATTGTTCCTCCATTATTGTTTTTAATAAGGCATGCTGGAGTGTAAGAATAAAAATTTGGCCCTGGATGAGCAATTCAGAAGAGTACAGTTTGGTCAAAAGAAGGTATATATTAAAATGATTGGTCAAATTTAGAGAAATGATATAACAGCTTCTTCTTTACTTTAGATAAAGGTATTAAAATCGTGAGTATCAGCCAAATAATGGCTGTTCTTTAAAGTTCCGATTTCATGTTAAATCGACTTTTCCTTTTTTTTTTTCACTAAAAGAGATACTGTTTATGTGGTACATAAATACTGTTCAAGTTTCAAAATGTACCATTTAAACCACACCCCAAACAGTCTCTTTATGCAAGTTTTAGCGAAAAACGGCCTATTGTTTTCATGATGAAAATCAACACATTTTCATATTCAGCCTACAGCATCCATTCAAATTGTGACCGATGTTTTTTTGCCTGGCCTACTTTTTGAATGCCAATCAGAACCAAGTTTTATTTGCAATTATCAGTCTTAAAGGCACAGTAACAGGTAAAAATGAAACCACAGATGTGATAAACCGAGCTATGATAAAAAATATATGGGTGTAATCTACAATTTGGTTAAGATCAGATCAGAACTCAGCTTCAGACCCCGCTAATCTAGAACATTCGCTATGTAGGACCCCGCCCCCCCACCATGATACCACCAATTCTGGAAGGCTGAACGTTATATGAAGCGACACTGAAACTTTTTACCCTTTAGCGTGTGAGCGGCACGGAACTACCACAAATGGTAAATTGTTGTCATATGGCTAAGCAACTTGTTATATGGAAGTTGCCCTGGTTTGTGATGCTCGAGGTGTCAGACGTTTTGCTGAGCTTTGTTAGGTGTTCCGATGTCACGCAGAACCAAAGTTATGGTCATTTAAAAAACAAGTAATAATTATAACCACAGCTAGGGTTTTAAAAACATTGCGTCACACAAAAAAGTCCATAAAGAACAAAAATTTGGCCTTAGAAACGAACAAAAAATAGAACAGAAAATCTTCGAACCTGGGAAATCTTTCAGCGTGGTTTCCACCCCCAAGTGGGTGGACAAAATCTACAGAGGAAGAGGGGGCCTGAAGAGTAGCTGAACGGTAGGCGAGCCGAGTGAAAAAGCAGCAAACAGTGAGTGTGTAGGGATTAAACACTGGTTTTAGACTGCTTTACATCGTTTTAATTTATTGAAATCAGATTTTACTATTATGATCAGAGTTCTAAGGGTTAAACTGCTGCTAATGTAAGAGAAACTCAACATGTTTGGAGGAGAAGCCTAGCTGCCTTTTTTTTTTTTAAAGACACACATCCTATCCAACCAGAGAGAGATCAGCCAATGGTGCCCTTTTCTCAGAAAGGGATCGAACTCATGACCTCCTGACAATGGGCCAGATAGTTAGATAGTTAGCCATTCAGTAGTGGTTTGAAAAAAATTTTGTGAGGCTGGAGTTTGGACACAAAACTTGCTGCTACAGGTCAGGTAAAGCCTCAAGAACTGGAAGTTCTCAGTCTGTATTTGGGTTTGGACCAAAATTTTAGGCCAGATAAAAACTCATCCCTCTATAACCTCACTACACTGAGGCCAAACACAAAAAATGACCTGAATAATTATGTTTGTAGTCAGTATGTCCTTTACCATGTTCATAAATAATTAAACACAAACTCTGTTCTCAGTAAGGGTTCCGTATTGCAGACAATTATTGCAACTTTATTTCACTGCAGAAGATGGCGCCAATAACTTTGCATCATTTGTTACAGGAGATCAAAAGCCAGAGTCTGGATAACAGCTTCCTCGAATTTGCTAACCTGTCTTTGCAAAGATGAACCCAGATAAACGCAAACTCCCCCTCCTTGTTCAAATATCCAGTGGGGAACAAAAAAAATGAAGATGTGTTTGTTTGAGTCTCATTTTCCACAGGCTGCTGGAGGAGGCAGAGAGCAGAGCCTAACAGCCATAAAAGGGCAAACTCACTTTCTCTTTCTGCCTGCCTGCCAAACCTCAAAACCTCCTGTTTGCACACGCATGCTGAAGAGAAGAGCCAGCTGGGAGGGGTGAGTGCCCCGAACCACCCTCAGATCTGACATTTCATCTCTTATCAAGCACTCCCACACCAGAATCTACGGCTCTCTCTAACTCAACCCTTCATTCTTTCTGCCCACGTCCACTACCTTTTACAGCAACACTCTCAACCTCCAACCTCCACATACATAGAAAATCAATCATATTAAATGTATATTATCTGCAATTTCCCCTAAATCTTTACATTTTTCGCCTTATTCCAGAATGGGTAGTTAGCATTCTACAGAGGTGTTGGCGGAAACAAGCTTTAACATAGGAGTGTGTTTTTGTTGTTGTTATGTTTTAACCCTGTTTTGATATTTATAGCCAGAAATTAAAGCACAACTCCAATGCTGAGGTCACATGAGTGAGAAAGTATACATACATACATACAGTATTGTGCAAAAAGACACCTACGAAGAATTTTTTGAAGCCACTTTTCTCACTTTGTGATGATGTCTTTCTGCCAGCAAAATTAACATTAAAATAAACAAACAAGAAAGCAGTAAAAAGTATAAAGATTTGTAAGGAGAACACAGGTTTGGTTCCAGATTTCTCCTCGATGTCTCCAGCTGTTGTTTGGATTTGTGAAATTCCATCAGCAGCTCCTGAATTTCACAAATCCAAACAAGAAAGCAGTAAAAAGTATAAAGATTTGTAAGGAGAACACAGGTTTGGTTCCAGATTTCTCCTCGATGTCTCCAGCTGTTGTTTGGATTTGTGAAATTCCATCAGCAGCTCCTGATTTAAGTTAAAGAAGGACTGATTGAGTCAAACCAGGTTTCTTATGGAAACTACAAATAATACTGGGCTTCCACAAGGAATACGCCGATATACTGTACATAAAGTCACTATTTACTGTAAATTATTATTTGTATTTATTCTTATTTGTTTTATCTAGTGTATTTAGTAATTTTAATGTGAAAAAAACTAAATGCTCATCTAAACCATTTTAAAATATTTTGTATATCACGTCGTAAATGTAAATGTAAACGTCGGCTCCCTGTCTTCAGGCATTTTTGGCAGGCCCACACAACCCAGTTGTAGTCGTAATGGACCATTGTTATTTTTCTTTACTCGAACTACAAAACAAAAACCGGCTTAAGAGCCAGACTATAGAATAAGTTTCCTTTAACCAAAAGAAGACAGGTCTACAAAGGCTTACTGTGTTGGCTGACCCACAAACTAAAACTGCGACCCAACCCCTTATATATCTTAACTAAAACCCCACCACCGATAACGAAACACAAGCACTGAACATAAACACAAGACAGCTGAAGATCATTACATAACAAAGAACTGAAACACTCAACACAGAACTTAAGCTACCGTAACATACCCCAGACCTGACAGCCTAGGACTTTTGCACAATATTATACATACATACCTACATACATACCTTATTTTTCTGTATATATCTCAGTATGGTAAAGGAAAACCAGATCGAACACTACCACAATTAACTTCAGCTCCATGCTTGACTGGAACAAAAATGTTGGATAATTTGTTTCAACATAAGTAAAGCCACCTTCATTCCTATTGGTCGATGCAGTGTTGTGTTGCTCAATATTTGCATAAAATAGACCCTTAGCCTATTTTGGCCCTGCCTAGCTGGCAAAAGCATAGCCACAAGTCTTGTCGCTGCAATTCGCCAGTACTGAAAATAAACGGCAGCTTTTCTCTCTTTTTTGGAAGTACAGGGTAATAATCACGGTATAGATATCAATAAGCCATAAACTGTCAGAAATCGCTGAGCTTACATAAGTGTTCAATGACCTAAACAAACGCTACATGGTGATGCATAAGCTTCCATTATTTGCTACATCAGCCTCATTAGCTGGCCTGATTGGCAGTTTCACTAGTCCTTCAGCATTTCTTCATAGCAGTAGGAAGGGGATAGTATGTGGTAACATTTTTTTCCTTTTCTACAGTCAAAACAACCATGGTGGCACAGTTTGTCATGTGACCTGATCATGAAAGCAATTCATGACTTGAGAAAAAGTGTGAAAAAGCTCTACGCAGCAGATCCTCAAATAATACAGCCCATCTCAACACAACAACAAGCATTACCTTCTCTTTGCTACGTCTGATAAAACCAAGCCTCACACATGACTCATCACTTACTGTGCATGACTGCATGATTCTGAACTCACAGCTGCTGAAGTCACATGGCAAACCACATACAAAACATCTTATTCTACCGTTCTGACTCCACAACAGCTTTTCCATTCTGGAAAAAAGGCAACAGAGCTTGAAGCGCTTGAGCTCACTGGGGTACAGGCGAGTACATAGACCCAGCTGTGTCTTTTCCAACGCAGGGTAGGAGGTTATGTAAGAGCAGGCCGCATTCTCTCACGTGCTGCTGCGCTACTCTGTTCTGCCTGGAGAGAAGCAGCATGACTAGACCTCGTTCCTGTCAAATCAGCTTTTTACAGAGGAGCCCTCTCCTTGACTCAATATCAGAAAATCGCATCTTCCTGCAAGACAAGAGACAAGCTCCAGAGGGCCTCTAGATCAGCTCAATTAACGTCAATACAAATGCGAAGAGTCTTTATACACAAACTGGCAAAATGCAAATTTGTTCTAGTAAAGAGGAGATTATATTTTTATTGCAACTTTTGCTAATACAAAATACTAGGAACCAATATTGTTAATTGCAACATTGGTCTTTGCAGTACTGATACAGCAGAAGGTGGCAAATTTTACCAATCAGAGGTGCTTTTATACAGTGTGCTGTGAGCACTCATGCCTATATGCAAACACGCCATGCAAATTCTAGATATATAATTTTAATATTAGTACTAATTGTGCAGTCACCCTGTATGTTCACACAAGCAAGCCATTTCCTAAAAGTGAACAGGGAGTATGTGATTTGTCACATAAAAAGTAACAAATTATGAAGTTTGATGAGATTCTCTACATGCAAATAAATTATGACATGTTAAAGTTGCAAAGTAAAGGCTGGGCTCAGACAAATTCCTTAGACCAATTACAGACACAAAGGTCTCAGACACACTTCGCACTTACAAGACCACAAACCTGGGACATTGTTAGCAACATGTCACCTACTAGTGTAAACGTACGGTGAGGAGATGACAGTGAAAATTAAGTAACAGAAAATTCAGGACTTCTTGAGAAAAGAATCATGGTAGAAATTCTCTTAAATTTGCTTATCACATAATCTTCCTGTACACCGTAATGTTCTTAACGGGATTAGCTGGTAGTGTTGTGGCTTTTTTAGAACCTTCAGAGTCTGGCCTGCAGCTCTATGAAGTAAAGCCCTCTATGCTGATGCTAAATAGAGAAAGTCTCCAACACAGAGAATCTCCAGATGGCTTCAGAACCATCGAGCAGACACTGATCAATGTGCTGGAGCCACATGTACTCCCTTAACTGCTGAGTGCATGTGTGTGCGTGTGTGTTTGTGTTTGAAGGCAAGAGGGGGAAAAAAAGGAGTACCCCTCTGTTCTTAGAGGGCCATTATTCAGACGGAAGCATGCATAATTTCTTTAAAAGGCAACAACAGATGTAACCCTTTCAGATGAAAATGAGCATCAGGCATCCTCCCTCCAACAGCATGTGTTTTAGATCTCTCCTTTATTTTACATGCACTCTTAGGTCATACATATGGTCCATACCAGCTATGTAACAAGAACTCTCTTAACCACAGCCCTAATAAGGAATGGCTTTGATTATTTAGATTTTAATAAAAGTAAATAGGTAAAACGTTTAACTTTCTAGTTGGTCTAATATGTGTGGTTTTCACATAAATATATGCGTGTTCGTGACCAATATGTGTGGTTTTCACATATAAATATCTGCGTGTGTGACCAAATAACACAGAAAACTATGACAACAGGACAGCTTAGACGTTCATAATGAACTACATTCCAATGTGCCTCAATGAAATCAATTTGTACATAAGAGCCATCGGTATACGCATCGCCAAAACCACTTTTTGCTTGACTATAAGAGCAGGGTGTCCTTTTATAGCTGGCCATTTAGAAGCAGTGTCCATCAATCTGTTCACTGAGCAGAAAGTGACCATCAGGTCCAGGAAAGGGGCGGAGCTTTCTCTGGCAAATGGAGGCCACTTCACTCAAGTAAGCTGTAGTTCCTCTTTGCTTGCACCAAAGCTGAAAGTGCTGTAAGAGATCCTGTCGAATGCCAGGTGGCGAGGTAGCAGACCTCTACTACTTCAGCTCTCACTTTGAGAATAACAGGAAGTCAGTGTGGTAACATTTAATTCACATACAATGCTACAGATTGTTACACCCATAGAAGCAAGCACTGCAGTGTACCTACACCTGCTCAGCCGGACTCTGTGGTACACAGAGTTAGTCAAGCAACAGCCAGTTACCATTCTGACCTCAGGTTAAATGTGCATAATAACTTCCATTCATTAATGTGTGTGTACAGACAAACAATCTAATTTAGATTCACATGACCAATATGACCAATGCTCCACAATGACTTAGAGCTGACAGACGTAGGTGAAGTTAAGGTTAGGAGTCTTGTCCAAGGTTTGCCTAAGCTGAACCCCAGTATGCTGCAAGGACAGTGGTGTTGTCTGCTATGCAATATGAACTGCTACCACTTTCTGATGACAACTGGGGTTCATCATTGCCCAGTTGCCTAGGTCAAGTGAAGTTGGGGCAGCAGCGGTGAAAACAGCTGTTAGAGCTAGCTCACCTTCTGTAATTTTCTGGGACTGGTTAATGGCACTAAAATTTGACATGCCTTGATACAATTTCATATAATACACTATGATGTGCTGTTACATCCCTGCTGCATGGCTACAAACAGAAGCAGCCATTGGGAGTCTATCTGAGCTAACTTTAGGACTACTTGCTTTTGGTAATAAAAATGTTTGGCTTCTTTTAAAACTGTAATATTAGTTAAATAAATTTAATAAATGATACTGACCCTATAGGGACATTCCTACCCTCCCCAGGTCAGGCTGTAATCTCACTTTGCAAATGTAAATTAAAATGAAGGAAATTTTGTCAAAATTTTCTTTTTTTGATTAAGTTGTTTAGTTGTTTCAGCACTAGGTTACAACTCAATGTATTTGTGAGCAAAAACTTGATTTAGCTGCAGTTCGCACAATAAAAGCTGCTATAGGCTTTCTTTACTTGTTAGGAGATTACAGCCATAATTAAAGTCATAAAACTTGAAAACAAGAAAACCAAACACATCTTGGCTTTTTTGACATTTGAGGTGAAGTCAAAACTGTAGTATAACTCTCACTTTAATCTCAAAAACAAAATCAACACTTCTAGACAACAATTTCCAAGTAAGTCTAAATGACTCAAATACACTAGTTAGTCAAAAACCTGGCTTAATCAAGAAGCACTATCACACTGAATGGTGATGATGATTAAATAATGATTATTAAATAATGATGGCCATTGCTTACTGCTTACAGACACTCCTGGTCATTTAATGGGGTTATATTTCACTGAGATAGAGGACAAAGCACAAAGCTAGTTTTTTTAATTAACTTTGGCCTGACATGCATTCATTTGGCCGCCAGGCTGCATAACAGTTTTTATTTGTTTTTTACTGTTTGCAGAACATGTATCACATTCAAATTAATTACATTTTCTTAAATTAATTTAAGGAATCACCTTAAAATCAATTTAAAGAGACTAAATAGGCCTACAACATATGCAAACACTGTTGATATTATAAGCCACTGCTTTCTTTTTTCCACTCCACAAACATCCAGCTGCCCTTTGAAGAGAACCTATTGAGAATAAGTAGGGCTGGTTCTGCAGTGGTGCCACAGTGCTGATCAATGCACTCCACTGTCCCCAGATCATTGCTCAGCTCTGGGCCTTAAGGGAAAAACTGGACTTATGGGAACAATTCAATTGTAAATCGTTAGTGCTTCCTACATCTAAAAGGGATCTTTCAGGAAGAAAACCCCCATACAGCACCTTCCCCCACCAATGTAAACAATCAACCAAGTTGTCCATTGGAAAGTACCATATGCTCATAAGAACTACAAAAAACTATAAGTCTACAGTGCAAATTTTACTTCTGAATCTGCAAGTCAGTGAGCCTTTTAACAAATTACATGGCAACCATAGGTTGTTCACCTTTAAACACATGCGTTCTAGTACAATATTGTGATAGTATTACTCCCCATCATTAAAGGTTATCTAACTATCTTGGTATCTTGATATAAAACATTTATACCAACAAGTGCCTATCTCTACATCTAAGTAGAGATAAGACTGGAGAGTAGGTTCCATTTATGGAACTTCAGCATCAGGACCACCATTATGTAACACCACTCCCCAACGCAGAGCCAATCTGTGCATGTTTTTTCATGCTCACGTTTACAGACACAGTCGCAGCCTCTTGGGAGATCTACTTAAAAGCAGGCAGGATAGACAAACCAACACCAATCCATCCAACATGTGGTTCGGATACTCTCCAGTTTGCTCACACACACCAATAATGAAGAGCAGTGTTGGGTAACCATGCTCTCAAGCACACCATGATATTCAGCATCCATTCTTTTATCGTGTGTTATTAGTTGTGCTCTCCCTATATATCTGCTGAGGGGTCACTGGAAAGACACTGAGTCAATACAACATGTGCACAGAATGTTCTGACCTGGCTACGGTTTACTATCCACCCCTCAAAAAGTCTCCTGAAGCAGACTGGCTCATGAAAAAGATATATGATCCAGGAGCATGCTTTCAAATAGGGGAGGTTTATCTAACACGGTGGTTCCCAAACTGTGGCACACGTACCCTCAGGGGTACACCTAATGATGTTGAGGTTATGTTAAATTACTGACACGTACACATTTACATTAAACTAATCTAATTTATTTCCATAAAAATGTATTATTTCTAAAAAAGAGGTAAAAATGTATTCTTAACATTAATGACCATTAATTTACCATTTAAAAAAAAAAGGGGCCCCTTATAGTCACACATGAAAAACCTCACTGCAGCACACAGTGTGAACAATGTGAAATTCTTTCTCTGCATTTGACCCATTCACCAAGTGAAGCAGTGGGCTGCCAGCAAAAAGGGGCACCAGGGGAGCGGTGCGAGGTCTGTACCTTGCTCAAGGGTACCTCAGTGATGACACTAGCAGTGTTGGGATTCAAAACCACAACCGTCTGATTGCAGGGGCAACACCCTAACCACTAGGCCACCAGCTTCCCCCATTTGGTACACAGGCCATGACATGGTCACACTATCTAAAAAGAACCTGATATTTTGACCTCATTAAATATTCCAGGCACTATCTAACTGCCTTACAATTATAATAAACTTATAATAGCCATTTGAGACTTCAGCTGTATGGTCCAAGCCACAGTGACAAAGATAACACAGTGTTACCTTGTTTGAGGCTGAAGTCAGATCTGGGCCGCCTCAGAGAGTTTACTATACTGTGCCTTGAGATGTGTGAAGGCTAGTCTCTGAGGACTGGGTTACAACCACTCATTAAACTAGATATACAGAAACAGTCTCTACCAAGCCCTTCAAGGCAAACATGTTTCAGTAATTTCTCTGCAAACAAACCCAGAGGAGGTGTTTTTCCATGACGAAGAATTTACATAGCCAGTATATGCCTAACCACAGGGAGGCCTGACCTGAATTAGCAGCGACATAACCCTCAATAACAGGTACAACAGATAACAGATACAAGTTTGGTCATAGTTAATTACATCTTAACTATGACCAAACTATACTATATGAGTCAGGCTGAAGTCCAGTAATGAGGCTAAGGTTTCATGAGAGATTCAGTCGGTATAGTATCTTCATCTGATATTAATGAGCTCAGATCTTGTTCCTTTACTGAAAGTCATTGTAAAACTACAGCACAGACAGTAAAAATAGATTCCCTAAGTGGCTGTTAAAAGCTCTCCATGATTACACTACAATATTTGATGTGCAGAACCAGTTTTGATGGTCGCACACCCTAAAGTCAAGAACCTTAGCTGCCAAATGATGAAAAGAAACATATGAAATGTGACTTCATACTGAGTAGCATGCTCAATCTGAATATGTAAAGCATTTATAAACATATATACATACATGTACTGACATTCATTAAGTTTTTTGTTATCTAGATTGCACAAAATCTGTCCTGCTCTTGAGATGCACGCCTGAACAAGGCCATTGCTACCATGTAACACACTATCAGATCAGACCAGAACTTGTAATTTAGATATTGGAGACAAAACGTTGGATTTTTTCATCCATAGTAAGACAGTGCAGCAATGTCAGCATACAGTAGATTATGTTGTCACTACACTACTGCTAAATACAATAGTATTCTTTGGAAAGGGGTGTTAATAGTGAAGTCCCTCGCCATTATTACATACAGCCATGCCATTCTTCATTAGATTAGATGTTCACACACACAACAATGAACATCAAATACGATGCAATTTACATTCAAACGAATTAGACTAAATGGACAATTAACGTGAAGTATCAGCTGTGTGATACTTGCATGTTTTCCTTTCAGCTGAGAGAAACTTACCCAAATGCCCCTCGAAGAGCAAAAGCAACTACAATACATTTCCAGAGACACTTATGCAACAGCCTGCCAGCCTCTGAACTATGCTTTCTACAACTTGAAGCTACCATTTTGGAAACAAAATACGCCAACTTATACCTTTATATAAAACTCAAACCATTATATAATGTATATCTATTGTTATACAAGTAAAATATATTGTTAGTGACACAACATACGTCATCATATATCGACTGTTACAGAAACGAAATATATTAACCTACACTATATGGACAAACATATTGGGACACGACTCTAAATTATTGAGTTCGGATGGTCCCTTACTGCCAGTGAATGGCAATTTAAGACATTTTGGACACTATGCTTCCAACATCATGGACACAGTTTAGGGAAGACCCCTTTCTATTCCAGCATGACTGTGTCCCGGTGCACAAAGCAAGGTCCATAAAAACATGATTGGATGAGTTCAGTATGGAAGAACTTGACTGGCCCGCACAGAGCCCTGACCTCAACCCCATCCAACACCTTTGAGATGAACTGGACAGAGATTGCGAGCCAGGCCTTCTTGTCCAACATCAGTGCCTGGACTCATGAAGGCTCTACAGAATGAATGGGCACAAATTCCCACAGAAACACTCCAAAATCTTGGAGGAAGCCTTCCAAGAAGAGTGGAAACTGTTATAGCTGCAATGGGGGATCAACTCCATTTTAAAGTCTGTGTATTTGAATGCAATGTCATTAAAATCCTTGTCAGTGTAATGGTCCCAATACTTTTGCCCATGCACTGTATATCTAATGTTATAAAAACTAATTAACTAGGCTATACCTACAGTTATTAACACAAAATGTACCAACTTATATAAACTGTTACAGGAACAAAACATACTAACACATCTACTGTAACAAAACAATCATACCTAACTATCCCTAATGTTAACACAAAAACATACCAACTTTTATCTACTCTTATACAAACCTGTAACTACTGTTATAAAACTTATACATACTCTTTTGGAATCAAAATATTCTTCCCTATACCCACTGTTATAGACACAATGTACCAACCTACACCTTAATAGCAACCATATAACCGTACAATAAACCAACTTATACTTACCCGTGGTCTTCATTCTTTCAGTCTTTTCAGTCTTTAGCCCAGTCTACTTATCTGGCCTTTTTCAACCACCAAACACCTCTGATCTTTCCCACATCCCTGCTTCTGCATCCTCTTCGAGATGCCCTTAGTATCTGACCCCCGCACCTTAAAGTGGAGACATTTCACCAGCCTGAAGTGTCTGAAAACAGGAGGACAGCTCCTGTCTCCCTTCACCACCCAGGTGAGGGAACGGAGCACTGAAGTGTGCAGAGTGTGAGAGAACTGAGATGGCTGGCATGCTGTGTAGGAGGAAGTTAACTTTGAGCTAGCCTCAGTAATAAAACTGCACAAATGTTCACATCAGGCATCATCAACCCAGCAGCAGTCTGGACACCAGCTCAGAAATCCAAGCTGCACTCTGAGCCTGAGCAGGACTGTGTGTGGAACTAACGGAGCTTCAGACAGCAGTTTATCCAACGACAACAAACAGATATTGAAGCAATGTCGCTAGCTTTCGATTTTGCTGGATTTCGCGTCGGAAATCGATATAGGCTGCGCCTGAAACCACAGCAGAGATGTGGAATCTCAAAACAAGCCAAGTCAAGAAGCTCTAACAACACAACTCAACGTTAGGGTTAGTTGTTCTCTAAGTTTCCCCTCACTGCGGATATCGGTGCTTTCAGCACAGGGCAGTAAACACAGCTCACAGCCCCCACTCGCGGAAAACCACGGGCTGTCTGTCCCACACACACAGACAAGCAAACCCAACCACACTCACATCTCCGCGGCCCACGACGTCGGTCCATGTTTAATGGTGAAATAATCCCGATCTACACCCCTGTCTGCAGGTGTACTCCGGCCCCCTCTCAGCTCCCAGCTTCTGCTGCTGTTGCTGCCTCTTGCGCCACTGCACACACACACCCTGCCCTTCCGTCCTACGTCACATGTCCCGGCCCCGCCCACCACGCACGTTCTGTCTGCAGCTCCACGTGCGGTTTAATATTAGCCACCACGGTGACGTCACATAATAATAACTGCAGCAGTGATTTATTGTGGAAACATAAATATATAACAAACTGTTGGGCATTGCACCTTATTTTTTTTCAACTGATTAATAAGTCTAGTAATAAGCCTGTGTCTACGTACAAATGAATAATACTCGTAATAATGCTGTGATGCTGTGTAAATTATACATGAGCCTGACAGCAGGATGTATATACAAATGAAAATATATATATATA
>JBBPCX010000114.1:4247797-4274300 GCA_037974365.1 Hydrocynus forskahlii
GGGGGGGAGGGGGGGAGGGGGGGCCCTTGCAATCTCCTTGCCCCGGGGCCCAGACCCACCTTAATCCGGGCCTGCCTTCAGGATATTTTTCTAGGTTGACTAACAAAAACTTAGAGAGAAAGACAACAGAAGACGGTAAGTAAACAAGTGGAAAGACACACTCAGTATGCACATAGACAAGACCAAGAGCCAGTTGGAAAGAATACTATATCCTATTTCTCAAGAAGATGAATTTATCAAAAATGCTCCTCAAGATTAAATATATCTTACCTATACCTTGTTACACTACGTTCTAATAACCAGGCTTATATTACACCTTCATGAACTGTAAAACCAACTGGCACCTCATGCACACATACACACGCATCACACAGTGTGCATGCCCATATCAGTAGGGCACAGTACCTCTGCTCAGTTCAACGTAAATTTGAACTAATATGACTGCCATTTCTTTGTGGTAATGAAGTTTTCCCCCTGTGGATTCCTGGTATTTTTGCCTTATCGTCTCCACAACTTGTACCAGCAAAAAGAGAAGCACAGGATTCTCCAATAAACTCATGAACATTTATATCTTTTAGTCATGAGGATACACCAGAGGTGCAGTTCAATAGTGAAACATTTGCCATAGTTGTCAGAAATAGGCTGGGGTTTGCTTGTTATCAGTTATTCACCCTTAGTAAACAAAGCGGTTTTCCTCTGTAGGGTGAGTGTGTTTTTAGGACTTTCCATTTTTTATATTTTTTATGATTGGATGTCTTTATAGTTTATTATTCCACGCCAGTTTGCCCTGGTATTCTTCATGATTCATCCATGTAAATATGGGTAAGTATGATGCACATGCACTAATCAGGACTGGATGGAGGCAGTTTAGTGTGTTCACACTCACACAGCCAAATGAGAAACGGAGAAAACAGAAAGCATGAAACATTTGTTTTAATTGGATGGCGGATGGCTATATGGCGGAAGGAGGATAGTAGGCGCTGAATGGCGGATACTGGATGGTGAATGGTGGTGGAAGCTGGTGGATTATGTTTGGTAGGTGTTGAAAGGTGAATTGTGGGTGGTGGGTGGCGGAGGGTGGGTGGTACATGGTGGATATTGCATCTTGGAGGGTGGATGGTGGATCAGATATCCACAATCCACCATCTACCACCATCTTCAAAATATCCAACATCCACCATTTACCATCCACTGTCCACATTTCACCTTCCAACACCCACCCACCATCAATCATCCACCATTCACCATCCTCCACCAACCATTCAATATCCACCATCCACCACCCTCCATCCATCTTGATATTGGATGGTGGATATTAGAGGTTGGATAAAGGATGGTGATAGTGGGTGGAGAATGTTGGATGGGAGATGGTAGTTACTGGATGGTGGATTTTAGATAGTGGGTGTCATGGGCGAGAGGGGGAAAGGTAGGACGCACACAGCAGATTAGTACCGGCAGGGAGTTTTAATACACAGAAACAGATAACACAGAACAGAAATCAAGACCCCGGCTCAACAAAACAAACCATGCGACGTGACACGCTGGACCCATGCTCCTCAAACGAACAAAATAATAAAACAGAAGACGCTGGCTGGAGCTTCCACGCTCACCCGGCCAGGAACGAGGGAACAGGCTGGGGTGCAGGACGTGCTACCCCTCACGGGAAAACGGGGGGGGAACACCGGCCTGGAAGACAAGAACAAGAACAGGCTAACCACAAGGACAAGGATCACCAGGAACTGAGAGCAGACACACGATCCAGGACAAGGGACAAACGAGGAGACAAGGATGGAAGAAAGGAAGACAACTCGGGCAAGGAGGACGAAGTCAGAATAACGACAGACACAATCGTGACACAGGCAGACTAGAACAGACAGAGCAGACCAAGCAGATAATTCAGGCAAGACAGACAAGAGCAGACAAGATCAGGCATGGCAGACAAGATCAGGCGAGACGGACAAATACAGAGACAATGCACTGGAATCGGCTGGGGCCTTAAATAGAGGGAGCAGACGAGACACAGGTGGAGGCAAGAGAAATGAGGGACAGGTGAAACTGATAAGTGGGGCGCGACACCAACGGGACAGACACACTAGGTAGGGGACAAGGGAACCAACACAGACTGGACATAAATAAAGGGACTAATGGAAAACCAAGGGAGAACCGGAGGGAAAAACTAATATTCCGGGGACAGGGACCGGGATAGGCGTGATGGGGACGAGGTGGCCGTCACAGTGGGTAATGGATGGTGGATCTTGGATTTTAGATGGAGGCTAGGGAAATTGGGTGGATAATTGTGGACGGTGGTAATTGGATGATAGATTGTTGATGACGGATATTAGATGATGGATGAGGGATTTTGGATGGTGGATAGTGGATTTTAGATGGTGGATGCTGGATAGTGTATGATGGATATTGGATGGTTCATATTGGAAGGGAGATGGTGGCTACTGAATGGTGGATTGTGGAGGGTGGATTTTGAATGTTGAGTAGTGGATCCTGGATGGTGGACATTGTATAAAGAATGGTGGATTTTGTATGGTGGGTGTTGGATGGTGGATATTAGATGGTGGATGGGGAAATTAGATGGAGGATTGTGGATAGTGGATTTTAGATGGTGGATGATACATGGTAGATGGTGGGTTTTGGATGGTGAATGGAGGAAATTGGATGGTGATTGATGGATCGTGGATTTTGCATGGTAGATGGACGATTGTGGATGGTGCATGGTGGATATTGGACATTGAATGCTGCGTGGTGGGTGGTGGGTGTTGGGTAGTGGGTGTTGAATATTAGATGGTGCCTGGTGGGTGGTGGCTCGTAGATGGTGAATGGCGGATGGTGGAGGTGGATGGTGGTTTTTGGATGGTGGATGGAAAATGAAAATGCATTGAAGATAATATAAAATGTTTTCTAAGGTGGATTATGTAAGTCCTTGTTTTAATTTAATTGGACCTGCACCTGATTTTGCATGGTGGGTGATGGATATTGGATTGTACGCGGTGGATGCTGGACAGTGGTTCTTAGACGGTGAATGGTGGACATTGTATAGAGAATGGTGGATTTTGGATGGTGGATGCTGGATAGTGAATTCTGGATATTGGGTGGTGATTTGTGGTTAGTGGATTGTGGATGCTGGATGGTGAATATTGAATGGGGGATGGAGGATTGTGGATGGTGAATGGTGGATATTGGATGTTGGATAGCGAATTCTGGATATTGGACGGTGACTGGTGGGTAGTGGATATTGAATGGTGCATGGTGGATAGTGGATGGTGGGTAGTGGATATTGGATGGTGGATGATAGATGGTGGATATTGGATAGTAAATTGTGAATATTGGATAGGGGATTTTGCATGGTGGATATGGGATGCGAGATGGTGGATCATGAGGATAGACCATGAGGATACACAGTGGTGCAGTTCAGCAGTGAAACATTTGCCTTAGTTGTTTGTCAGAAATAGGCTGGGGTTTGCTTGTTTTCAGTTAGTCACCCTTAGTAAACAAAGTGGTTTTCCTCTGTAGGGTTAGGGTTAGTTTTAGGACTTTCCATTTTTTATATTTTTTATGATTGGATATCTTTATAGTTTTATAATATTGCTCACTAGTTCACACTGGTGTTCTTCATGACTCATCCTTGTAAATATGGGTTAGTATGATGCTCCTGCACTAATCAGGACTAGATGAAGGTAGGTTAGTGTGTTCACACTCACACAGCCAAATGAGAAAAAAGAAAGCATGAAACACTTGTTTTCATTGGATGGTGGATAGTGGATTTGGATGGCGGATGACAAATGGTGAAAGATGGATTTTGGATGGTGGAAGGAGGATAGTAGGTGGTGAATGGTGGATACTGGATGGCGGATGGTGGGTAGGTGTTGGAAGGCGAATTGTGTGTGGTGGGTGGCAAATGATGTGGGTATTTGATGATGGACAGCTGAGGGTGGAGTTTGGGTGGTAGATGGTGTTTGGTGGAAGGATGATACTGAATGGTGGATGGTCAAGGGTGCATACTGGATGGTGGCGTTCGAGTGGTGGATGGTGAATACTGGATGGTGGCTTGTAAATGATGGATGGTGGATGGTGATATTGCTTGGTTGATGGTGAACGGTGAGTGGTGGATATTAGACGGCGCATGAAGGATGGTGGGTCTTGGAGAATGGTGAATGGTGGATATTGGATGGTGGGAATGGGATGCGAGATGGTGGATTTTGAATGGTGAATGTCACGATTCCGGCTGTGGCTGCTGGGGGTCGCTGCGGGACCATAAATCCACCCGCACCTGTGGACGATTATTGATGGGTTGATTGCCCAGGAACATGATATTTAAGGGGCTTTGTCCCCAACCATGTTGTGGTCGCATTAACGTATATTATGGTTTGTCCCACCTGTCCTTCCCTTTCTGTGGTCTTTCTGTGGTCTCCTCCTCCTCAGCGTTCCTCTACTCAACTCGTCTCTTCCCCTTCTCGTCTGGCCCTCGAGCCTGGTTTTCATTTGTTAGTGTACTGTGTTGTCTTGAGTGTAAATAAACCCTCACGTTATTCGCGTCTGTGCCTCCTCTCCTTCACCTTTCCGGTTCGGACAGAGCCCGACTGTGACTGAATGTGACCACCAGAACAAGCAAGGCACAGCGAATTCTCCGAAACCGTCAGCCAGCTCCACCGGAGTTTCCCTTCACTCCGAGACCGGCGGATCCAAGATGGCGGCGCCCATAACAGCGGTGAAAAGCTGGCGAGTTCCTTCAGCCCCTCCGGTGAGCCTTCACTTCCCTGGATCTTCTACATCCGTCAGAGGGAGCGCTCGGTAAAGGAGTACACGACGGAATTTCGCACCCTGACAGCTCAGGCTCAGTATAGCGACGCGCTCCTCCGGGACAAGTTCTACGAGAGGTTAACCACACGTCTCCAACTAGAAATGACCGCCCGAGTCCAGCTTCCCGTGACGCTGGAAGGTATGATTGAGTACAGTCTCCGGGTGGAACTTTCCCTTAGTCCAGCGTTTCCTCTCAGTCCCATGTTCTCTCTCAGCCTGGTACTATTCCCTATTCCAAAACAGGTCAGACCCAGACAGCTCAGTTCAATAGGGCTTCTTTTAGCCCTGTCCAGGTCAGCTCAGCCCTGGTTAAATCCGTCTCTCTCAGCTCAATCTTTCCCAGTCCCACGCGCTCCGACAGCCCAACTCATTTCGGCAGCCCACCTCATCTCGGCCTCCTAGTCCGTCCAGATCAACCCAGTCCAGGTCAGTTCAGCTCCGGTCCCTCTCAGTTCAGTTTGAGTCTCCCTCGACACTTCTCCATCCCAGGCCAGTGCAGCTCCAGATCCAGCCAGCCCCCCGACCCTCGCTGCGGCCCCAGCCAGCCCCCCGACCCTCGCTGCGGCCCCAGCCAGCCCCCCGACCCTCGCTGAGGCCCCAGCCAGCCCCCCCAGCCAGCAAGCCCCCCGACCCTCTCTGTAGTCCCCGGCAACCTCCCTGGGGGGCTTGCTGGGGCCATAGAGAGGGCTGGGAGGCTTGTCGAGGGGCTGATGTTTGGTGGAGATGGTGGGTGGTAAATAGTGGATGTTGCATCTTGGAGGGTGGATGGTGGATTGTGGGTATTTGATGATGGATGGTGGTTTTTGGATGGTGGATGGTTGAGTCTACTATGTGCAAAATTGTGCCATGTTCTTACTGGG
This sequence comes from Hydrocynus forskahlii, assembly GCA_037974365.1. Taxonomy (NCBI): domain Eukaryota; kingdom Metazoa; phylum Chordata; class Actinopteri; order Characiformes; family Alestidae; genus Hydrocynus; species Hydrocynus forskahlii. The sequence goes on from JBBPCX010000114.1 coordinate 4,253,470, forward strand.
TGTTACATGTGCAGATGTCTTAACATGTAAACTATTGTGATGTTTGTCCAAATGGGTGCTGAATCACCTCATTACGTGCAATATCTTAAGTGTCTTACATGTGAAATATCACTACTTATATCATTACTTATACCGCTAATCTCTACTAGCTATTCAATGTCGTACATTCACCATCCACCACCCACAATCCACCCTCAACCATTCACCACCAAATATCCACAATCCGCCATCTACCACCATCTCCAAAATATCCAACAGCCACCGTTTACCGTCCACCATTCACCATCAACCATGCTCTTTCCACCCTCCACCAACCACCATGTACCATCCACCTTCAAATCTCAACTATCCACCACCCTCCGTCCATCTTGATTTTGGATGGTGTATGGAGGATATCAGATTGTGGATGGTTGATTATGGATATTAGATAGTGGATGAGAGATGGTAGTTACTGGATGTTGGATTGTGTATGGTGGATCTTAGATAGGTGGATAGTGAATTCTGGAAATTGGGTGGTGATTGGTGGATGGTGAATATTGAATCGGGGATGGAGGATTGTGGATGGTGTATACTGGATGTTGGATAGTGAATTCTGGATATTGGATGGTGCATGGTGGGTGGTGGCTCTTAGATGGTGGACGGTGGGTGGTGGATATTGGATGGTGGATATTGGATAGTAAATTGTGAATATTGGATATGGGATGTGAGATGGTGGATATTGGATGGTGGGAAGTGGATAGTGGACATTGGATGGTGGAGGGTATATGGTGAATAGTGATTTTTGGGGACATTTTGGCAGGTTACTGAAATTCGTGAAATAGTTTGCTAATTTCTGTTATTTTTTAAATGTATATATTGTTGATGTCAGAACAAATCCTCATTGTTTCTGCAATAATCATTTTACCGGAGAAGAAAAAAATGTTCTTAACTTTGAGCTGAAGTTAACGGATTTTTATTGGTCTATTCACCAGGGGGTTCAGTGCAAAGTACAGGAGACATACAAAAAAAGAAAATGCATAAAATTGAAGATATACCATGTTTTGCTATGGTGGATTATGTACGTCATTGTTTTAATTTAATAGCAGCTGCACCTGAAAGAGTAACCAGTGAATATGGGCCTATTTGTATCACCTTAAATATGTAAAGTAACCATTCTATCAAATGTGAACACACCAGAGCACACATTGTGGACAGCACAAAATTCTTCCTCTGCATTTAACCCAGTCACCAATTGAAACAGTTGGCAGCCAGGAACATATCACCCGGGGAGCAGTGTGTGGAGATGATACCTTGATCAAGGATAACTCAGAAGTGCCGCTAGTGTTGGGATTTGAGCCCACAACTTTCTGATCACAGGGTGAGTGCCCTAACTGCTAGACCACCAACTGCCCCGTATGACTCCCACACGACTATTGTTTCACGTACCTGACTTTTACATTTTAATCAAAACATGCATTCCATTTAAATATCCATTGATCTGTCATAGAATGCTCTCCCAAGTTTTTCATGGCAGATTTATCATGAAATGTGGGCCACAGACCCCCAGAGAGACAGGATGGTACCAGTGCTGGACTGGCCATCGGGCATCCTGGGTGGGCCGATGGTGATTTTGGGCCGGCTAGGTAATTTTGGGCTGGTGTCCGGAATCGCGTCATCACCACCCAACCCCCCACCCCCGGAATGACGGAGAGATGGGCCCGGCACGGAATTCTGTCAATTCCGCCCGAAGTCTTCCTTTTCTTTTTTTAAATGGTGGCTGTGGTTCATCAGGTTCTTCCAAACAGCTTACTGATTCCTTGCTTCTGACTCCTACCTTCTCTGTCTGAAGAAAGATAACCTGAACAAGCATGTTGACCATCTCTGAAGTTTCTGGCAATGTTGAGTATTGCAATGACAATTCAACAAATTCTTAGAGAAACTTTGGTAAATTCAGTATTAAAATACACAGGATCTAAAGACGCTAAAAGTCTTACAAATCTTTAAGCGTTTAACGATCTACATTTCTTCTCTAAATTACAAATGACTAATTTAAATTACAGATTACTAAATTACATTTTCACTTTTTAAATTGCAGGTACCAAAACCAGGTTCATTTTACATAACTAATTTCTAACCTCTCCTCATCTCTTACACACCCATAAAAAGGGTTTCTCAAATGTAGAAAAGAAAGTAGTGACAACTCTAGAAGAACCAACTTTTAGTCTAAGAAGGAGAAAATGAATCTTTAAATGAAAAAAAAAAAACAGCAACATTAAACAATAGCTCTATAAGGACATCTTTCTTTAAATAGGGTCTGGGGTCCCCTAGAGTCCCTGACATATAGACGGCATGTCATTGATTTAATGCATTATTTTTCACTTTTTAATAAATGCATTTTAATAAATAACCCAGTTACATGCGCATAGGGGCTTGCGACACATCATATCCAAAATAAAGATAACTCCATTTACAAAATTACTCAGTTTTCAAAGTCAATCGAATATAAATTCAGACATAAGCTGATATCATCCACTCCTCATTGGCTTCTTGAAGATAGTAATTATCACAGTGTCTTGTATTTATTGAGGGTTGAGAAGATGGTACAGACCCCAGAAAGCTCCCACAGAGCCACATTTATATTCCTTCATGAAATGATCTGCAGCAATCTGTAAAATCAATTAATTGTTATTTATTATTAAACAATTATCAAATATTCATTTTATGTTTAAAAAAACACAAAATTGCAGTGATGACAAGATATCCTTATATTGCCCACCCTTATTTTAAATATTCAGTCAAGTCTTAGATACCACAACAAACATTTAGTGAAAGTCTGACTGGAGGCCACATTTTCTGTCAACCATGGGCGCCGGACGCATTAAAGCAGAGGAGGACATGTCACCCCACTTTTCAAAATCATTCATTTCTTCCCCCCAACTTTTCGCTTCCCGGACAATGGCCTAGACTCTGCACGCTTGCAATCATTAAGTCATAGTAAGTCATACTGTGTCCTAAGCCACAGTGACAAGCCCTTTATCACCTTATTGAAGAGCTGGAGGCAGAGAGGTCAGCTTGAGAGTAGTTTTGGTGGTGATTTTAAAGAACAAAGTGGGCTTTTTGAGTGGCTGTTGAGTTCCAGTGTTTAGTAACAACGTTAGCAGCTTCAGTTGGAAAATAAATGTACTGCCAGATTGACAATATCTAGTATAAGTGTTTGATGAGCTATTTCTTTAAATCAGATTTACTTAATGTGTCTAATAATGTTTGAAGAGCTGGCGTGTTGGGTTCACACTAGAAAGGGCAAACAAAGCTTGAGAACCCCTGTTATAGCACCAAAATTGTTCCACTGTTGCGACAAATTCAAATTTCCCATTACATGGCTCATTTAAAAGTAATATGCATTATGCATCTGTACTACCAACCATTTTCCTGGTGAACCCAGGCTTTACCCAGTAGCGTAGCTATTAATATTAAACACTGTAACAAATCTGTAACTATTTTGAGGAAGCTAGGAAGACACAATGACTATTTTCAGCGGTGTTACCTCATCTCTAGCATTCAGCTGCACACATCCATCTAGCGCAACTCTTATAGCACAGCATGACACCTACTGCACCCACCACAAGGAATGCAGCCGTTGTTAATCATATGTGTCTAACAAATCTTTGCATAACCACTTTTTCTTTGCTTTAAACTGAGCTGGGAGCTGTAACAAGTAACTGATGAGAGTACAGTGAAGGACAGTTGGGTATTCTCATTTGGTCACTGTCAGACATGGGAGATTTACAGACAGAGCTATCTTGGAAGGGAGATGGTAATCTAGACATGAAACTATAGACAGTTAAGATGATGCGGTAGATGAATGAGCTTCATTTTCTCCAACATGCGGCTGGCAGTGCTGCAGTTCATGGCAAGTTTCTGTGGAGCTCTAGGCTCCGTCTTTCTTCTGCTTTCTCTCGGGACTGACTACTGGCTCTTAGCCTCAGAGACCTGTGATCTAGGGGACAAAAACACAGGAAGACACAAGAGAGTCACTACAGAGGTAAGGCAACACAAAACAGAATGAATCGTTGTCATGTGATAATTACTGTATACTGATTACATAAAAGTTCGCTTTTTTGTCAAATAAGGTCAACTGAGTATTGTGTTGCACGGCTATAATGACTGATAATAATAGAGCCAACTTTATCAAAAACATTCTCTGAACTGATCATCTTACATTGCCTCGAAATTGTGAGAATTCCACCATTTTCACCCCAAATATCTGCATAATGAACTCATTAAGATGTGAATAAAGTCAGAGTTGTTTGATGTAAAATCCTTGCAATGATTGTGATAGTAACCAGACATCCAAAGCATTCACTGTTTCTAAAAGCTATGCCAAGGAAAATTACAAAAGTAACAAAAATGATGACACTGTTTCTGCACTTATGTCTAAAATGTATTTAAAAAAACCCATTCAGGGTGGAGATGTACAGGGTATTTTGATGTGGAATAATACCCAAAGAAACTTACCCAAAGTGTAAAAAAGTTAGTAACTCAACTGCCATGAATTGTTGAATTAATTAGCTTTTAAGTTAACATAAAAATGTGTGTCTCATATTAAATTAACATATTATGTGAAATTGTGTGAACCTAAGAATTTAAAGCACTCTGTTTTGAGATTTACCAGTATTTTACCTTTATCAACCGCACATATAAAATTTGAATAAATTCACTGGTCATTTTGAATAGTAAATAACATGGCAATACTTGGTTACATTTTATGGTTTCTGACTCTGTACAGCATACCATTATCTGTAAAAATGCATAAAAATACAAAAAAAAAATCAAGCTTTAAGTTTGATTGTTATCCACAGTTTGTACAGTACGAATTTCTTTACTTGCTAACATTAGATTCATACTTCCAGCACACTGAATAAAGTATCTTCACACATGACACTTATAGGCTTCATTAAAGGTGTTGGAAAATTGCCCTTGGTCTGCGATTTAATTCTCACTCACAGGTCAGTGCTGTAAATGCTAGAACTGTAAGGAACAAAGAAAACCAATCTATCATTCATTAAATCTATCATATCTATCATTTAATGCCCATTTCTTATGATCAAGTTGAAATGTTTCACATTTTCTTTTTAAATGTTTTTTTTTCTAAAGAATGGCCTACAAAAAGAAGATGGTACTGAAATTGTGGTCCTGTCCTACCATGAAGGCCTTTTCTGGAGGTGCTCCTACCAGACCGGGGTGGACATAGATGCGGGGAGCATATTGGATTTTTGGATCAGTAGGTTTACAAATTAAGCTAATCTACTAAAAACGATTTATTGTGGGAAAACTACTGATAATAAAAGGAGAACTTATCCTTAAATATATAATTAAAATCCCAGTCATATTATATTATGAGGCTTACATACAATGATTACATAGGAAATAATGCAAAAATATTTATTAATTTTTGTATAGATATAGGAAGGAGGAATGAAAATTTGACTCAATTTGGGTAGTTAATCTGGCGACCAGTAATAAAGTTGCACTGCTTATGTAAATGTCATCAATTAAAAGAAATTAACTGATGATACATACTGTTACATTACTGTATTGTCTGTCCATTGTATTGTGTCTGTCCTACTTTGCACTTTGTTCAATGTTGCTGTCTCCTGTGCAAAAATCCCATTTAAGATGCAACACTTGTCATTTAGGGAGGTTTGCAACCAGTTCATACTGTGCAGTTACATCGTTGTGGCGTCTACTTATTGTGCTGTAACTAGCACTTTGTTGAATGTTGCTATATTTTGCACCGTGACCCATGAAGAAATGTTGACTCATCACACTGTGTACGTGTTCACAGCTGCTGATCACAATAAAGTAACCTGGAACCTTGTCTTTCTGACAGCCAACCAACCCTCAGAAAAGATCTGCATGCCAGCCTACATATCTCAAGTTCCACTCTCTGGCATTTTAACCCCAGATTCAACTATAGGTGAGTAGTCTCTCCTCAAAAACCTGAAAAAAAACCAGTCAGAGCATGATATTCCATTGAGACTTGACCTGCTGTAGTCAAATCTGTTGTGTTGTCCAGTGCCCAGGGCTTTTTGGTGCATTATGTCGGTGCTGGGACTCACCATGGTTACACTTGGTGTGTTTGTCACTGTCTGTGGCATCCCAGTGACCAGCCCCCGTCTCTATGAAGCTGGCGGAGCTCTCTTCATAACTGGCGGTAAAGGGATATTTTCAATTTATGTGTTATAGCAGCTGTTTTATTATGTTATGCATCGGAGCACCTTTTCAATAAAGGCCACAGTGCGCTATGGGATTTTGAGCTTTTTTTTTTTCAGCTCAAGCAAGGCAGAAACCATGTTTGGCCCATGTTCAGGAATGAATGAATGTCTGCTGCAGTGGGCTTTAGGACATTCACAGGTTTTGCTTCTTTTAGAGTGACAGCCAGGTGCTGGATTTGGTGAACACTACTACTGATTTATTTCTGTAGTCTGTACTTCTATCTTAAATAATTACTATTTGAATTGATAATAATTTCTTTATCATCTATCATATGTTTAAACTGCTGCTTTGCGATGTAAAGTAAAAAAAAGACCATAGAAAAGCAAAAAATAAAAGCAGTGACAAAACAGTAATAATAATAAAAAGAATAATGATGAAAACATGTCAAAACAGAATGAAACGCGCCCTTCCTCCAAAAAAAAGAACATCACATCTTAAGATTTTCAACATAGTTTATGCAGAGATGCATTCAGAAATGAAAATGCCACACCATTAGATTTGAAACCTAGTAATAAATCTGGTCCACAATAAGCAAGCCTTCCAGCAAGTGGTAGCATTCTTGCTGCTGCATATATTAGGTAGTATTAGGTTGTTGTTGTAGTTTTAGCAGTTTTAGTAATGCTGTTAAAATGTGGTTTAAAGGACAAGCCAGAGCCTAGCTTTGAACCGGAGTCAATTTTCAAACTTTGGTCTGTAGGCCTACAACCTGTTATGTACCTTTTCATGTTTGCTGTTTTCTGTTCAAAATGCTGTTCATCCAGTTTAAGACAGTTTGACAGGTTACCTGTTTATCTACAGTAGCGTAGTGACTTGATCAGGCACTACAGATCTATCATCTAATCTAGTGGCAATATATACAAAGAAAATAAAAGTGAGCCAAGTACAGATCCCTGTGGTACATAACAGTGAAGATCATATACCACACCTGAGGCATTTTCAAATACACGAACAAAATCTTGTTCTCCGGATAAATATGTTCAAAAGCAGTTTAACACAATGCAACCGTCAATGCAATCAGGTGTTATTCTCAGATCATATCAGCTATATTAACTTCTTGTTGCATTACTTACTCTGTATTTATCATTTAATATTTTTTGTTGTTTCCAATATACACAGAATGTGAATAAAACAGTTAAATAACAAAAATAAATCAGTGTTTAGTAGCAATGTCTAATATTTGCATATTTAAATTATATGTCCAATAATTTACTGTCTCATGTAAAATAGTCAAATACTTCACTACAAATTTCAGTGAAAAACTTCAAAATCTTTTTGACAAACAGATTGAGTGTTTAAAATGTTTGATTCAGTTAAACTTGTGAATTCATTCTCCTGATTTACTGAAAAGAACTGGTTTACAGTTGTTCACATTGCTCCTTTGGTGCTGTGGCCATTGCAATGCTGAAAAAATGGCTTACTTAGCGTCAGCTTAACAATCAGTAATATTAGTCAGACAGTATGCGAATGTCAGGTGCTGGAGATGTGCTCTGGTTAAGCCTTGCTTTATTTCTGGTCTTCAAAAAAGGTACCAATAAAGGCTTTTGTAGCAATGCCACAGGATAGCCACAAATGTGTAAGAGTGAGGAGCCACTGTAAAGTTTAAAGAGCCTCCATATAATGTAAACGTTCTGTACTTTGCTTAGAATCTTGGAATGGAATTTCTTTCATCTTTAAAAAAAGGTTATTTATCCTCTTGCATGCCATTTGTTAGTGATTACAATACAGGAAAATTACAATACTGTTGTTTGTGTGTTTGTATATGTGTGAAGGCCTGCTTCTCTTCTTGGTGGTGGGAACATTTATGGCATGGGTTCAGGGTTCATCATCTCTTGAGCAGTACATCCTCCAGCGCAGGCCTTCGGTTTGCCCCAGCCTCCACCTCAGCGTCTACTACGGCTTGTCCTTCATGCTGGCCCCAGTTGCCTCCTTCTTCTGCCTGCTTTGTGGCCTGCTGATCCTGCTCACACAGTCTGCCTCCAGAGCAGAGTCTGAGAGTGCAACACACGAGCTGCCTTCAGTGCAGGAGGTGTGGCACGTCAGCACGCTGTAAGTCTACTGAGACTTGTAAAGACGCAACAGGAAAAGCTGCCCCTGTTTTGAAGGAGGATAATGCTTTCCTGAGGAGAAGAGTGCTGTTGATTTTTAGTTGGGCATACTGAAAGAGAATGAATTAGAATAAAAATAGCATAGAAAAAGACTATTGATGGTAGACAATAGATTTATTACCATTCCAAAATCTGGAAGCCCTGTTCAAAATGTTTCCAAAGTTTCCAAAAAGAATTTATTTGCAAATAAATAAAGCTATTCTGAAGCTATGTCTGTGCGACTTCATGGTTTCAAGCCTTTAGTTGTGTCCAGAATGACGGTTAGGCCTGAAGATGATTCTAAAATGACAAAAGAAGCTGCATAATATCCAGAGTAAAGTTGTAATCAAAATAATATCCAGAACATATGTCATATTCAAACAGTGCTGATCAAATCTCAGGGCAAATAACTAAAAAAAACCCCAAAACATTAATATTACTGTGACGTCTCCGGTCAGTGGTCGCTATGTACAGCTGTGTTTAAGTTAAATGATTATATATCCTGATGGGTTCCGGTCTGTGTCATGCGTATATTTAACCACACCTGTGTTCTACCCCTGTGTCGGTCCACCGTCTTCTTTCCATTATTCATGTCTAGGGTTCTTGGTTTTCTTTGTGTTTTGGCCCTCATGCCTTCTTTGTGTTTTGTAAATAAAAGTTAAAGTCAAGAAGAAATGGAAATCCGTGCCTGCGCCTCCTTTCCCAGGGATTACGTGACAATTACTAACTGTATTATCATTTAATAAATTCTTGTCATCTCCATAATACTCCGAATATGAACAGAACTGCTTAATAACATAAATATTAGTGTCTAGTGAAACAGCCAGAAATGTATAAAATGAAATGTGAATATGAATATGATTTCAAACTTTGACAATGATGTCAAAATTTTAATTTTTAAAATTAAGACCAACAGCTACACTTACTAGCAAGTTTATTGGAATTACACACCTTTCATTGCTCCTCCACTTTGGTGTCCACACACACTACATTGTCACTGCAATGTCAGGGACACTGCTGTGCTGAGAGTGATCAACCACCCAAAATCTGGTCAACAGAAAAAATTCTTATCACAAATTTTGTAGCAACAGATGGGCTACAGTCTGTAATTGCCTACCTGTAGAGTGGACCTATAAGGTAGGTGGACCACCAAATGTGGCCAGGAGAAGGAAGTACACTGTAGGTGTTTCTAATAAGGGATGATGAGAATATATTGCATTATTACAAGAACAAAATGCACCTTGTTTTGTACACAGCTATACCAATAAGGCTGGCTCATAGAGCCTCATGAGTGAACCACTAACTAATTTAATTTAGGTATACAGACCAACCACCAGAGTGCAGTATTGCTTTAGATCTTGGGAAATGTGGCATTAAGGGGACGAACGGTCAGAAGCAGTTTGTCTCCTGAAGGGCTCTGTGACTTCAGTTTGTACAGAAAAAAATAGTAACTTATATAACCTATATGGTGCTGAAGAAGGTGATCACAGTGCAGGTGAGAGAAAAAAAGAATCCGATGGTCACATTTTGAGTTTAATGTCTAGACACAGATGGCAACAATTACATTAATTCAGTTCCTTCTGCTACATCTGTAGATCAGTTAAATCTACCAGGATTATGTTGTCTTTAAAATTTTAAAAAGGACCTATATCATATATTTGCCTTGTATATTCTCCCATTTTTAACACTATCCAAGAGTTTATATTGTCCTTTATATGTAGGCTTTCCAATCTCCTTTTATCCCTTAGACTTAAACAAGCTGTTTTTGTCACTATGCCTTTATTAACACTGACACACAGTCTTTAGACACCCCTTATTTCTTCATATTTTGCTTCCAAAGAGTAAGAATTCTTGATTTTTTTTTAGTTCTTTTTTTAGATCCTGAAGGAAGTTTTTGGCTCTCATTTTCAGTCCAGTCCCTATACTTGACCAATTACTTGTTTTTTTGTTTGTTAAGACACACAGTGATTATGAATCATTCAAGCGGAACAAAGAACATCTAACACAAGGCCTAAACCAGTGAAGAAACAGGAACAGGTGATTCCAGATGTGATCAGTACACTGGTGGTGCTGAATGCTGAGTGGTTGGAACATGTTTATGCAGGCACCTTGCATCTTTAGGCACTTGTCACAGTAAAACATCTGTTTCCATTTCTTACATTTCATCTACTCACCATACCAAAGATATTTGACAGGCATAAAATAGTATTTTTGCATCAACAAGGTGATTCAGAGCAAAATGTCAAGAAATGAGGAGTGGTTTGAGACATTTGCACTGTACTATATTCAAATGACCTCTTTTCCGATTAACTGCTCTGTACTGCACCTTAGCTCAGGCTGAAACACTTCTTTTAACTTCAGCATTAATGGGCAGGCCTAAACTGCTGTAGGCTGAATACATGTAAATATGTAAGTGCAAAAGCAATGAATTCAAAATGGCTGTTTTGAAGGTACACTTTCCATATATAGACTGTTTGGACTGGAAAGAGTGGAACCATTTAAAACTTTGTGTCAACATACTTATAATATAAGTATAATTCATATTCTCAGTATTAATCCAGATCAGGAGCGTGACTAAGTCCGGCACACCCCCCCCAAAAACAAAATGGATGGATGGAAGGATAGATATTTTTGGCCCCCCCAGATAAGCCAAATGCCCACCCACACATGATGTTCTGGTCACACCTCTGATCCAGATCCATATCGATTTCAACCTGTTCTGTTGGATCAACACCTGGGCACTGGGCAATGCTTTCTTATTTTAGATCAAATTGATCCTGAAAAGAGAAGAATAAGCATGTACAAATGCTGGACGTTCCATTGCAGTTCTTTTGGTAACTATGTACTTGAGGAGATTACTGGACCAGGCATTTGTTCCTTTCGTCGGATTGTTTTGCCATTTGTCATTTTTGTTTTATCAAGGTACAAACAATGTACTTGTATCCTCAAAGGCACAACATGTGCTTTGAGGTCCGATTTAGTACCCTAAACATGTTTTGTCTGAGGAAAGCATATAATAACCTTTCTATTCAACTGCAATTGAATAGAAAGGTAAAAGCATATAAAGGTACTCAAGGCATACCCTCAGGTTACCACTCAAGAGACAGTATAGTACATTTTTTTCTGAGAGTATAATCATTACTTAATTTACCTGAGGATGGTTTTAGGCAACTCTTCTCACCGCCGACTGATTTGCTTGCTTCCCTCTAAAATTAGGCTTCCTATGATCATAATATGTGCATGTTCACACCTTTCTGACTGAAGCAGGCAAACACTCCTGAGAGATGCAGAGATGTGGGTCGATTCTGATTGGGCGTTGAAGCGATGGGTCCCAACAGTGCGCATCTCTTTTTCTACTGCCTACGCTCCTCATCCTCTACCTCCTTGTCTCAGCCTGTAGCTCCACCTGAACCTGTCACAATCACTTTCTCCACTGCCGCAGACTTAAACATCTCTGTCAGTCCCACCCTCACTGCACCCCTGGAACGAATTGATGTTTTATGGTAGATTTTAATGAATACAGCGAGTCATATTCAGTCATATCTCTCAGATTCAATTTTTTCTCTCTTCCATGGTGGGGGATCTGTTGGCAGATTCATTACTAGTTCATGCCCCCCCTCCCCTCCCCACACTCTGCTCCCCCCATCCTTCCCATTGCTCCACTGACACCCACGTTGTTGCTGGCCTCATCACCAGGGTCTTTGTCCCAGAGAGATGGGACTGTCCAGAACAATTACCTCAGGAGTTTTAACGACACACTGCAAAGGCCTTTTAATCTTCTCATAGTTTCTTCAGGAGATACCATTAAAAGAGTTGAGAAAGAGTTGACTCAAAATATCTGTCACTGAGACAAAAAATAAACATTTCTCTGGTCTCCAATGGTCTTAAAAAGTGTCTTCTACAATGTCTGTATACAGACCATGTAATATCCTGCTCTGGTCACATAACTAATTGTTTTAGTTAAAGGAAATAACAAAGCTAGCTTCATTCGAAATGGCCTTCTGTTCTGTTTCTCCAACTCAAAATATCTATTGCTGACTAAAACAAGACGAAACTTTCTTTTTTGCCCCCTACGGCTAGAAAAAGAAGTTTTCAAAAATTGTTTTCTCTGTTGATCACATATCTGGCTTAATGTTCCAATTCATCTGACTTCTGAACCAGATTTTGGTTTGTCTCATTAATCTCTTTAAGGTCTGCACCAGTGTTTCTGCCTATGTAAGTTCACCAGCCCTGACCAGAAATCATCCATTCAACACTGTGTTTATCTTACAGCACGCCAAGTATGTACCTGAGTTTTTTTCTGTCTTCTTTGTTATCACTCTTCTACACTTCTGGGTTTGCAAACTGAATCTTGAGTGTTTCCTCAAATTGTAAGTTGCTTTGGATAAAACTGGATACATTTTGGGTGAAAAACGTAATGTAATTTACTGCTCAAGTACTGTTTTTTTGCTGAGCTTTGTGATTTAAAAACTCTTTGTTTATGTCAAGGATTTGCGCCTCCATTTGTCTCCTCCTGAACCACCATGACAGTATGCCTTTAAAATACGAACATTTCATTGAATGCTTTTGTGTCTGTCTGTCATGTCTCTGGTAGTGCTTTGGGTATGTTGTAATCATGGGTAATTAATTATAGCACTTTTCAAAATAATTCGTTTCGTCCTCCCCACTTTTGTTTCAAATGTGCTTTACTGAAAGCATGAAGTAAGTAATAGTATTATAACGGCTTGTCTCAGTTTTCCTGAAAAATAAAAAGTATAAAGAAAGATTTTGAAGGAGGAGAATAAAGTCGGTGTGCTTAAGTTTGAGGCTTTGTTCATATTCCGAACTGTCTCCAGCCCACTGACTGCCAGCTCCAGCCTCATTTGGATGGCACAGTTTGTCCTGAGGAGCCACCCAAGGGGTACAATTACCACACACCCTTGCTCAGCCAAGCAAAGGAAATTACACTTTCTGGAATCAAGACCTTCAACCTGGGGACCTGCTGTTGGACCAGTGTCCCCACAACAATTATGCCACCCCTGCCCCCCTCCCCAAACCCTTTCCTAGTGTCCTCACTGGACCACAGTCTCTGTTTATGGTTGTGCCCTCTGGAGGTCACATTGTGAGATGACGTCTGGACTTTGGCTCCAAGGGCCCCCGGCTCCAAGGGCCATCCCCAGAGTGGTCACTGGATGATTGCTCTCATACAAACAAAAGAAAAAAGCAATGTCTGGACCTAAATGACACTGCTAGTGCCAGGCTGTCGCGTGGATGCTCTAGCATGTTTCATGCTATCCAGTCACATTAACACTGCTTCCATCTTTGTGTACAAATTTTGGAGGGAATACACAGCTCTTGTCCTTTGTCCCACTGTAAATTTTATTAACGTTCTCATCTTCATGTTCTGAGCACTTTCAGATGATACCTTTTATTTAAACTTACATTAGTGACTAACAAAATCTTTGTCTTTGTCTCTTTCAAAGTTGTATGTTTTAGTAATGCTAGAATTGCCTTTAGTTAATGAAAGGCAAGGGTCATCAATTAGCGTTCTTCAAAACACATCGTGCAAATGGGTGACTGCCGGCTTCCACTCATTTTTAATAACATTAGCATGTAGTCGTTTAATCTGTTAATCTTTTAACAATTTTTCCCCACCCATTCAAGTAATGATGCTGGAGTCAACTCAGACTCTCAACTCCACTGCGTCTGGAGTCGACTCCTTGACCAAGATACCTTTAAACACAGCTATCGACAAAAGGATACATAAAAAGGAAACTATCCTAAATGTAGTTTACCTACTTTTTTGAGTTACTACTGATCAAAGTGACACAAAAAGTACATTTAACTATATTTAACAATGAAAACAACTCTTTTGTTGTTGTTTATAGCCCAGCTATCACAATATACAGAGTGACCAGGTCTGTAGTGTAGCATTTTGAGGTCAACATGAATCAATCAAAGTGCACCTAAACTGGCTATGTGATTTGCTTGATGATTGGTGAAGGTGGTGGGAAAAGGAGAAACATTATACTATTATATAATTGCATTATATTATGATTATTTAAAATTTCCCATTGTGTTGAAGGGGATTTTAGATAGCAGTCTGTAAAGTATTTCCAATCTGGCAAAAGTTGCCATAAAACTCATCGGTGTGTTTTCTCTATTCTGTTTTGCTATTGCTCACATATTTACCTTTTATATTATAAACCAAAAATAAATCAGAAAAGAGATGAACAAAGCCTGACAAATAAATACAAGTTTCTATGCTGACAGATTCTAGATGTACTAAGATGTTCCACTGTAGTTCTATAGGTATCCCCAGACTCAAGGAGTTTTTTGACATTGATGTTTTATTTATGTATTATTATTTTTCAATTTTAAGATGTTTGGTGCTATGAAGTGTCATTAATCTGCCCTAATGGATGTGACATTTAAAAAAAAATGGGAAAATGTGGCTGTTATCCTTTGTCCTGTAATTTTCCATGATACTTATCATTTCCCATTGCTTTGTGTTTCTCCTCTGTCTCTCTCTCTTTTTATCTTTCTCACTCTGTATCTCTCTTTCTGGCCAGCTCTTTTCTGGTCTATAATGAGTTCTGTGATTGCTGTGAGCCCCTGTGCCCCCCGCACCCACCCCCACTCTGCTCCGTGGCAGGTTAATGAATATTGGAGAGATCAGCATGCCACTGTTAAACATGTTACACACACTGAGCTGGTGAATGCAGCCCACAGCCACCTCCAGCTTTCAGCATACTGCTTTGGCAAGAGCCTTCCGCACCGTGTCTGGGGCATCTCAAACTATACATATTTCCTTGATCCACATATCCATCTTAAAGGAATACCCTGGCATTTCTTCAGGCTAATCTCTATCTGCTGTAACTGTATCGTACCGTTGATTACTAAAAACAATGATTTTAACGGGTTACACGACACTTAGAAAATAACAAAAAAAACCCCATTCACTCAACATTCACTTAGTACAGGAGCCAATGGGCCGTTGCTGAATTGCATGAATAAACTTTTGAAACAAAAGACTATATAATGCAAATTTGTACAATTGTTTCACAATAGTCTGAAGATATGAGGAAAATATTTTAAACTATCTCTTTCGAAGTTTTATGTTTACAATGGAGCAAAAAGTATTTTGGTCTTTTCTGATATGCATTCATGATTAAGCAGGAGTCTGCCACAACCCAGTGTTGTTTAAGCAAGGACATATTAGACTTAACTTATTACACAAGACTTACTGTTCACCACACATTTTCCTTCACAGAAGTCAGTATCTGCCTATTGTCTTCTAGTATAAGTCAGTGGCTTTTCTGTATTTTTCAAAGTACAGGGAAGGATGTCAAAATTGATTTTGGTGATTCTACACAGTTGTGTCAGTGTAGCACACTAAAAACAACACAAAATAGCAAAATAACAACATCAGGTTAATCTTCTGTAGTCCTGTCTTGCCCACACTATGTAGTCTTGTGTTGTTTCTGTTTTTGTTCTTTGTTTTGCTCCAAGATGTTTCGTTTCGCAGTGTTCTGTGTGTGTATATGGCTCAAATTACAAAACACCTACTTGACTTGACTTGATGTGACATACACTGTAAGAATTATAGAAATTGTAGAAAAAAACTGTAAACGGGTAAAAAGGATAAAAAGTGGTACAATGGTACAACTGTATAATACTATAAAACATATCAAAACATAGCATGCACTGTAAAAATGCATTACATGACATTTGACTGTATGATTTATATTGTACAATGAAATACCATGGATAATAATTTTGGATTGCATGATAGTAGTTACAGAATAGATTTGATTTATAATCGAAGCATAGAGTAGCATAAATGGCATCTATTGTATGTGTTTTTTTGGTTCAATAGGTTTTATTATCCTTTTATGAAGTATGGGAAAACATGCCAAAATGATTGTCTGAAAAACAGTCATTTTGGTTTCCTGCACAATACAAAAAGCCTGCTGACAAACATATGGAAAGTAAGGCAACTGCTATTATTATTGAATCATTGTCTAGGGTATTTGACTGAATAATACAGATTCAACGGACAGAGACTGAGCTTAAAAAACTGGAAAATTCGTTTAAGAAAAGTAAAGTGCACTATATAAGAAAAGTAAACTGTGTGAAATTATGCAATACTGTGCAATTACACAATGCTTTCTTGCATTTTCCATATTCCTCCTATCTGTCCCTGTTGCCACTCACGGCTCACCTAAGAGGTCATTGATTCAGGGGCAAAATAGCTTTTTTAGTCTCCTTATCTGTACAGAGTGAGCACGGGCCTGGACTGCGGCATTGCTAGCTTTTCTTTATCGGCCTCTAAAGTCCATCCGAATTTCATTAGATTACTGTGTACATTAGGGAGGGCAGGCTGATTATATTCCACTAGTTTCTCGTCTCCATTCACGATCAGAACAAGCTCCTTGGTTTCCTCCCCCTCTTTCCCCTGCTTGCACGCCTGCGTTTTCACGCTTTTCTCTGAGAAAACGATCAACACAGTGTACTGGAAGAGTAAGCGAGACGGAAAGAAAGATTAAATCCAACTTGCTTTCATCCATGGCTGCTTTCATGTCGTCTTCTTTTTTTTTCAAATACAGGGAATTATCAGTGCTGCTACTGATGCAGCCTCCTCTAAAGAGGAGAGGAGGGGAACCAGTGCTCCAACAAAAAGAATGAAGGAGGGATGAAATGAGCAGAATGAAAAGTAAGGTTTCAAATGACAAGAGGTTTTTATTTGACCATCTGCTCCTTTTTTAATGACTGGCTTGGTTAACCCCTTGAACTCTAAGCTTATTATTTGGATATTAATCTGAAGCCTTAGTGGTGATGATAAAGGCACATTGTAATTTGACCGTAATTATTTCTCAATTGTCTCCTCTGGTGATTCAGGCAGAACTTCACATTTTTGTCTGTCAGTAGAAGAGATATTTGGTTATGATTTGAATAAAGTTATTGTCGTGTGTGCAAAACTTTAAAAGGTTAGTTTCTTCAACAAAGCAAAAATCTGTTTACATTCTGTTAACTTGTTAATTTGTCATTTTTCTTTAAAGTAAATTTTAAGGCCGACACTAACACAAGTTTTACATTTTTGCAACTTGCAAGACACTGAATGACAAAAAGTCAGATACAGCTGTTGATAAAGAATGTAAATGTAATTCAATAAATAAAAATGTAATATATTAACTTTATTTAAACAACAGCAAGTAGTACAAAGTAATAACTCTCAATATCTAAATGGTCATGCGTATTAATCAGCAACTGCTGTATGAAACTTAAATGTATGTTATGTAGAAAGTGAAGAACTAAAATGTGGGTTTAAAGAGGTAATAGATTAATGAAGGATCGAACAAAGATTTCATTACAGTATAAATATGGATGACTGTTTTGTCCTGAACAACAAACTAGATCACTAAGAGGCTGTTTCCACCTGAATTAACATGTATATCAAGTCTGGATCTGGATAACCTTTGGCTGGATTCCAGCTAAAATGCATTCCCATCAAGACAAAATCAAAAGCACATGATTTCTTTTTAAAAGAGCACATTCAGAAAGTCCATTTTTTCTATTTACTTTGCCTCCTATTATGATGTATATTGACAAACTGGTTTCATGGAGGCATGCTGGCTTTGGGGTTATGTAAACACAGCCAAGTTTTAGTTTCAGATTGTGGTTGAAGTGAACTGATTTGAGTCTGATCACAATGTATCCTGGGTGTGTTTCAACCTCCAAAATCCTGTTTGAGCAGAAAGAGTCTCATCAGCACTTTCACACTGAAGGGCCGCACAGAGAACCAGACTCTTTTACATTTGACCCTAATACGCAGAGGGTCCCAATACGCGCCCCCCCCCAAGCGTTAAAATGTTATTAGTACAACTGAAATTAAAATAATAAAAATAATATAAATATAAATAATATAAATAAATAAATATCAGCCCCCCACCTTCACCTAGAGAAAGACTTTTTTTTCAGATATTCATGGCTTGCCTTCTAATCTCCTGTGTTTGGAGTGTGTGTGTGTGTGTGTGTGTATTTTCTTTTTTCATTAAATTTGTGTCAAGACTAATTTTGAGGCGAATGAATACAGATGTCAGGGTGCCATCGGATCCCGTGGCAGCCTCTCTTAAATGAGATAACAGGCTTTAGTGGAAGAATTAACACTATTGGAAAAAAATGAGATTAGCTGAAAGGACGTGGGTTATGGCTGCAGTGGGTCTCGCTGCACTGCAACCTGCGCTGCCAAAATCGCAAATCTATTTCCAAACGCCCTGTATTAATTATCAAACTAAAGCCGCTGTTGCATATTGACTCATCGGGCGCGCTCTTGTATTATCTCCCATTAAGCGGGGAGAAAGGGGAGATTATGTGGGCCTTCAGGGGCGTTTTATGAATTCTGAGAGAGTGTTAAACCATGTCATGGACTTTGGAGGATCACGCCGGCGTGCGCCCCTGATGCGCCTTCTCCCCTCCTTATGCTATAAAATGCATCTTTAAGCCCTAAATTTGATTATTTCTCAGCAGCGTTTTTCAATTAACAGAGAGAATATTGGCTCCGGATGTAAGAGGTACCAAGCAAATGTGTGTGAGTGGGGTATTTGTGTATGTGTACTCAGAGTGAAGAAGGCATTCACAGGACACCATGGTCGAAGATAACAGGGTCTGGACTCTTCTATAAGGGTTCTACAAAGCATCATTCATACCATTATAGATGCAACAAAAGCTTCCCTGACTCAATGACTCTAATGAGCAAAGAGATACAAAGAACATACCATGGTAAAACCAGGCCTTTGATTTTACATAGTCTAAGCGATTATACATTCTTCATAAAACAAATAGCTTTGGTTTTGTTTATAAAACTTCACTGGCTGAGCTATGTTCGAAGACATTGTAAAGCACTCATAGATTTATACATCATTAATGGCACTATAAAGCCTTATATCACCAAAATAGTAAAACATACTGAACATTATTTCATTGTTATTGTTTATTAAGTAATGTTTAATTTTCCAGATATTTTCTTGAAGGAAAAGCTACCTTGACTCTTCGTGCCAAACAGCCTCTAACCATGAAGAAAACCTTGTAACACACAGCTTCTCTTGGCTTATTGCTTTAATATACAGAAAGGGGAAGAAATGGCGTCCTTGACAATCAATTTGCATGTAACACGGTGTGTCAACATTGCAAGGTCTAGATTCTACAACCATATGATTATGAAGTAGTTGACTACTGTTTATTCAGGACCTGTGCAGTGAGTGGCAGCATGGTCTATAGCAATGCAATGTTGATGATCCAGAGAGCACATAGGGCCCTCTTCATAATCTCCCAGGTAATGATCCCTCCAGCCCCACGCTGCTATTTCACACATGGATGCCGCCTGTGATGAGAAGAGTGTGTCAGTATCAATAAATAATTATGAGCAATGAGACTTTCTTTCCTGTACTGGAACTGGGCTGAAATGACTTCATAAAATGAGCGATGCCTGCCATGACAGCATCTTTCGGGCCTTCTTGCACAAAATATGCAGTGTGAGCTCACCTACGGGCGTCCGGCACGCGTCTGACTGAGCATCCTATGCATTTCTCATCAGATGCGTCCAGATATGCACCCAGTGACAGCATCACTGGAGTGTGCTTGTTGGATATAGGTGAAAAGAAAGAAATTGAAAGAAAAACAGAAGATCAGTATGTGAAATGAAAATATGTTACATGGTTGTGATTGTATATATTGTATATATATATATATATATATATATATATATAAAGGCACAACAGCGTTTCTGTATGGCACACAAAATATAAATGTTCAGTAATTAGTCGATACAGTCAATGTAGGATTGGTGTTTGTGATGTTTCTTTTCGTTTTTTTCAGAATTTTGCATGCATGTACATGTAAAATATGCTCCTGGAACAAGGAGAAATGTTCAGACTCCTCCCCCGATGAGTGGCCTGGTGGCAGCAGAGAACAGAAATTAAGGAAAAAGACAAGTGTGGGAAAATGTGTGTGTGTGAGAGAGAAAATGAATAAGAAAAAGAATAACAAAAAAAATAGGAAAGAGAAGGGAAAGACAAAAAGAAAGAGAGGGGGAGGAAGGTGGTAGTAAAAAAAGCAAAGCGAGAGAGGTGGAGATTTAAAGAGAAGACAGAAAATAGAAGAGAAAGAAAGAAAGGGTGGAGGGGTGTGTGTGGTGGGGGTGACAAAATGAGACCAAATTTTCTTTGGCAATCTCGCCTCTCCTGCTGCAGGTGTGAGGCTATTTCACTAAAGCAGGCCAGACGCGAATGTCATTAGTTCCTAAGCCCCAGGTGAATTTGCCACTGTTCCACATGATTAACCCAGATAATTGTGTGTTGATAGCGAGCGTGGTCGATGGAATACAATTTTCGGGCCGAGATTCCTAAACAAACAGCTCAGCAGAGGGCTGTGGGGAGTGTGAGTGTGTGAGTGTGTGTGTGTGTGTGTGTGTGTGTGTGTGTGTGTGTGTGTGTGTGTGTGTGTGTGTGTGTG
>JBBPCX010000114.1:4290989-4307391 GCA_037974365.1 Hydrocynus forskahlii
TATATATATATATAATGGCACTGTCTCACAGGCCAAAAATGTCTCCACTATCCAACTCAAATGGGAAAAAAAGTTACAGACATTTGTAAAAAAAATTCTCAGATGGAAATCTGGTTAATGATTCAAACCATGCTGTAAAACTTCAGTGACAACAACATTGTTCATTGTAGGACATAACTAAGGTCCTTGCTATGCTAACAAATGTTGCTTTGATGCCTAAACACATGTGACTGGAGTCTGACTAGTGCACTGTGGGCTATTTAACTCTCAGGCAAAGTCAGCAAGGTTGTGATGCAGCGCAGTGAAAGCTCTCCTGGGTATGTCATACGGTCAGTGGCACTTTTTGTCTTGGTTTGTCTGTCTTTTTCTCTCCAATTCCTCTGAATTTCACCATCAGTGTCTGCAAAGTTGGCATGAGGCAGTGCTCCTCCTCGCCGGAAGCTGAGTTGCGCACTTGAGTTGGCTGTCATAGGCAGAAATGGTAGCTTCGACAAACCCAATTAACAAAATTCCCTCTGATTCCGAAACCAAATCACATTTTTAGTTTGCCCCCGTCCGTCATCTGCCAATTTCCCTGGAAGTTAAATTGCCACCAATTACTGCCCGGCAGCACCAGCCCTGGCACGGAGATGCTGCGTTCCAGGCACTGGGGTGGTGCGATTCTAAGGCCTGGTCTTTGTCAACAGCAACGAGAATGAAATTAGACTAATAGGAAGCTTGTTTCCAGCCACTGATTAAAAGGCCTGTGAGCTCCTCGGGCATTGCCCGCATCCATGTCCGAGCGTCCTGAGAGAGAGCGAGCAAGGGAGTCATATTGCTCCTGTAATGTCATTTCGGACATCAGCACGTCTGTCTCCTCAGGGTTATCCTTCCTCCGTCTCGCTTGTTTTTTCCCCGTAATGTGGGCGCCAAAGTCTCCCCTTCCTTTGGGGTGCTAATTAAGGGAAGCGTCCAAAATTAATCAGCAAATTCACTAGGGCGAAGGGCGATCTGTCTGAAGGCCCTGCAAACAAAAGTGCGCTCGCACCGGGCACAAAGGAGCCTTCGGCTATGGAGTGAGAGGAAAACAAGTGCACAGACGGCGATCTGACACAAAAATTCATATAAGTATAAAATTTTACACTCATTTTCAGTGTCAGCTTGTCACATTGAATTATAAAGGTTGATTCGCTTGTTCCGCTAAGTGAGATCGTGGGAGTTCGGTCATCTGAACAGCATCATATGGTGAACATCTCCAGCGAGGGAGCCTGGGCTTGCCGTGGGACAGCGGAACGCAGCAGAGGCCAAACAGAGGCTGTGAAATCCCAGGAAAAAAGTAACTGTAAAATCTGAGGACATTTCACAGTCTGACTGGACCTTCTGTTAACATCACTTGCACACCCAGATACTGTCATCCTGTTCTCCAATCTCACCTCCTCTTCAGGAGGAGATGAAGCATCCTCCAGGAGACGCCAGCACTTTATCCACTTTGTCAGCCTCAGATGAAATCACTTATATAACTCCCACTTTTCTTGTTAAGCGTATCTATGTCTCTATCTGTCTCTCTCTGTCTCTCCCTCTCTATGTCTTTTTTTAAGCACTCACTAATTAGAGCAGAGCCTGGAGGCTATTTGTGACCTTTCCGTATGGAAATGCAGCAAGGCCTTTTTTGCGCTGCGTCTGCCGAGAGGCTGTGAAAGGCCCTGTGTCGCACCTCTCTGGGCATGTTTGGCACTTTTGCCACTGATACGGCTGTGCGAGGTGTTTGGCGGGTGATGGCAGCAGATTGATTTTTGACAGGTGTGACTGCAGAGGCCATTGCAACATGCAACAACTGTCAGATGTCACTCATTCTCCTCTTTGCCGTCCACTGAAAGGCTTGGAGAGGCTGTCCTTGACTTTGGCGTACAGTAGTGGGCCTAGATATGTGCCAGAAAGGACCTTCGGAGAGGCCAGAGTGCACAAGGTCCAACGGAGCAATAGTGGATTGCTGTCGTAGTCACAATTAGTGTGCTTCCAAACTATGAAATATATGTTGAAGTGAGTTGATATGTTGAAGTGAGTTTAACATTTATTAATGGGCAATGATGTCATGGCATTAGGTCCCATATGGGACATCACAGTGCTCAACTTTAAACTATAAAGTTCTGTTGTTGTCCTAGCAAAGCTAAATAATTGGATTGTAGCTTTTATGAATGGGTTTATACATTTCACACTCAAATTCAGTGCATCTTTCTATTTTTGGTCTGTAATGAAATAAATAAAGGCATTCAGCACACACTTGATCTCAGCATATTTGTAATGCACACTTCCCAAAGTAAACGCTGGTCTCAGGGGACTTCATTGCGCGGACTATAATTTTCACTTTGCTTAATACTGATAATGTCGCTAACGTGGGCTGTCCCAATGCATCATCTCAAATTAAGATAAAGACAATAGACTGTACTGCATCTTTTTATGCATTAAAATTAACCTCATTCATCAGCTTCAAAGAATGGGGAGTACACTGAACCTCTGATGCATCAGCACACTTTGCATGAATGAAGCAGTAGCTTTCAAAGGGTTCTTTCTCTTTCTGCATGTAGAATGTGGAGGTTCAAGTCACCGAGGCTGAGGGGCAGAGAGGGCGCTCTGACCCACAGGCCCGTAAACAAAGACGATGGCACTCCAAAAAAAAACAGCAATGAAGCCTCACTTCTCCTGTTCCACAATGGAGCTATGGGGTGCAGTTACACTTCGGGCTAGTTTTATATTTCGCTTATTTAGTCAGAAGAGAAGAACAAGATCAAAATGGTGCTAGGGTAGGACGTTGATAACTTGGGGAATGTTTTTTACAATGGCGTGTTCAGCTAAAGATTTTTGCTATTTTTGCTATTATAATGTCCACCACTTTAAACAAATAGTGTTTTTGAGCACTACAGAGGGAGAACAACTTTTGTTCTGGTTCTCATACTGTCCTGAAACTTGAGTGTCTCTTCCAATTAAAATTTCTTCAAGTTGCTTTGGATAAAAGCATCTGTCAAATTAATGTAATGTAATATATTGAAATTGCTAATGCACCAAAATGAAAATTCTTTGGTCGTAGCCAAAATTCAGTTCACACGGGCCCCAAAACTAAAACTAATGCACTAGAAAAGGCTAAGAATATTTAAAAATACTTTACTTTAAATATACTTATAGTATGTGCTACAAAATCAAACATCCTTGTCAACAGAGAAGGGCTTTTCATCTGAGGCAATATTGACGCATGGGTCAAGGTTTTGTAGGACCTGCACCTGCCCAACCTGTTATTTCTTTGTTTTGTTTTGGGCGGTCTTGCCTTTTTTTCTCTTATGATTCTTGGGTGAACTTAATTAGTGGCCAGAATTTTCATATCAAATGCATACCAAATAAGGAAATATTTCATTATTTCATACATTTTTACATTCATTCATTCATTCTTTTGTTGAACTGCTAATATTAACCAGGGCTGCAGGATACTGGAGACTATCCCGATGCTCATTAGACAAAAGGCAGAGAAACACCCTGGACAGTTCGCCAGTACACCACATTTCAGAGGAGAAATTTAGCATCTTCAGTTTAAGTGACGTGCTTATCTTTGGACTGCAGGAGAAAACCGTAGCTTCTGGAGAAAACAGCGAGACAGAATCTCACAGGAAGAACAAACTCCACACTGGCCACCCTAGATGGGAATCGAACCCACCACCATGTGCCACCATATCACCCAAAAATATGTGCTATGAAAAAAACAAATTATTAAACATGAGGCTCAGTAACAACCTGCATTCTTATCTGGCTTGGCTTACTTTGACATGCATCCGCTAAAAGAGCTATCAGGAAAGTTGTTTTAGAATTCTTGGTAAAATAAAATACAACTTAGTAGTTTGTACCTCTACGAGATGACCCGCTATTTTCTGCAGAAAATATTTAGTAGTGCACCTCTACGGTCATACTAATTCTTGATCATGTTTCTCTGTACTTCTGAAAGAGCACAAATTTGGTCCACACTCTTGACTGGCCCAAAGATTGTGTTTTACATCCTGCTAAATTACACCCAGTGTTGATTTGACTTGCCTGTAAATATGAGTCTTAATATTCTAAAAGTATTTTTTTCTGATGTGGGTCTCAACCCACAGAGACATTTAAAGAGATTTTATCCATATTAATATACATTTTTAAAAAGTGGTAAATTAGTACATCACTGAGAGAGTTGAATGGCAATTTGCATATTCAGAACTTTAAAGTGCTCTCATAATTAGCTAAAATCGAACACGCTTTAATTTGGCAGGATAATTAATGTGCAGTGCCAAAATAAGTTTCAGAAATTGATTGACCCTTGCTGAGGCGAAAGGCAGACAAAGTGCTTTATGTGTTTTTAAATAGGAGATGGAGGGAGCGCTGGAATGATAGGTGATGGGGGGATGGGGTGGGAGCGTGAATGACCCTATGGAGTCAGACAGCGAGGGAACTATAGTGGCTCGGCCTTGCATATGTGGTGATTGTGTGACTGGCATTTAATGTATGAATAATGTCCATAAGCGGCCTGCGCCTCCACTGACTCGCTGAAGGAGAAGTGCTTTCCTGGGGTGGCTTGCGGCTCTCTAGAGATTTCCTGTGTGTGAAAGCTCGTAAGTGTGTAATTACTGATCGCCGCGCTCATGCTGTTCTGTTTGCAGTAAGAGACCTCAGTCGGGGAGGCAAAATGAAAGGCAACTCTGTTAGCGACTTAGCGTGTGTCGTAGCTGCATACATTTGTCCTTGACTGATGCTTGTAGCTGGGAGTTACCTTTCCAAAGCAGTGTGGGGTTTCTTTTCATGGCCTCTAAATGTGACTTGTTTGTTGCTTTGCAGCAGCTGCCCTCCAGAATCCCCCCCCAACTTCTCTCTAGTTTGTTCTCTCTCTTTCTATCTCTCACTTCCCCCTCTTTCTATGTGCTGGCTGCTCTAGCGTGAGGTCCTCACATTACCCACAGGCCTTTGAGCCTGTGGCCCTTGGGCGGGAAAAGGGCTAGAGTGTGGATTGTGGGTGGCACTGTGCCCTCTTGACTGACCACCTACATCTCCTCTCTCACTGCGCTGTCCACATCCAGGGCAAACATTCCTCCGGCCCGCTGATGCAGAGTGACCGCCAAGCACAGAGCCCCCCTGGACCTAGGGCATGTCAGGGTAAAGCCACAAAAAAACACGGGGGGTGGGGGGTGGTGTTTGGGGGATAGAGAGGAGAGATAGAGAGAAAGAGAAAGAGAGAGAGCATATAGACTTTCTCTATCAGATTACGTCCTGTTTCTGTTCTTTTAAATGATGCTTTAACACTGTCTAGCTTTGACATTACAGGTAACATATCCGTTATACCTGACACTCTCTCATAGGCATGTTTCTCTCAGAGGGGAACTGACACAGACACTGTTAATTAAGTGTAACCTCCTTTTTCTCCTTCCGACCCACCTTGAGGTTTTTACTCCTTTTAAGAAATGAGAACTTGTGACATTTGGAAGCGTATTGTTGCTCTTTTTAAAGTTTTATATCTCATTAAATCTGCACAGACATTCAAATTGTTCATTTTCATTTGCTATTAAAATCATTCATTTAAACTAAAACTCAAAATTATATATTAATTTAATGAAAAGATATAACTGCACATAATAATAATAATAATAATAATAATAATAATAAAAATAATAATGGAGCCTCATCATTTATTAATAGACTAGAAATCTGTGTGCAATTTAGACTTCATTTTAGAGGTTGTTTAATTTATTATAATCCAGTCTGTCATTACATGTTTA
Source organism: Hydrocynus forskahlii (assembly GCA_037974365.1). NCBI lineage: Eukaryota > Metazoa > Chordata > Actinopteri > Characiformes > Alestidae > Hydrocynus > Hydrocynus forskahlii. The sequence continues at coordinate 4,296,755 of JBBPCX010000114.1, forward strand.
TTGTTATACAGATTTGCAGTGTTGTTGAAATGACTGATGATCATTTTTATGGTAATTAACACAAGCAACACTCGATTCAGCTGGTCAGTAACTAAAATACGGAACAAATTGATGTTTGTCCTAAATTAGACATGGCTGTACTCTGGCAAATATCCTGTCACCCAGAAAAAATATTTCACTCCTTTGCCGGTGTGCGGATAGGAGTCTTGCATTAGCCAGAAAGTGTTAATTAATGAAAGGCGAGATTTTTGCCAATTAAGTGCACATTTTTTGTGTGTGTGTGTACCCCCTCGCCCTGTTAATCATCTCTGTTCCTGGGCTCATTGTGTTGCCTTTCACTGTGGGCTCTGGGTTTTTTTGTGGCCCTTTTGGAAGAGGGGAGGATCGGGAGGGAGAGCAGAGGGGAGAAAGGTTGAAATAATTTGTTTAATTTGGAGCTGCTCAGTGTCTGGGCAGGTGAGGGCTGGTGGGCGCGAGCGCTGCGGGGGATCATGGGATAGCAAAGACGGGGTAAAGCTGCCCGACTTGCCCTTTGCTTCCCACAACTGCAAAAGCACCACGACCCCAGCCACAACACCCCACTCTAGGCCCCCTACCCCACCCTCCAGTGCCCCACAACACAAAACCAGCCGCTAATTATCTCTGAATAGCAATTTTATTGAGCCCTAATTTGTGGTAATGGATTGTGATAGGTTGTGAGAAGAAGAAGGAACGAGGCCATGGAAGAGGTTGGCGGAGGGGGAGAAACGTGTGTGTTTTGTAGCTCACTGATGTTAAGTAAGTATATACAATCTTAGCCTGCAAGACCTGATGAACGAGGTACTTTTCTTTTTTTTGGTGATATTTTTGCTTATACTGCTACTACTACTACTATTACTACTACTACTACTAATAATAATAATACCAACAATTATAATAATAATATTAATAATTACAACAACAACAATCAAAAAATAATAACCAAAAATAATCAAAACTTTAAAATGTAAAAAAATGAAAGCAAACAGATGCCAAAACAAGCAACTCAGAGGTCATAGAATTCAAATAAACTAACAAATACATGCATGACACTCTTTCTCTCATTGTGTTTTTGCTATTTCTCTACAGCTCTTAGGTACATGGTTGTTACTGTGTCAGCCTTTGCAGTTTGGTATACATAACCTTTACAACTATAGCATCAGAGGCCGAAAAAAAAATGAAAATAGAAAACAAATACAAGTATCCCACACAATTTCCATAGATACCATAGTTTTCTTTTTCACAGCATCCAAAATAAATGTGTCTCCCTATCTGACACCTCTGTTGGGCTTTTTTCCACAGCGGTTGGGCATGCATCCTGTGTTTGCTCAGGATTTCAGCAGCGTGGACGCCCATTGCAATGTGTGGCTTTAGAGATTTTAAAGGAAGTGGAGGGGCTGCGACTGCTCCCCCTTCCCCCCAAAGCCTCACTCAGCCCGTCCACCTCAATCAGACATCAGCCGCTTCAGCTGAACTCCGCTTTGCTAAAATACCTGATTACGATTCACCAACAATTCAAATATGATACCCAGGCTTAAGGCTAATGCCACAGTAACAATATCATTTATTTTTCTGCCTGTACTCCTTATCCATCTCTTACTGGGCACTAAGCCTCTAAACCCTTTGCCAAACAGATAAAGATCCAATAACAAGGCAGCGTTGTTTTTATGCTTCTACATCTGTGATAATGGAAGTATATATATATATATATATATATATATATATATATATATACTTGGTAAAATATTCTACAAGTTTTTTACTTTCTTTTCATAGGTGTGGTTGTTAATTTACCCCCAGCCTGAATCAACTAAAAAAGAGAAAAAGATTATGTAGCATTAAATCGCTTTTTGATAATTAAAGCAAAATATTTTGAGCTAACTACTTGTTTACAGTGAGTAATTATGCATGCAAATGAATGAAAATGGAAAGCGTATAACAATGTAAATATTATTTGGCTTGACATTTTGTGCTTGTGACAGTGATGCATTAAAATGTTATGCCAAATGCTTAGGCAGTTCATTCAGATTTTCCAAATGTATTCATCAAGTCTTATATTTAAAGAAGAATGGCTGGCATTTACATTTTAAGTTTTGCAAATGCATTAAGTAGAACAAATGAATAATACTTTTTATTAATGAGGGCACATAATAACACAGTCCTCTGGGCAAATGTAATATTTCAGTCTAGTGACTGATTTCTGGAGAGTTAAGTGATTTTAATATTTTGACAGGGAAGAGAAAGGAGCAAACTATTTTCACATTTGTAATGCCAGCCTTTTGGAAGGTATTTGCATATTTCTGGGATTGTCCTTTTTAACAATACATCATATAAGCAGTGGTTCATTTTGGAGTGGACAGGGTATTTTTTAAAATCCAAAATAAATGATTTATTCAATAACATTTTAATGAAATATTCACAGAAAACTGACACTGCAATTACTGTGAAAAAAATAATTGATTCTAATTGAATAATAAAGTAGTGACCAGTTACGCTCAGATGTAACCCTTAAGCTGCAGATTAATCATTCTCTAGTTAGTCTTATTAGTTATTCAGTATAATACCTATTATAAAACAAAAAAATGAAAGTTATGTACTTAGGAGAGGGTGTAAGTTTGGGTCCACATACCTGCCTTTGGAGTTTACAGGGGTAAACTATTATTTTGTACTATATTTTAAAATAGCTATTTACATTTGCGAAGCAGCTATCCATGGATTGACAGGGCAAGGCATTGCATTACAGTTAAGCTGACTCTTCCTGGACTACCTGCTGATACAGGGTCAGTATTGTCCTGCACACCTATATGAATAAATAGAGAACAATGTCAGGACAGTTGATCCTAGAACGTTTTTCAGCCCAACCTAGAACAAGAACAATAGTAATGGACTGCACTCCAAGAGCAACGATGATCCAGACACAGCATTCTGCTTGGATTCAAACCATGTTCATTAGCAATTCAACTCCTTATTTTTGTTTGGTTTCCCCTCTGGCTGCTAATTAATGCTTAATCGAAACTGCTGAACTGAGCTCATAGAAAATTCATGAATATTGAAATAAGCCCTAACAATTTTTTGGGGGGTTTCTCTGCCACCGTTTCTTTCCTGTAACTGTCAGAGGACTGACTCAGTGTTTCGGTCTCTGGCTTTCGTCTCTCTATGCCACTGCAGAGCTAATGTATCTACCCTGAGAGACGTAAAGATCAGCGAAAGAGAACAGCCATCAAAAGCTGCTCGCCAAAGTCTTACAATAGCTATTTGATTGTGTTTGCTGCTGCACGCTTTACTCAAATGGGCCTCGTACAGTGGAGACGTGACTTTTTAAGTGCATTACAATTGTGCAGAATTATCCCACTTAGCCAGTGTGATAGCTCCCTCACATCAGCTGACTGAACCTTGGCATAGAATTACACCACTCAAAGAAATAAAGTACATTTCTGAACGTCAATATTATTGTTGCCGTCCAGACTCAGGGCTGTAACTACTAGCTGCTGAGAGAGAAATACAGAGCGGGAGGGTATGGAGGAGAGGAAACAATTCAGACCCCCCGCATGAATTTTTCCCTTTGAGAAGTTCACTTCCCCTTCTTTCTCTATGCCTTTTAATGGAAGATGATTATTAATGTTCCCTTGCAGGAGCAGCTGTCATGTCTCTCTGTGGCGAACATGTTGAGGAGGTGGAAAATGAATTTAAAATATACAGTAAACTGCGCTCTTTACCATATTTTATTAGAAAACAATTCGCTTGAAATGGATTTATTCAGAGGCTAAATATTTCCTTTTATTACTGTTCAAGCATCTGGAGAACAATAACTCGTGCAAACCCTTCATTTAAATAACATCCAATCTTTTTGAAGAACAAACATATGTCTATTTTTAGTCACTGACAAAAATCGGGAGTGGCATGGAGGGCGCTCGGTTTTAAGTCTCAGTGACAATTGCTCTAAAGTTACTCAAATTCGACCTGACTCGTGACAAGAGGGCATAATTCCTAAAACGGAACATGCCTATCAGTGCAGGCCCCATTTGCATAATGAGGAGCCTCGCATTTTTCCACCAGCAATGCTTCTGACATCCGCAACTTGGAGCTGCGCTCGAGCAAAAGTGAGGAACGTCGGTAGGAATAAAGGAGAGACAGGAGCGAGGGCAGCCAGGGCCGGGCGAGTGCAAGGATGGCAAAGTCAACTCAATGGGCACACACATATATTCACACACACACACACACACAGACCCGGAGCAGAGAGGCCGCCAACATTGGCAGAGGGGTTCGTTGGAGCAGAGAGAAGTGGCAAACGTGCACCACCGCAGGAAAGACATTTTTGGACTTTTACTGACAGCCTGACAAAAACTGACTGCACTGACATTAATTTCATGTAGCTCTTTTGCTCTAATTGTTGATTCAATTTGCTAATTAGTAATTTGATTTAAGTGGCAGCCACATCATGTGTTCAGGACATGGTTGGGGGGGGGGTGTATTGGGGAGAAGGCAAAGGACGTAGGTGCCGTGATGGCTTGTCATGCAAGGGGTAGCTGAGTTATGAATATTGTATGAGAGTTCAGTCCTAATTGTTTCTGATTTGTTTATTTTTCAACATGGTACGCTGCCACACACTCCAACAGTCCGGACACACACATACACACCCACACGTACATCCCCCACAACCAAATTTCACAAGTGCCATTCAAAGCGTCCATCAAAGAAAAGACAGGGGATCACTAGAAGTTCTAGCGGCTCTCAGACAGAAGCACTTCTGTATGGACAGCTCTCTTCAAATTCCAGCATGTTGAGGGCCACCTGAGTACAAAAGCAAACACGCTAGCTCTGAGATGAAAAAACCCTGACCTGTTGCAGTTTGGCTTGCGTTTCCAAAATGTTTTAGAGAGAAGTGGAATGTTCTGCTGGAAACAGAGAAGCCACATTTGTTCAAGGATAAAACCTATGAAAGACAAAACCCATGCACTAAATCAAATACATATACATGCACTAATGTGTTCAGGAAGCACCAATACTTGTCAGTTTTCATTATTTTGCAAAATGAACATAGATTTCATTTAAATATTTAATATTTCTTTTTAAAATTATCTACTGATCGCTTGAACAGATTTAACACAACACTGGCTCTGTTTTCAGTGAATGTAGTATTTTCTGTGAATGTAGTATGGCTAATTCTGTAATCTGAACATTTAAATTTTGTTTATAGCTTTGAGACAGCATGGAGGCTTTCAGGTTTGGGAAAAAGGAATTTGGTAATGTAATCGGTGCTTTCTATGCAATTGTCAAACAAATGGTGTTAAAACATGCACACTCAGTTTAACCTAAACTAGGATAATTGAAAAAATATCCTAGTTTATCCTAGTGTCTTTATTCATAGTTACTCACAAATTGTAGTGTCAATTTCCCAGATGAATGAAAGCACAATTGCTCAAGTTGCATCCCACGCTCTTTACAAACGGAACATCTCAGTCCTTCCAGAAACAAAATGATCAGCTGTCGATTCAAAACTACCAGCTGCCAAACATAGGCTTCCTCCTGAGTGTTTGTAAGGTTTAGTGTAGTGTCCCTCCTCGTACGGACTGAAACTTTGAAAAGACCTGTAGGTTTGCGATTTATGCCCTTATATTCCCAGAGCCTCAGCTTGGACTTGCAAATGGTATGTTGATATTGAATGGCATTGACATTTTCAGATGTTGATACGTAAAGATACTGCATGGCTTTGTGGTGTTGGGCAATGGTAAGAAGGGCTCTAATTAAATTATATAATTCTATTTTCCTCCAAGACCACTGTGGGTCAGTGTATGTTGCTATGGTGATAAATATGGTGAATAAATATGGTCATGTATTCATTTATTAATTCATCCATCTGAGTAGATGTCTAGTCGCGTACGCTCATGTATTCATTTATTAATTTATACATCTGGGTCATTCTTTCAGTTGGAAGTGCATTTCAGCATGGCAAGTGGATCAAAGATTTGAAGATTTTGTATTAAAAAATTTAAACGCTACTGAAAAATTAGCCACCTCCAACAATGAGAGTAACTTAAATGAACTAAACCAAGAAACACTATAAAATGCAGCAAGTATGCACGCCTGGCCCAGGAGGCCGCAGCCCGAGGTGCTCCACTTTGAGGCTCTTAATATTTGTATTGATAAATAAACATTATTTAAAACATCTGTCAAGCCCTGTTAAATATCCTCTTGGTTCAGTGGCTTTCAGAACCCTGGGCATGGAATATTTAATTATTGTACTAACTGAATAATCAAAAAGTCAATTTTCAAACCGCCACCGCCCATGTTCAGACAATTGCATTTGCAATATCTGTGTACGTAATCTCCTACTCGCCCCTTTCTGTGTCCCCTCCTACAGTATTACCAGGAGAGAACTGAATGTATTTACATACTGTAACAGAGTCACCAAACAAGTCGGCATCGCCATCTTCCACTCGTCCATATTAATTACCGGCTTTAACTACGGTTGGTTAACACAGTGATAGATCGTACGACTGGAAGAAGTAGACCCAATTGATCCTGGTGTGTCCATGAAAACTGGCTGGTCAATAGCTAATCATTGTTCTGCTGTAAATAGGTGAGCATTTCATGCATCTCATTTCGCTGCTATACAGAACACATCTTTGGTGTATTAGGCATTAGTGGGTTTTAGGTTTACATGTGAGTTTACATTGCTGTGCATGGATTTATAATTAAATGTAAACATAATCTCAATCATGTTTGACACATTTATCCTTATGGTTTCATTACTGAGGTGTCACTTGGTCCTAATGTTAGATCTGTATTATTAAATATGCAAAAGAAGTAAACAGTCCATTAGCATAATAATAATAATAATAATAATAATAATAATAATAATAATAATTAATAATAATAATAATAATAATAATAATAACAATAACAACATCAACAACAACAACAACAAAACAACAACAACAACTATAACAACAACAACAACAACAATAATAATAATAATAATAATAATAATAATAACAACAATAAACAAATTATGGTAAAGGAAACAAAGTATTATTAATACCAACTATATTATTATTGTTGTTATTATTGTTGTTACTATTATTATTATGAACATCATCATCAGTACTATTTTATTATTATCATTATTATTGTTACATTTGTGGTTAGCATTTTGTTAGCAGTTCCTTCAAGTTTCTGTTAAGCACTATTAACTGTATTATCATATGTTAAAATATTGATAAAGGATCTTATTGCTTTTTTGTTGTTCACATTAGTAAAACATTCATTAAATATTAATAGGTATGTTTTGCATGTTCAAGAGCTTAGAGTAGTTTTAGGGCAAGTTTGGTGAGGCAATTTTACTATCAAATCCATTTGTTGCAAAGTAATCATATTAGCAATGCAAAATTCTCTGGAACAAAATTATCTGGGAAATTACATTGTTTTGGCAGTCTAACACAGTCAGTATGGAAAAAAAATGTGACTAAAATACAAATATATAACAGTAAAGAATAAGAATATGGACACTGCTCTCTATGACTCTAACATGTGTCTTTGTACATTGTGGCAACTGTTTTAGGTAGCAAGATGGGACCTGCGTGTGTGTGTGTGTGTGTGTGTGTGTGTGTGTGTGTGTGTGTATCTATGTGTTTGGCAGGCAGTACCAGGCCAGGTCAAAGCAGCTTAGTTCCAAGCCGTTGGTTGACCTGCCCGAATGCCATGCTTCCCTGTTCCCACTGACCCGCATGATTTCATTACTGAGAGGTGAGACACACACACACACACACACACACACACACACACACACACATTAATACATAACCACAAACTCTGCTGTAAGCCCTCAGCTGCCATAAGGAAGGGGTCACACACATTCAGGCTTGCACAGTCTCCAAACACAATCAAATGCAAACACACATATAACATACACACAGACATGAATACACAAATACACATGGTCACTGTCGGAACAAAACCTTCCATCTCCAAAATGGTAACTTTTAATGAGAAGGGAAAAAAATGTTAACTTATAATGAGAGTTAATATGAAAAGTATTTAATATGTTTATATGTAGTTTAGGACTATTTCTGCTGGCCTATTCATTGCCAACAGCGTAAAAAACAAAACAATGGACAAGATTATGTTTCGGTAGATATGCACTATTAAATGCATATGGTGAGAAACTTAAAATGACAACAGTCCGAATAACAGGACATGGCAATTTAGCACTTTTACACATAAGCTTTGAATTTCGGAAGTAAATGTGCCAAACATCAATTGAAAAAAAAAAACAAAAAAAACCAAACAAACCACAACCCTGTTATATAAATGTGTCTATCAATCAAGCAATTAAAAATATCATTACTATTGCCAAACTGGAGAAGAAAAACTTCCAAAAAATGTTATAACAATTGTACATATCAGTAATCATGACATTTTCTCTCAATGCAAATCCAGTGTTTTCAAATGTAAAATAAATTAACTAAACTAAAAAAAAAACAAAAAATGAGTTACAAGGTTCTCATAGGACAGTGACAATATGCTACACAATTACTGCCAAAAGTAAGTTAACTAAAGGACAAAACCGAGTTGATTTAAAAAATGTTCTTGTTTAAATGAAGCAAATTTAGTGCATTACTTATTAACCACTTATTAACGATTGTAAACTGTGTACGGACATATATCATTGTCTTATTAAAGTGTGTAAAGTGTGTCCATGCATCATATGTGAAATTTAATTCAATCATAAGTTTCTTTTTTTCTACACTCACTTTCATGTTCCTTCTGACAGAGCAGATCCACTTACTGTACTGATTCCAGAGGTGCAGGGGTCAGGCCAGCCACAGTGGTGGTCACTAGATGGCGCTCTAGGTTTGTGGTGTGCTCGTGCATGTGGGGCGTGGAGGCAGGTCAGTAGCACATCCTCTCTCTCCTACACACCCTGATACACTGACACAGGCCAGCACAGTCAAAGAAAAGAGACACATCGTCATCATCCTCTTTTCACTTGTGCTCTACAGGGCACTGCAATCAAAGTGGTTAATGAACAGTAATTTCTAGACAGATCAGTCTAAGTTTCCTCTTAGATTGTTACGTGTTTGCTTCTGGGCATACCCCGTGACGGGTGTGTGTGCATGTGTCTATGTGTGTGTGCGTTTGTGTATCTACAAAATATATTTGAGGTCTATTGTAAGTGTTGGGCAATAAAAGTCTCAATCTCAATTTCAGTCTGAGACATCTCCATTTGTACTGTGCTAAAGTTTTAATCAATAACACCTTCTCTAATACAACTTCTGCTATTAAACTGAGAAAAAAAACCATTTGTCTTTTATCTGATTTACAGTAAAATAGACAATGCCTACATCCTGTCAGGATAAGTACAAAAGTTGAAAACCTTTATCAAGGAAAACTTGCCCAAAAACACCAAAATGTCTTTTCAGAATAAGGAAAAATAAATTTTTGTGGAAGCCCACATTAAACGTAAGGAGATTTTATTCCAAGGCTGTCTATTCAAATGGTCACAAAACACAAACTGTAAGGGGACCTGAGACAGGGCTCTGATGATGAAAATCAGGCTGAGGCAACATTAGTGAGGGCACTGGATGTAAAAACAGGCCATAAATGGGCTGCAAATTCACAAAACTCGCCACAAAACTTCTCCTTCTCACTAAGACAAACAACAAATTGCAGATATTACAAACAACAAATTGCAGGTCACTAAGACAAACAACAAATTGCAGGTCACTAAGACAAACAACAAATTGCAAATAAATAAATAAAATTATCTAGAAAACCAGAGTGTTTAGGCTGCTGTCCAAAATGCAATTATAACTCGACCGATAGATGCTATATTTATCTGTAATGCCAATACAAGTAGATTTAGTCTCAATTTCAACATTTTGAGAATGTGTGTGAATACATGTATCAGCATCATTATCAATATATATATATATTTATATATATATATATAAAATACTTGATATTATCAATAAATTCAGTGCAACTCTAATTATAGTAAAAACTCTAATAATAGACCCGTATTGTACAGTTTTTTCTTGCATTTTATTTTTTCAGTCAAACATCTGTGTTGTTTTATTTATTCAAAAATTGTCATGATTCATTTTTACATGAGCATTACTGTGCTTCTGACACTGATACATGTACATGACCTTGTTTCTGATTGGCTCCCCTGTATTGTGCCTAATTTCAAAACACAGTCCAGCCTCCTTAATTTCATTGTGAATGGGCAAAAGTAAACTGCTGCTGTTGGTTTTTGTGACACCACAAGCTGATTTTGCAGCCATAAACACATAAATAAAAAGACATATTTATATATACATATAAATGCACACACACACACACACATATGTATATATATATATATATATATATATGTTAAGATGTCTGTCCATGTCGATATTACCCAGCCTTATCTGTCACATGGCCAGAGAAGAATGGAAGAGTCCTGATTACAGTAATAGTTGGGGAGTGGATGACTTAGTTTGTGTGTGTGTGTGTGTGTGTGTGTGTGTGTATGTGTGTGTGTGTGTGTGTGTGTGCGCGCGTGTGCGTGCGTGTATATGTATATGTGTGTGTGCGTGTGTGTGTGTGTGTGTGGGTGTGTGTGTGAGTGTGTG
>JBBPCX010000114.1:4307567-4321030 GCA_037974365.1 Hydrocynus forskahlii
GCGAGTGTGCGTGAGTGTGTATGTGTATGTGTGTGTGCGTGTGCGTGTGTGTGTGTGGGTGTGTGTGTGAGTGTGTGTGTGCGTGTGCGTGCATGTGTGTGCATGTGTTGGTGTGTTGGGAGAAGGTGGTGGTGGTGGGGGGGTGGGGTATTAACGCAGGCTGTGTACAGTGCAGCTGCCCACTTCAGCGCCACCTGACACAAAGCCCCCTTCTCTCTTTCTCTTTTCCACCCTTGTCCTTTATCCCCTCCTTCTCCCTCTCTCTTTTACCCCCCCCCCCATCTCTGGGTTTTAAGGGGTCGACAGTTTCTGAAAAGAAGCGGTAACACTTGCTGTCCTTCTGATTTTTGTCTCATGGTCAGAAGAAAAAAAGCTGAAAGAAAACCCTGCACGCAGAAAAAAAGGACGTTATAATATCCGTCAGAGAACAGGTACAAGAATACACTATTACTGCACACAAGACCTCTCAAACTAGCCCCCTTTTATTCATTAATTCATTCTGCTGCAACCCACCCTCTGCAAACCCCCCTTTTCAACCCACCCCCTTCTCCTTCTGTACTGCTACAATTCTCAGCTCGCACTTTGTGCATGAAATGCATTGTGAAAAACGGAAGACTGGAAGGAAATTGAGTCAAACAAATAGCTTGAAAGGAAAAACATGGCAAATCAAACTCGTCCCAGCGAAGACAGACAAAACGTTGCCGTTTCCTTCCAACTTCTGATGTCGATATGCAACAAACTAGCGAGCTGACGCCCGCAGAACGGGGAAGCAGCAGAGCCGGCTCTGTGTTTTGTTGTGCTGTCACTCCAACTTCAATAGGAAAAGTTGGCATGCCAGTGTTTGGCTAGGTGGAGGGAAGAGGCAAGCGTGTTTGATTATTGGCCTCTCAGAAATGTCAGGACTGTGAAGAAGCAGAGTTAACCCCTTAAATCCTAAGGTCTTATATGTGGGCCCACAGTTTAAATCCTCACTCTTGAGACAACGAACTCATTCACAGAAGTTAACATTAAATGTTAGCATTTACTGAATAAAAGATCTAACCGAATAAAAAAATAACCAAAATGTAAGTTTGAAGTTTAAGGGGTTAAAGCAGTTCTGAATAAAGGGTGGGAAAGCACTGTTAATATTTGAGGGCATTTTCACTGTACATGGTCTGTCTTACAATAATTTGTCTCCTGATTTTCAATTTTTTTTGTTGGAAAATTGAACAATTTAAGAAGGAAAAGGAAGAGAAAAAAACAGTTGATAAAAATAATTAAATAGGATAAATAAAATAAGACTAACTAAAAATGATGAAATGATCCAGTCATCTATGTTTTAGGCAGTTAGTATACCACAGCTGTTGTTTTCCCTCTATATCTGGTCTTGTTTATGATACATGCAGTCAGTCAATAATACAAAAGTACTGATGTTATACATGATACACACTCCTAGTTTGGACCCCTTGATCGAATATGTTTTGTTGATTTTTGCTAAATCTCACATAAAAAAATGTCATCTGTGCCAAACGAATGACTCAGTTATAAAAGTGAAGCTATGTATTATTTTTTCCAATATGTAAGCTCAGTAAATAGAAACTGTGAAGAATGCTGTAATTAATTTTTTCTCTTACAAAGCATGTGTAGTTATTTTTAATTTGCAAACAAACAAAACATGCACTTTGAGCAGTGGGGTGCACACTTTTACATACGACTGTAAGCAGAAAAGGGTTTCATGACATAATTTATCATGGTAACAAGCTTTATATTACTGACCCTGAGCTGAAATCACTCGGAGACTCCAGAACACTTTTCTTTTTGTGCCACAAGAAAGATAAGTATGCATTAAGGGAAGGTATTGCTTTGAGAAAGGTGATGATTCTAATAGTCTTTTTGTTTTGAAGTTAAAAGCATTTGTATTATAATGATAATAAACCACCCCCGAGTGTGGCGTTTTTGTTGTTGTTGTTTGTCTTTGGAGAATAGCGTTGTGGTCAGTATTGTGAATTTGTAGGCTTTTATGGCCTGTTTTTTACACCCAGCACCATCACGATTATTACTCTAGCCTGGCTGTCACCATCAAAGCGCTATCTCAGGTCCCTTAGAGTGTACATGTGTGTGTGTGTGTGTGTGTGTGTGTGCGTGTGTGTATGTGCTGGTGGGTCTGTGCGTCCACATCATTGATATTCGGCTAGTAAAGCAGCAACCTTTCCACACAGATCAGGAGAATACTAATGCCCTGTCTCTCTGTTGTTTTAAAACAACTAAATTACAGAAGCCATCCTCAGCGAGTGTGGAAATGACATAACATGCACACAATCACTTTCCCAAGTCTTGAACATAGCAAGAGAAAAAGAGAGAGAGAGAGAGAGAGAGAGAGAGAGAGAGAGAGAGAGAGAGAGCGAGAGAGAGAGATATGGTAATGACACATTATTCAGTACACACCACATACACACACACACACACACACAAACACACTTACTTTCAAGAGAGGACAGAGATAATGTAACTCAGATATTACAAAGAGTCGTTTCAAGTGCAACTGTGGCATTTCCCATTTATATAAATATATGTGCACTCCTTTAATAAAGAAAACAAATGCATTCCTTTCATTGGAGTACTGCCTTCTTTTCCAGAGGAGATGCCACACACAAATATTTATTTACTGAAATCACTTTAACTGTTCCTTAACACCAGGAGAGAGTTTTGTAGCTGTTATGTTAGTCATGATTCATAGGTTTGGGGGGAAATACGACACTTATGTTTACTACAATCCATCCTCACTTTGTTGTCCTCCAATCAAGACATCACTAAAAGCACATTAATACCATATGCTTATTACAAAATCGAATATAAATAGTTCTATTACTATTATCATTGTTATTGACTTTATATGCAGTACACATCTGCAAACTACAGCCTGAATTATTTCACATTTGTATGACAGTAATTACCACTTGGACACTCGTTTTACTGTACAGGCCTCCTCCTAATGCTGTTTTAGTCACTCATTATCTATGACAAAAACTTTTTTCACTACAATTCTCTATGATTGAAAAAATGTTGAATGTTTTCTCAAAATATAGAACGAGATCTGTGTTTTAAACACTATAAAACATACGACTGATTTGACATTTTTGAAAAACGTAAGGCTTTTGAATAGTGTTTCACGAGCCAGGCTAAACTGGAAAATTAAGTTTCCTTTTTGGCAGATGCACAACATATGTTAACATACATTGACATTTTATTAGATGCAGCGTTTGTGTGACACGAAACTGTAATAAGTCAACCGCTTCGTACCTCTACTCCTCCTCTAACTTTGATGTTTTGGTGCCTGCTGCTATATTTACTTTGCTAGCTCCAGCCAGTCGGGAGTTGCAATGCACTGTGGGATTTGTAGTTTTAGTGGTACATGCTTGGGGCTTACTGCATTAAAGATCTCATATTTGAAACCACAGCTTAATCAAACAGTCAAAGGGAAAAAACAGTTGATATGTAAACACTTAATGTCATCAAAGTGTCCATAATTCACTTTTTGATATCTTCTTTTCCTGAGGTCATCTGTGTGTCTTAAAACACTTTTTTACATAACATTTTACATATCTTCCATACTCTTTTAAATCTTTTTGAACTAAATAGACACTTGTTACTGTGCTGGAGCTTTGCTCTACCTGGCTTCCTTACAAAAAGCAGTACAGGCCGAAGCACTCCTTATAACTTCAGTGTGAATGGGCAGATGAGTGTAAATTTGTTGGTATGTGTGACATCACAAAAACAATAATTTCATAATGAACTTTGAACATTTTCCATGAATGGACTGGGCAGAATAAAGGGTGAATGGACACGCACTTTGCTTTATTTCAAAGCCTTTGGCTGAACCAATTCAGTTGGCATCCTATTTAAAAACTGAAAAGCACTGAAATTTCAATATATCACTTAGCATGGGAGAAATGAAGTGGTCTCGTTGTTCTTGCCAGAATGAGTGGGAGTCTTTTCACCACCAGTGTTTCGCTGTGGATGCTATTAGCGAGAGCTGAAAGAAAGTGAGAGATGTTTGCTGTCTGTCACATCACTTCGAAAATGGAGTACAATGTCCTCACTACATGTAACATGTTCATGTCCTCAACAGCCTCCTTGTCTTTACTATTCAGGCCCAAGCCAGCTAAAAGACCAGCGACCATGAACACACACTGCTCCATAGTACAAAATTGTGAAGAGTGAGTGGTATTGAGTATTTTTGTGACACGTGATGTAGATCTAACTTTAATTGTGAAAACTTGGAAAACGGTTTTAATTTCTGACTAGCTGCTGATGTAGGCTGTTTGAACATGAGAGTGAGTATCCATGTGAATCTGCCCTTGTGGAGAAAGTAGGAGTAGGCGGTCCTGTGCGCCGTCTGAAGCTGCGACCTCCTGGCCCTCTCTCCCCACAACAGAGAGCATCCTGGGTAATGAATTGCCCCACTCCTGCTTATTAACCTCTGCTAATGAAATCGTCAGGACACTATTGTTCCTCTAATGAACCTTCAATGACAGGACAGAGCTCCATCTTTGTCCTTCGACACCACAGCTAAATTAGAATTCTATTCTTCTCTCTTTCTCTCTCTCTCTCTCTCTCTCTCTCTTTCTGGAGGGGTGTAGGGGATGACGGTGTTTTCGCGTGTGGAGTGGCGCTGAAGGGCGGGTGGCGGACAGGCTCCCTGGTCTACGGGTAAGCCATGGCCAACAGCAGCCTTGCGTTGGCTGTGATTAGCACCTCCAGTGTGGAGCTGCGCTGCTAATTACTTGCTCTGCTGTGGTTCACTGAGATTTAAGTACCAGCGCCATCCCATTATCTGCAGTCCCTGAAGTCTAGCCCCGCCACGCTGCACTGTAGAGCTCACCGCAGGGTTATCGATAAGAGCCGCCCTGCCTAGGCTTACGCAGGGCTTACACACACACCCTCTGCTAACTCTCCTTGTCAGTGTGTGCTTGCACACACACACACACACACACACACACACACACATACTTCCTTTGCTAACCCACTTTGCCAGTGTGTACCTATAGTCACCCACATATACACACTTCAGTAACACTGTGTGTATGTCTATATGTTTTTGTAGAACACCAGCAAAAAACCTGCATGAACCTGATGGTGTGTACAAAACTACATAGAAATACAAACACACGCACACATCTACACACACGCACACAAACACACACACACACACACACACACACACATAAACACATATATAGCAATTCTAATACTAAGAAAAAGCATGAGTGTTCACAAACAATGATATAGGACATACACTACCACTCAAAAGAGAAAATCAACAAAACATGCAATTTGATGGGGAATAAATGCTCAGGTTAGTATAAAACAATTAGGGCTGTACAAATTAATAGCATGTAAACATGATACATTATTAACCGCATACTAGACCTATAATGCATTATTCTAGGTTGATCTTTCAATCCATTCGTGGTGCAGGCACCTGTTTGTGGGCTGTCGGTTGAATGCTCATAAAAGTTATATCCAGAATGTGATGACCCAAACTCAAGACTGAGACCTGGATTATTACAGTATATTGTTTATATATTTATAACTGCCTGACATATTGAATGCAGTGCTTAAAATATCTTGTTTAATATTTAAACTTGTGCCTTATTATAGATTTAGAGTTCTCATTGATTGCAAAAGAAATATTTTTACAAGGGACTCCAAACGTCCCTGTGTATGTTTGTGTATGCAGATCTACGCCAAGTGTCAGTCCAGCCTAGTTCAGTTTTGGCCTAGTTTTGGCCCAAGAAAGCAGGTTAACACAAGTCAGGAAAAAAGAGGGGTCTGAGCAATTGTTAAATAGGAGGGAGTTTTTGTAGGAGTTAGGGTGGTTGAATGGGACGGGGGGTCTCCAGCCTGTTGGAGTTTTCATATAAGCCCCCAAGTGTGCAGAGGCCCCACTCTGCTGTTCACCCCATAGCTACTAATTACAATTCACATGTCACACGTTTGCCGGATAATGGCAGTCAGGAAACGGGATCGGAATATTCCAGAAAGCCTGCGGGGGTGTCACCGCTGTGGCGAGGAAAGTGTGTCTGTTTCTCTTGGAGAGTGAGCGGCAGAGGGGTGAGAGTTATCGCTATATTTGGCATCTCTGTGTGAGCCCGTGCCCTCTCTGAATATCTGTCCCCGCCATCCATCCCTCTGTTCTGGCACCATGATGGCTGTCTGCTAGGCTAGTGATGGAGGGGCATCTGCTGGGTGGTGAGCTTGGCTTACATGGATACAGAGGGTAGCAACCTGGCCGAGCCCGACAGCATGACATCTTCTGGAATGAAACCACACCCCATCTCTTTCTCACCCTTTTCTTCCCCCACTCTCTCTCTCACTCGCTTATTCATCAACTCCTTCAGTCCCTGCCTCTCACAGTCGCTTTCTGTCTTCAGAATGCTGTGTTAAAAACCCCTTGAATGACTATTGTCAATATTCAGTTAAATGTTCACGTTTTAAAATCCAGTGTAAGTGTCATGAATACTTTGAATAGCTATCTATCTATCTCCATTCATCCATCATTCCTTTTATTCATTAATCTATCCATCCATCCATGTCTGTTTCTTAATGTCTGTTTCTCCATGTTTTTTGATAAATTGCTACTGGTTCCTGACCAGTCACTACCAAACTATCAATAAGCTCCTGGGGAAATGCTATCAGTATCAGGCTGCTATCAGTATTTATGCATTGTTAATGCATTCTAACGTAGCTGGCATTTTCAAACGGTTGATGCTAGACTG
The DNA here is from genome assembly GCA_037974365.1 of Hydrocynus forskahlii. Taxonomy (NCBI): domain Eukaryota; kingdom Metazoa; phylum Chordata; class Actinopteri; order Characiformes; family Alestidae; genus Hydrocynus; species Hydrocynus forskahlii. The sequence continues at coordinate 4,314,326 of JBBPCX010000114.1, forward strand.
ACGCACTGTACATCAACATCACACATGGTGACCAGACATAGTGATTGGTTCTCTCTCATCATATATACAGGAAACTTAGGAAACAATTTTGCTTGTAATTTCTACAAAAAAGTAAAAAAAAAAAAATAAAAAAATAAAAAATAACCGTTGAAACATTTCACATCTTTTCCTGTGATTTTGTTATTTTTGCACCAAATAATGAATATTCTCAATAAGAGTATCCATAAGTATGGGTTTTGACAAGCAGTATCTGTATTGATATTGCTGCCAATAAAATCCTTATGATACCCAGCCCTCGTTAGGCTGCCACAGATTTGCGGGCAGAGCATGGCTAAGTCAATTCAGTTCAGTGAGCTTCACAGCCATGACCACATTTAAGTTCCAGTACTCTTGAAAGTTCATTGAAATAATATTTAGTGAATGTCTGAGGTGGAATTACCAAGTAATGTAATTTAAAATGTTCAAAGAACTTAAAAAGAAAAATGAATTGCCTGCTAAATTATGTCCTTCAAATCCTGTGTCCTTACTGGCATTATTTTCATCCTGTTTGTCCTCAAACCTCTCTTTATTTCTCACATTTCCTCTACATGTCTGAGCTTCAGCGCTCTTTCAAAAAACATTTGTGCTTGTCCTCAAAGGTTCGGTAATTTTGCACGTTGGTGGCTGACATGTTATGAGTCTGTGTGGCCAATTTTGCTCAGTTTTGTTACCTTGGCTTTCTTATTTGTGTGCGTGTCTGTGTGTTTGTGTGCTTTTAGCAAGTTTTTTTCTTCTTCTTCTCCTTCTTCATCTTAATTTTTTTTTTATAAAACAAACAGTGTTAATGAACCACTGTGCTGACATCTGCAGGAACCCAACAACTAAATTAATGCGTGCACCACATATCAAGTAGGAGCCTTCCTACTGTCAGACATGGCATCTCAAAGAGAATACATAACAAGCCGAGACAGCTTGGAGAGAGCTGGAGAGAGAGGGAGAGATGGAGAAATAGAGAGGCACTTGATACCTTCCAAGTAGCTATAATACTGACTCCCTTGCTGCAGTACACACAAAGAAACCGTCACACCTCAATCTTGATCATGTATATAATGTTAAAAAACACTACTTAGACTCTCATATGTATGGATAAGAAGCTTTGTAAATTAACGTTTCAGTAAATAAATCAATCAATAAAATATTTAAAAAATAACCGAAAACATCTTGTTTGTAAAACAGACCAAACTGCTCAAACTTGGCTTCGTCCTAGAAATCAACTGTTGTCTATAGAGCAGAGCTGAAGTACTCGAGTCCAATCTCTCAAGACGCTTTTTCTGTGGTCTCAGACTTGTCTTAGACTTGCTGGTGTTTGGACTTGGCTTGGACTTGACTTATCCCGGACTTAGACTCGACAAAGGTAGTTCTGACTATAGCTCTGTTACAGAGAGCCTTACATTAAAATGCACACATAGAACGTCCCTTTGTTTAAAAGGTCAATATTATGGAAACCAAACTGTCTTTTTTATTTTTTTTGCCATTGATGTAGTACGTCAACACTGTAAAGTTCATCCCCCAATCTATATAATATAACTAAGCTGTAAAACAGTCCTTTTGAAAGTCCTGTTCCTGCAATGTCATGAAAACTAAACCATTTACATACATCTACCTATTCAGTCTATACAGCACTTTAGCTGCTTTAATGATCCTTCAAGGGCTCTTTAGAAGAGACAAAGCTTCCATATAGATTCATGCAAACTCAAAGAATCATTTACATGCATAAATGGTTAAATGATTCTTTATGATGGAAAACCTGTTGTAAATGGTTCCTTCAAGATTTCCTTTTTAAAAAGAGCCCTGAATAGCACCAAAGTGTTCTACTACAGCATATTACGTAGAGCCAGTTTTGGATGGAGTAGCATATACAAATTTCCCTACATTTCCAAGATAATGTAAAACATTTTTTTCCACGTCATTAGGAAATGTTATGTCAAAAACACAACAAAACTCCAAATTAACTATTAAGATTGACATATAAGGTTTCGTCCCAACAGTTTGCAGTATATTTTAGGTTTGGACCCCCACAGAATAAGACTTTAAAATTAGTCAAGTGTTAGGAGTAATTCTAGTGATGTGCATATAATAGGGTTGTTATATATTTATCTTACACTTGCAGGTATGGAATTGATTTAATACAAATTATTATTGCTATGCTGTAGTATTACTTAATTTAGTCTTAAAAACCTATTTTGTTTTATAACAAAAACATATGCATGCACTGGCTATATCACCCATTTCCTAGTTATCAGAATCTTGATGTACATTTTACTGTGTATTTTAGAATGGGATTGTTTTCTCCTTCTGTGATCAGGAGACTTGTTCCATTATCTCATTTCCATGGAGAATGTCTGTTGCCATTTTTTTGTTTTTGTGTTCTTTTTTATAATGTCTGGGTAGAGAGAACCTTTGGTGTTATACATTGATTCGGTGGAGAGAAAACGCTGATGGATGAATAGAAAATGAACATCTTCATGACTGACCCCTCAGCCGCCTCCCTGCAATTGCTTTGCTCCCCCTCAGCCAGCTGTTGATTGACAGCCCCCTTAATGAGCAATGGCTGACACAGTGTCATCATTCACCTGGCCTAGACCCTGCTCCAGGTAACGACCAGAGAGAAAGAGAGAGAGATAGCTTCTAACCCAGCACCACCATTGCAATCTGTTTCTGTTTACGCTCTTAATATCTGCATGTGCAGGCAGGTTTGGGTACACCTCATGCTCTCTTTAAAATAAATGTGCCAGGAAAGGTTTTTTGCACCAAAGAAGATCAACTGTTGGTTCCCTAAAGAATGCTTCTTTAAATAACCATTAGATGTATTTAAAGGATAAAGAACAACCACATAATGTAAAGGTTCTTGAATAGATATATTATGTGGTTTTGAATGACTTTAAAAGGTTCTTCACACTGAGAAATCTCTTTCATGCTTTAAGAAATCATGACTTCACTCAGGCTACCTTTCTGGTTCCTTTATTTTATGAGTATCAGTGTAGAGTGTGAATTATGGTCACACTTTAGAGAGGAAGTTAGGTCATAATTATGAAAAAACTGTAAATACTGGTTGTTTTTGGGCTTTAATAAAACAGATCCTGTCCTAGATTCGGACTGGTTAGGGCGTTCATAGCCTAGTGGTTAGGCCATTCGCCTTGTGATCAGGAAGTCTTGGGTTTGATTCCCAAGACTGCGAAGCAGCTCTGAGGTACCCTTGAGCAAGGTACCGTCCTCACACACTGCTCCTCAGGCGCTGTGTTCCTGGCTGCCGGCTGAATTTTAGTTCAAATTATATATTTAACTTAAAGTTCAGTTGCATTTAATTGATATGTATCTGAATGTCAGTTCAAGACCTGGTAATCTAAAAAGTATCAGCAGTGGACCATCCAAATAAAATGTTGCAAAGATTTGGTCTTTGAAAGAAATGACTCAACAAAATAAATCCAATTGACATTTTTATGACTTACTTTAAGATCTAAAAATTAAAATCTAAGTCATTTCAGGCAACAATGCTGCTGGTATTTACAAAATTATCATATCGTCGCTGTCTGGCGGAAACCTCGTAACTCCACTTTTGGTCATTATTGTTTTTTTTCATAAATCGATACTATTGGTCAGTCTCCACGTGTGTCTGTAAAATTTTGAAATAAATAACCAATGAAAAGTGTTGAAAATGGTTGTACCAATTTTGATGACACAGTAGTCATTTATTTAGAAAATACATTGTTTTTTGAGTTCCCTGAAAAATAGCCGTTTTTAACAAATGAGGTTTCAGCCCGACAACAACGATATGGAGAACTGACGTTGGATCAGATTTTTGCAAATTTATGAAAGTAACTGTCAAAAAACTGATTCTAGATCAGCACTTTTTATAAAATTTTTGTTCACTGTACAAGTAACAGTAGGTCATACTATGCCCTAAACCATACTGACGAGTATGTACCAGTTTTATGAAGACCTATATGTGGTTTGTGTGGGACAAGCAATAAGAGACATCTAAGAGACATTTTAATCTTTTATGAGAAAAGTGAGGAGTTTGATGCTTTAAAACACCACATTTTCTTACTAGGGCAAAAGTTTTCCATTCAAATTAGAATTTGTCAGTGAATTAATGCTGCCTTTTAAATTGAGACACCAAAGAAGTCGAGCGCATGGAACAGTAGAGAAGTTTTTTTCACCCTACAACAATTAACTCTAAAACAGAAGCCTTGCTTGTTTGTCTGAGTGATTAAAAGGTGAGGCGAGTGTGTTGATGGTCTGTCCTTTTAATCAGAGAGCGTACACTATTATAACCTTGATTAAATCTTTATATTGTCACCTCTCATCAAGACAAACACGTAGGATGCTGTTTTGATTACAGTGATTTCACTGTGTGTGTGTGTGTGTGTGTGTGTGTGTGTGTGTGTGTGTGTGTTTATACGTATGTGTGCCTGCCTGACTGCCAGCTCCTGTCTGAGCTTTTGTTAAATCGTCTGAAGGACAACCTGTGATAAATGTGCATGACGCTGCTGCTGCTGTCACTCTATATGCCACAAAAAATGCTCTCATATACAGTTAACACAACCAGGCTTCATATTCCACCCACCTCTATGTTATCGCTGCCACTGTCGCGTTAAATCTGTAATGTGTAGGCCACATATCAAGCTGCAGTGTCATCCTCCTCCTCTTCTCTCCTCCTGCACCGAACCTGCAATTAATTAGTGGCTGGGAGTGAGTCAGACTCTCTTCATGCCTCATAATGATGATTTCACCAACAGCAGCACGCTGACAGCAGCCTGCAAACGCTAACAAAGCCAAGTCAACCCAGCTTTACATCGCGATAGACCACACAGCTAACTCCGACATGACTGACAGTGAAGGCCTAAAGGCCTCATCTACCTGTATAGACCACTCAATTGCACAGTTCTGTGAAGAGATAATGAGACAGTGCGGTAAAAAAGGGCCTTTTTTGTGCAAAATACTGTTCATTTCTCCAAACTAGTGTCCAACCTCTCGATGGCAATGGCTGTAAAGCTAAGACATAAGTGGCTACCCTGATGGTTCATTTCTTCATGAGCATGTTTGATCAGTTTGCGTGCATATTATTTGTTGTGTGAAATCTGATTTCCAATCCAAAAGAAATCTGATTTCCAATCCAAATGATTTTATTCATTAGGATTTTAATGGATTGTGAAGTTACTCCCGGACGGTCTGAAGAAAGCATAAAGCCTTTAGATGATGCTGACATCTGTTTTCCTAAAAAGTATATAAAATGACACCAATTTGCAACATGCAACTTTTTAATTGTGTATTTTGACAATCAACAACAACCCTTGAACAAGGCTGTTAACAAAACCAATGGTTGCAATAAGTAGGCTGAAGCAACTATTGTGATTATTTTACAACTGCTCAAAAAGTGAATGTGAGAGTAAATCCAATGAGGAGTGCCATAGCACTGTCTGGTTTAAAACAGAAATGGAATTGAAAATTAATGTGGATCATTTGATGATAGGTGAGGGTAGTGGGGGGGGGCATGCTATGATATCATTGGCTCATAGAATTTTTCTTGATCTTTGTACAAAATGACATTGGAAAATTTCACAAAGTGTTCAGAGATCATAAAATCACTGCATTACATTTGATTTAAATATCAATCAAAGATTACAGAGAAACAACAATTTTGTCCTTTGAATGATATGATGTGTGTAAATGTATTTTTAATATTGGATTTTGCAGTGGCATGACATGGTAATTTTTATATGAGAGAAAAATGCAATGTAATGCACATGCAAACAAATAAGACTCTGTTTGAATGTACTACAATGGTAACTTTTCTAATTATTGTATTGTACTATTGTATAACATCTGGATACAATTATGAATCTAGATCATTTGTTAATCTAGCAAAGCCAGGACATCCCCACTTTATGCAGCCACAGACCACACAATTTCCTATGATAGTGATCTGAGTGTTCAGAGTATAGTAAGAATTTCTCGTAAATGTGAAATTGGTCTATTGCACAGTGGTGGATACTAACAGTCAGGATGCTAATATGAAAACTGCCGCAGTATTTGTTCATTTTTTTCCAGTCCCTGAGCACATGGTTGATGTTTGGGGAGGCGGAGGGTGAATGCCTTTATTTAAAGGCTGCTGTTTAAGGGGTCACTGACCCTGACCTCTCCTCTAATGTCCCACACTGCTGACTCCGGCCACCCGTAACTCATGCCCTCCTACCCCCCACACATACAAAAACACCCGCATACACACACTTCTCTTCACCTCCTGCTGCTTTGGAGCTTTGCCCCTCTCTGCTGCCCTGCTGAGCTCTGTGGAACGAGGGGTTTGGGGGGGTCCCATCACACCTGGCATCCAACCCAACACAGCCTGCCCACAACACCCAAGGTGGGGATGGGAGGGGGTATGAGTGAAAGAGGGCCAACTGTCTGCTCTGCACCTGGGGAAGAAAAGAGGAACACACACACACACACATACCCACCTTATCCTCCTCTTCAGCCCCGGGCACAGGATTTGCTGACTGATCCAGTTTAGAGGACGCCTGGAAGATTCTCCACACTGCTTTATGTTCTTTTCTGCACCCTTCAAAATAGATTCCAATATGGCACGGCCAGAGAGAGAGAGAGGGAGAGAGAGAGAGAGGGAGAGAGAGAGAGAGAGAGAGAGAGAGAGAGAGAGAGAGAGAGAGA
>JBBPCX010000114.1:4321130-4335139 GCA_037974365.1 Hydrocynus forskahlii
AGAGAGAGGGGGAGAGAGAGAGAGAGAGAGAGAGAGAGAGAGAGAGAGAGAGAGCGAGAGAGAGTGAGAGAGAGTGAGAGAGAGAGAGAGAGAGAGAGAGAGAGAGAGACTAGTGTGTTCTGCAGCTAAAGAAAAAGATTTGTCTCAGGCAAGGATTCTCAATCCTGTCCTGCTGTCCTGTATTTGGTAATTTGGTGTTTCCCTTGTTCCCAACATGCCTGATCCAACTAATCAGCTGATTAAGAAACCCCTCTTGTGTTGAACTGAGAATCTTAGAAAAGGGAAAACACTAAGAAAAAGCAGAGCTAGGTTTGTGTGATAGGATGATATTGTCATTGTGATAAACTGCAAGGCAAAGCTGTGTAAGTTTTTGTTCTATTGTCATGGCTCTGCACATCCAATCCTGATGATGCCATGGATCAAAGAAAGTACGACTAACATAAGTGGACAGTGATGGGTAGTGATGCATGAAACTCATATGAAACTAATAAAACAATTAAAAAATTAAATTACAGGACTATTTTTTAATGATAGTTCCGCCACTATCCAGTCAAATTAATACCAACTGCCACTAACAGATACAGTCTGCAAACAGTGGTTATCAAATAGAAACACATCCTCCAAAATATTCGCATTTTGTTGTTTTGCAACCTGAAATGAAGACACACACGCGCACACACACACACACACACACACACACACATTTCTGCTGTATTTACTCTGTGGAACATATAACATCCAAGTGATATATAAGCACATCAGAAGCATTCCAGTGCATGGTAGTGCCACTGAAAGCAAACTATTGATGGCAAAGCACTGTCAAAAGATCTCAGGGATAAAGTCGTTGACAGACTTTCTAAAGGCTTCATCAATCCCAAAGAGTACAGTAAAGTTTATGGAAAGTGCTTGGCTGTGGAAAGTGCTTGGTACTACTAGGACTGCCCTGGATCAGGCCGTCTTTCCAAACTGGATGAAAGAGTGAGGAGGAAACTGGTCAGAAAGGCTATCAAGAGGCCTATGGGAACTCTGAAGCAGTGACAGGATTTTATGGCAAAGACTGGTTGCAATAAGGGAGGGCTGCAAGAAACAAGCCTCTTCTCTGCAGCAGGGACTGGGGCGCTTGTCGGGATAGAAGGAAAAATGGATGGGGCAAAATACCAGCAACTTCTTGAAGAAAACTTGTGGCCATGCCACAAGTTCACCTTCCAGCATGACAACGCACACAGCGACAGAAGGAGAAAAAGGTGAATGTTCTTGCATTACCTAGTCAGAGTCTTTGGGACGGCTTGGAGATTGTAGTCCACCAATGATCACGATCCAGTCTGACTGAGCTTGAGCAGTTCTGTAAAGAAGAGGGGGCAAATATTGCACAGCCTGTATGCTGGTGGAGAAGCATCCCAACAGATTCAAGGCAGTAATTAACACACAAAGTGATTCCACAAAGTATTAACACAGAGGGTGTTCCTTTATCCATTTCAATGATTCTGTTTGTTTGTTGTTTTTTTTGTTTGTTTTTTGTTTCGGAAGTGTTGGTATCATAACTGTTGTATTGTGCATGTCTTCATTTCAGGCTGCAAAGCAACAAAATGTAAATATTTTGACGGGGGTGATTGTTTTCTATATGCACTGTATATGCTTATAATATAGCCATTTATAGTAACAACAACAACAACAACAATAACAACAATAACAATAATATAAATATATATATATATTTTTTGTTTGTTTGTTTGTTTGGTTTTTTTTTTTGAAGGTTTTGTTTAAAGTAGGTATAAAATATGAGGTTTATATGCTGCTAGGTATCTATGCTGCCAAAGAGGAGAATGTGGAAGAAAAACTAAAGACAAGTCCGGTGATACGGGCTCTAGAGTATCAGACAAAGAAGCTGGGCCTGTGACTTCATGTAGGACATCATCATTTAATGTAGCAAAACCAGGACTGCTCAAATGTCAGAGATCAGGGCCTCCAGACACCATTTTCTTGGGGGCCCCAGAAACAGCAGATTGATCCCTGTGTGTATCATGGCTCATTTAGCCCACACAGTGTAAACTGATAAACAAATTAACCAAAAAAATTAGAAAATCAGAAATCAGAATCGGCTATAAAAAGCCAAAATCTGTGCACACCTCGTTCCAGCCCTTTGGAAACCTTTGCATGTCCTCCTTGTTCTCAGACATGACATCACTGACACAAAGCATGACTCAGCAGATCAGCGGTGCCTGCCACCCAGCCAGATTACATGCTCGTTATGTGCATAAAGCAGCGTTAGGAGGTGTCTAATGCAATTACCTTCCGCGCTACATTTCAATAACGCCCTCGCTCAGACATATGCGTGGCCCATCCGCTGACACTAAATCAATAACCGCACAGTCATGCCTGTGTGCGCAGTCTGCCACTGTGAATTCTGATGCCTGCACTCACACTTAGATTGACTTCTGGGACTAAAGCTTTCAGCTGGATTTGTTGTAAACAATTAATGGCTTTATGGCATAAGATAATTTAGGGCGTGTGTTTTGATGTGTGTGCAGGTGTGCATTTATTTGTGTGCGCGTGTGTGTGTGTGCGCGTGTGTGTGTATGTGTGTGTGGGTGTGTGCGCGCGTGTGTATGTGAGTGTGCATGTGGAATCTGGAGTTTGTCTCATCAGCTGCATCTAAATTACCTCTGAGTGTCTGGTGACAAGACACTGGAAAGAACCACAATCACAATAAAACACAATAAAAATGAGGGAGTGAAATTGTAACAGATGGACCGATGGGAAAGTGTGTGAGAATAGAGAGAGTTAGAGAGCTCAAAGACAAAGAAATAAGCGACATAAAAATAGAAAAAAGAAAAAAAGAAAGTGAGGGGAGGACAAACAGACAGAAAGAGTGTAGAGAGAGAGAGAGAGAGAGAGAGAGAGAGAGAGAAAGAGAGACAGAGCGCAAGAGAGAGAGAGAGAAAGAGAGAAAGAGAGAAAACAAGCGAGAAGGAATGACAGAATGAAAGAGAGAGCAACATAGATATAGCGGGCACAAGGGGAGAAAGAAAACATCCAAAGACAGAAAAGAAGAGAGAAAAGAAATGTGGTAATTTACATTTACAGACTGTAGTCCATTTGTTTCTTTGCATCATTTTTTTGCCTCCTTTACCCCCTTTTACCAATGGCCAGGACCCCCATAACACAGCAGTGACACGGGCATAGTAATGGCACTGTACAGAGTGAATCACACATAGCAGTGCTGCTAGAGCTTTTAAACACTGTCCACTTTATTACGCATCTTATAATGATTACACATTTAATCATATGGGTGGACTATTTTCAGCCCAGCAGTGACAGTAAGGTGTTAAAAAACTCAGCCAGTACTGTTCCACTCACACACACACACACACACACACACACACACACAGATACACACACACACACACACACACACACACACACACACATACACCAGTAGTCCTGTGGGGGTCCTGGTAATTGATAAACAGGTTTTGTTGACCATAAATTGAGATTAGGTGATTATTAAAAGCTATTCTTTAATTTCTCATATAGGAAAACTGGCTTAGACCCAAGTCACTGACTGCAAATGTCAATTCTACGCTGTTCTATGCTGTTTGACTGAACGGCAATGTGTAGCATGTTAAGGTCAAGTTTGGAATGTGGTTTAATTCTTTGGTTTATGGCCTGATCCACGTGTAATTGCATAATGAATAAATTAAATGTTTTCCTCACAGTGCACATTGTTACATTCAGTTTACCCTCTGCATTTATATGTAAGGACTGTCCATTTGTTGCAAATATGAACCAGAAACATAGAGGATGGTTTTCTGCAAAACAACTTTTCAGTAAATTTAAATCATAAAAACATTTTGTCTTCTGCCAACGACACACAAATCGATTGGCATTTTAGAATCTGCACTTTTGATAGAATTTCTCTAATATATCATTGAGATAGAAGCCAGAAATAATTCATATAAAATTATGCCATTCTTTGTTGTTGCCAGCAAAGAAGGAATGTATGTGTGTGTGTGTGCGTGTGTGTGTGTGTGTGCACACGCATGACTGACTGCTGTAAGGGTAAGAGCGCACTATACTATTATTGATTGCCACCTGAGGAGGATCTGACAGTTTCTGAGGTTTCTGTGTACTTTCTGTTCTCTTGATCCATCATTGTTGGAGGAACTTTCCCCTATTAAAACTGTTATACGCATGTATGAGGACAGATCACATGAAAATTGACTCTCTCCTTCAAACTGCTTTGCTTAAATGAGCAGGCAAAATTTGACAAAAATTCTGTCCAAAACAATTTTCCACTTACCCAAGATGTAGTTGATACATTAAGACCGGTGTCCAGATATTCATGACTTCTCTAAGCCTGCTCAAATTACACCCAGATCTTCATGAATGATGCATTTAGGATCTGCTCATAGTGGGGAATTTATGAAAACTGAATGCAGTTTGAGCAGGTTGGAAGACATGGATTTTTATTTTCTTTCTATGTGAGTGGCTTATACTGTTTGTTAACAACTTTAGCCTCACAGTTGCAATTCTACACTAAACAGCAACATTTGGCCGCTCGATATGTCTTGCTTATTGATTAAGTACATTTGGGGAGAAACTATTCCTTTAATGTTCCACTATTAATAGCAACTGCTTAAGCATTAAAATCAAAGTATTCCACAGTTAGTGAAACATTACACTATAAGCACACTGTCAGCCTCACACTTTTTGTAAAACTCCACACACAAAACTAGACACATTTGTATACACTGATACAGAAAACTAAACACACAGATTGATACAGAAATATTTCACGATGTAATTTCTTTTTAAAGCTACAAAGACAGCATGTTTTCAAATCATAGTTTTTGTAATGTCACAAAACCAATATTTAAATATATCTCCTTATTCTGGCTACAGCAATTTAGCTCCGCCCATTCATGTTCTGATCACCTGTAGTGGTTAAAAACTAGATTTTTGTTGGATTACATGAAGACCATGATTCATCAGAACACCCAGTAACTCACCAGGATGCCCAGTCAGAAATACTGTGATTGGTTAGAGACTCATTTGCATTGTGCAGCTTTTTGCAATCTCAGTACTGTAGAGACTGATACTGTGATAACGGTTAGCAGACAACATATTGTGCAGTCCTACTTTCCACTGATCTACCTTGGTCTAAAACATGTTTTTGACATTCAAATGAATTCAACATTCAAAAAGGGTCTTCCCGTATTGACTTGGCAGTGAGAATATCGCCTGTCAACAAAGTCCCATGGCCAGATCCAGTTATATATGCTTTTGTCTATCTAAGTGTGTTTGCTGAGATTACAGCATTATGTACAGTAGTAGCATGAACTGGAAATATGTTTTGTTTTGAAGATCAGTACTGACTGTCTTGAGAATAAAGAGAGAACTGCAGTATGTAAATATTTGAGTCCATCAGTCTGCAGAATCGGTCTTGTGTAGTGTTTGGTGAATTTATTTTTGTACCTTCATTGCGTGCTTCCGTTTTAGATTAAACACAGTAGTGTATAACTCATTCAAACAGAATTGGATGATATGACTCATGTCTTTGCAATATGATGACATAATAGCATTTTTTATGAAATGTCTCCTTTTGCTAAAGATTTCTGCAACTTGGATGTGTGGTTGTGCTAATTGTGTGTAGTGTTTTGACAAAATGGGCCCTATGCTTAAGCAATTGAAAAAAAATCACAAGTGGCTGGGTTTTAGTTTCTGGTTTCCACATTTAAATATACCTTATTGATGGATTTTTCCAACCTTAACTTAACAAAAACACTTAAATTCTCTGTGTTTCCAACTGCAGAACTTTTGAATGATTATTGCAAATAAACTTTGGCCTATTATCAGCCTTGGTATTTTCAGTACAGATCTTATAATCATTAATGCTTTGACCTCCTCAAACCTATTGAATACAGCATTTCAGGGGTTACTGAAGGATCTGAGGATGAAATTGATAGAAATTAGACACGTATGGCCCTCACAGTCACCAGATATTAACCTCTCAACCCAGCTGAACTAGTATGAGATTTTGGATTATCAATGATCAAAACACCATGGAAAAGAGATCTGTAAAATCTATGCCAAAGAGTGCTGAAGCTGTTCTATTGGAACTCTATGTTGATTTTTCCTTTAATTTGTCACCTGTAGGTGAACAGTTATAGACTGTAGCCCATCTGCCTTAAAAAAAAAAAACGGCAGTGACAGATGGATTACACTGCTTACAGTTTAGATATATGTTGTGCGTCCTTTAAGTGAAGTGAACATCAAATGTACTGCAAAAGTAACCAAGATTCAAGTGTTACAAGTCTCTACACAACTATCATGCCTTTGAGGAATAATATTTACAGTAACTGCCTCATTTTCCCAGAGAGGACAGGGGGAGAAGGTAATTAAGAGGAACTGTATGATTGGCACACACATTAATAAATGAGATCTACGGTGTGTTTGTGTGGGTGTGTGCCTATGTGTGTGTAAGGTAGCAGGCCAGTGTTTGCAATGTAAACAAATGCCTGGGCTGTGTTTTTGCCATGTACGGAGTTCAGCTTCATCCTGACAGCTCTTCGGGTTTCTGAGCTTTAATTAGAGAGCTTGAGAGAGAGAGAGAGAGAGAGAGAGAGAGAGAGAGAGAGAGAGAGAGAGAGAGAGAGAGAGAGAGAGAGAGAGAGAGAAAAAGAGAGAGAGAGAGAAAGAGAGAGAGAGAGACTGCCAGTGCCATGTTACTTCCACATTTTTTCTGCTGTGCAGCAGTAATTGCAAGCAGGTGCATTGCAGCCGAGTGTAACTGAGTTTTTTGCCTGCTCTCTCTGGGTGTGAGCAGTATGCAAGTGGAGTGTGACAGCAACAAGAATGTTACAGGTTTTTAAACCAAAACCGAAAACTTGTTTCAGTTTTCTTGTTTCAGTTGAATGAGATTCTAAGGGTCATAGGCATTTGCAAGGGTTCTATACAATTTTTAAGATTGTTCTAAAGACTTATTAGTTAATGGTGGTTCTTAAAACTTCAAAAGCCACTAGACGTACATTAATATATATATATATTTATTTAAGTTCTCTGTAACATTGACGGTCAACATGACAATGAAACAAAACAAAACATAGGCTAACACCTTGAACAGTCTGGTAAATATAAGTGCACAACAGAAAGTTGGAACAGTTTATGCCGTGGCAGCCACTCAGCATCCTCTGGACTGGACGACACCCTGCAGTGCTAGATGGCCATGCATAACGCTGGTACTTTTATTGTACTTTAACACCGACTTGCAGATTGTGCAGATCACTGTGCTGTTTGTGTGGTCTAGAGTGAAGTATCTTCACACACGTGATATGTGTATGTCACCTACTGCCTCTGCTGCCATGTCTCTCATCTTGTTGTGGTCTTGTGTTCAGATAGCCCTCCACGTGCCAACGTTACTGCCCTTTTTATGAAGAGACTATAATAATTGGTTAAGTCAAGGAACACATGTCAGCATAAGCCATTCAGAGGTGGAAAATGCATTATGTACACAAGCGTGCGCACATAGAGAGGAAAAAACACATGACTTGTCGACTTCTCTCAGGGGTCGTCGACATATGCCTCTGTATATATACATATATGCCCTAATATATGCACAAGGATGAGGGGGCATGGCAGACAAGGCCTGGACATCACACAAGCAAAAAAAAATGTGGTGGATATCTACAGTTTCTGCGAATTTGCGGGAGTTTCCGCAAACAATTATTAGTTTGGTTCTCAGAAAAAATCCACAAGAGACTGAAGCCACGACCGCTGAACCGTGATTAAGTGGGGATATACTATATATATATATATATGTATGTATGTATGTATGTGTATATATATATATATATATATATATATATATAGTATACATATATATAACTGAGATCTAATTAGGCTGTACTTAGGCTGGTTTATATTTAGGTAGGTGGTATGTGTCATATACACATGAATGCCAGGACCCAAGGTTCCCCAACAGAATGTTGCCCTGAACATCACACAACCTAAATTTGCAACAACCTAAATTTGCAACAAACCTAAAAACCTGTAAAATTGTCACTTTGGAGATACTAATATTTTTGGGACTTTTAAGGGTTAACTGAAATTGTGACACAGCGCCTACAGTGCAGATATGTGTGTTTAATAGAGGACACACGTTAGATTTCTTACACACATGCACACAGACACATCTTAACGTGGCTTTTAATCGTGTGATCGTCTTCAATTGAGGCGCAGTGCGCAAGGAGATCCACCACCTGAGACAAACGGAACAATAAAGCGGCATTACACCTCAAGTGACGATCCCAATCTCTCGCCTTTGTGATGTAAACAGGCCGTAAAAGGCGGCACGGGGGCGCACAAAAGGCTGCGGTTTATTCCCGGGCCATGCACGGCAGGCTTTATTATCTCCCTCCGATTTGGACTGAATGAAGGCATTCTTCCATTTTAATTAGCATCATAGTGTCAATTTAATATCAGCAGCTTGGTGCTCGCGCGTGAGTGGCCCCCTCTCTGAGCGCGCAGAATAAAGTGGCTGAGAGAGAGAGAGAGAGAGAGAGAGAGAGAGACTAGCTGTAGATGAACACTGCTGCAATTACGGCCAACAATAGCACGCAGGCACAGCGCTATAGATTCATTACCTTTAACAACCCTCCTTACCTTTCACTGCTAACCCTTATCACTTGCTTTTCTTCTCTCTTCCTCTGCTCTCCTATTCAATACACTCATTACATCAGCCCCGCCGCCCTGCCACAACCCCCCCTGCCCAGTAACACACCTGGATACAAGGGCCCACACACACACACACACACACACACTTGGTAAAGATGTGCAAAAAGGATAATTAAAAGTCTTTGCAGTTAATCAAAAATATGAGACAAGTGTAACCGTTCACAGACAAAAAACATTCACAAACAAAAAACTCATCAAAAAAACTTAATTTTTAATGAAACCACATGTATGACAATTTCTGACACCCCAGAAATTATTGTCAACAAAATGTAACTGAAACATGTTTCCATTAATATTTCCAGCCAATTGTTCAAAAACTGGTCACTCATGATGTCCAGTTTCAGTGGGGTATAAGTAGGAGGTGACACAGGCCAAATTTCCTCATTCACTAAACAACATGGGGAAGATCGAACATATATATATATATATATATAATACATGGCTGAAGATGCCCATAATGAGGAATCTTAAAACTGCCAGAGTAGTACTATAGTTGAATGAAATGGTAATGTTCTGGGCTCATAAAAGAGGAGGTTTCAAAAGAGAGGACCTAGGGCGTTGGAGGATCTGGTGTCACACAGAACACACACATTCATACTCACACTCTTGCAATATCCCTTAGAATTTCAGGGATTTGTTTTTTAAAATTTGAGCCAGTTTTATACATGAAAGCATGCGGATTAATATATTTGCTTAAACTGGTAGCAGGTGATCCTTAACACAAACTGATCTTCATCGTGCCTAGTGGAGTCATCACTATTTGTCAAAATCATTCTTTAGCTGTTCAGGGAGAAACACGCATTTATCAGAAGTATGCTCACCCCAAGACCAGCCTGAAATGTTAGAACTTGCAAAGTTGACTAAGCTGCCATTAACATTTTTTTTTGTTTTACTGTAAGGTTTAATAGTTACACATGTTCAACAAGGAGGAAAAAAGTCTTCCTCAACAGCGCTCACTTTCCTGCAAATGCCCTGGGAACCTTGGCTCCATTGAATTATGAGCTATATTAAGTCGTAGGAGATATAAAATAAAAATTGGGCTGTCAAAAAGCTAAACCTGGATCATGATTGGATCTTCCAGCTGATCATTAAATCCACCACAAAGAATGAAACCTTTCACTGGGCCATTCCAGTCCCCTGACTGAACCCCCTTTGAAAACCTATAGGGTGAGACGAAGAGGGAAGTCCAGAAGAGAGGATCTAGAGGGAGGGTCTGGAGAGATTCTGTATTGAAGAGTGGTCGCAGATCTCTTACCCTGTATTCTCAAACCTCATGGAGTGTTACAGTGGAAGACAAAATTGTAAACATAGAGGTGCTGATAATGATGACAACAGATAAAATGCTAACAACTTATTTATTATTTTAAAATTTACTAAAGTTAAAGATTTTTTTTTCTAATTTCCAGTCAATTAACCACAAAAGGCATTTTAACATGAGTTTTTTTTTTCCTTTACCAAGGGTGCCAAAACTATGGGGCAGACTATACCACAGTATCAGCCAAACATGGCTGAAAATGTTCAACAATAAACTCAAGGCAAACATATTATAGATTAGTGAAGACTGGCGAAGGTGTAAAACTATGGGATCTGGTGGACAAAGCCAAAGGCCTGACTTCCGAGCCTCCTCCACAGCTGTGGTGGTGCAGGCGGCTAAATGCTAATGGTATTGATCACCTCCTACACCTGACCTCTTGCAGCCTTAGTCTCTGAACGTCCACACACACACACAAACACACACACTCCCGAACATACAGAGCACTAACCCCCTACAGACCACTGTGCTGCTCTTCAACCATGCACACACAAACACAAACACACACACACATGCACAAACACACACACACACACACACACACATGTATATATGTATATATATATATATACATGTGTGCCGGACGCTGCCAGTGCACTCTTGTTTTAAAATTTTAAATGCTTCATGCATTTAACCCATGACCTATATCCCATATACATACCCCACCAATGTAACGAAACACAGAAAACATAATAATAATAATAATAATTGATTTGTTGTATATATTCATACACACACATACGTATTATAATAAACACTAATAAAAATACAAAAACCTGACCAGCATCCCTTGTTTTCTGAGTAGTGAAGTCTCTCTCTCTCTCTGACTGCTTTTATGAGAGGACATTCTGCTTTGCCACTAGCCCCTGTTTATCCAGTAAATCTACAACTACCGGCATTACCAACAGATGACAGATCCGGAGTGTTGTACTGCTCCAACCTCTCCTCCACTCCCCTCATAACTCCAGTGCACCAGTCTGCCTCAGCTGGAGACAGTCTAGACTTGACTGCCTGGCCCTGGGTCATAACAGCACTCCTGCCTCTGCTGCTGACACCAGCTGTGCTGCGTTTCATCATTATCAGTCCGTGGCTCTGGACTGTGGACAACTAAGTGACTGGACTGGCAGTAGTCACAGCAGTGCCATGTGTCTACTTCCTGGCCTGTCCGCTGTTGAAATAGAAACAGACTCAGAGAGAGAGCGAGAGAGAGAGAGAGAGAGAGAGAGAGAGAGAGAGAGAGAGGTGCTGCTGGAAGGAGCTGGAGATCAAGCCACAACTTGAAAGGGTTTGTGCTGACAGCATTCGTGAGGTGGGTGTCTGTATGTGTGTGTGTGTGTGTGTGTGTGTGTGTGTGTGTGTGCGTGAGAGAGTGAGAGAGAAGGAGAGAGAGAGTATCTGGGTGGTAATGAGGGGCACATATGGGGTTAGGAGATGGCCCTCGTTAACCAGTCAGAAAAGGGAAACATCCTGTCACGGGCACCAGGCGCTGGGAAGTACCAGACGGCCACCCCCCCAACACACACACACACACACACACAGTGAGTGTTACAAATTTTCTCAAAACATACAATTACATTAATCAATAAGCTGTCACTATCATAAGAAATCCTCATATCTCCAACATAGTAACATGTAACAAGAAGACCTCATTTTGGACCATTTGGATCTATCATTAAAGATTAAGGTAATGTAAAAATGGTTTCAAATGTTTTTTAAAAATATAGATTTGCAAATAGCAGTGATGGAACACACACGCATATTGATAGTTTCTAAAAAATGCAAGGGATGTTGGTTCAATGACTGAGATCAGAAGGTCATGGGTTTGAATCCCTGAACTGCTAGTGACACCACTGACGTACCCTCGAGCAAGGTACCATCCCCACACTGTGCTCCCCGGGCACCCCTCATTGGTGTTTTCATTTGGTGAATGGGTTAAATGCAGAGAAAGAATTTCACACTGTGTGCTGTGTGACTATTAATTTGGCTCCTAAAGTCAAAAAAGTGGTTTGACTCACCAACTATCAATGTACATTAAATACAGAATTAAAAAGGAGAATGTATTTATATTAATTCTGAAAACATGTTTGAGATGTTCTTTCATTTTTATAAATTGCAACTTCGTAAAATGCAATATGGCCCAACCAACAGCAAAGGACTTCAAAGACAAATGTATATGAGGATTATATAACGAATTTCTACATATTTTAGAAGTGGTAAGTTTGATATTTTTGAATTACAGTTTTTATAGTTAATGTGGTTTCATCATCAGAAATTTTATAGGGGGGTGCTGATCCTATCTAAAAATCATGAAAAAAGCTATGAAACACATTTTTGAAATCTACTTGTTATTTACATTTCAACTGTCAATGTAAATTAAAGTAATTACATTTTTTAAGTTATTTTCAACCATTTCTATTACTATGTAAATGACACCTGGTGTTTCTAAATGAAATTAGAAATTTTTAAAAAATTATATTCTAGTCTATTTTATATAAATATATTATGGGCTATTATATTCCACCAATTTTCTGTGTTCTGATGTTATGAAGTAACACAAACTTCACAAATAACTTCAAAAACAAGCAAACTAACAAAAACCTGTCTCTGTGTGCGTGATCTGATGTTTAATCTGGGTTTAATAATGTGAGGGGCATGTTTTCTTGTGGACTACAAAGCACATACGTTGCTCCAGATAAGACACTGTGCCAAATGCTGTAAATGTATACGTAAATGTAAATGGTCAAATTGTTGTATTCATAGTTGGAAGGTTTTTCTCAAACTTTACGTGAGAATGTTTTATTCAAAGAAATTGTAGTTTATTCCAACTTGTGTATCAGTCATACATTTTCATGATGTGAAGGGAACTGCAGTCAGATAATGTTAAGAAAACAGTAACTGAAAAAAAGTGTTATGACATAACACTGATGAAATACATGGGCAATGGTATTTTTAAAAAAATATTTACATATTTCCATCCATTTACTCACACTGAAGGCTGTTTCGAGAGGACCCTGCTGCGGTGCTACCTGTTTGGGCTAATTGTGCCCGGCTGGCATGATGCCCCTGGCTGAGGCATCTGGAGCAGAAGACAGTGTGTATGACTTTCTCTCTCTTTCTCTCTCTCTCTCTCTGTCTGTCTCTCTCTCTCACCCAGACCCCTTACCAGCTGTCACCTCAGCCCTGACAACAAAGCCTGTCAGTCAAGCCTATTGGGCTCTTTGCACACTGGGGCGAGGGACAGAGGGACGGAGGGACTGTCCTTCTCTCGCTCTTTTGTTCACGGCCAGTAGGACGGGGCCAGTCTGCCAGGTGAAACTTCCTTGGGGACCTGTGTGTGTGTGTGTGTGTGTGTGTGTGTGTTTTGGAGGGGCATGCTAAGCTCAGTAGCACTGGCACTACGGGTGTCACTCATTCTCTCGCTCTCTCCTGGGCTGCTGGAGTTGAGCTGGCTGCTGATAACAAGCATAGCTGCCGCTGCTGCTGCTAGATCCCTTGCCATTCTGCAGCCACTATATTTCATAAGCTCCATAGCCTGGCAGGAGCCTTGTATAGTGATGGTATAATATAAAGGCATTTTAACGCTATAATTCTTGGGCTACTCTTCCAACAGTACTGCCTGTACACTGTTGTGTATTGAGTATGTGAACTGCCCTAAGAACCGAATTTACATTGGGGATGCTACACCCACCACTTTTTGTAGTGGACTATTTTGTCCCGACTACTTTTTGAAAGCCTTTTGTTAGTTGAAAGTAACAATGACTAAATTTACACATTAGGTCATTAAGAAAGAGAGCGGACATTTAATTTTTATACTACTAAATCCCTGTGTGCATCTGCTGGCTAGCCCCAAATGTCATCTCATTGTACTGACACAATGACAATAAAGCATCTATCTATCTATCTATCTATCTATCTATCTATCTATCTATCTATCTATCTATCTATCTATAATAAATGCAATTGG
>JBBPCX010000114.1:4338926-4392773 GCA_037974365.1 Hydrocynus forskahlii
CCCCTCCCCCACCCCCCAATATGTTACATGCAACAAATAAACAGTAATTCTAAGTGTGCCTAAGAGTGTTCCCTGTAGTGGGTGTATATTTATTTATTTTTTTTAGAACAAAAGATATCATTTTAATGTTTATTTGTTGCCACAAGTCATTTTTCAAAAACCAAAAATAAACAATAAAAAGTGAAAAACTGGATATTTGGCAGGAGTATATATATACAGTGGGGGAAATAATTATTTGATCCCCTCCTAAATTTGTAAGTTTGCTGACTTACAAAAAAAATACAGTCTCTAATTTATGAAGTAGTTTCATTTTAATGGAGAGAGACAGAATATCAACCAAATATCAAGACAAAAATGTTACATAAAAGTTATAAGTTGATTTGCATTTCACTGAGCGAAATAAGCATTTGACACCCAAGCAAAACAAGACTTAGTGCTGGGTGGGGAAACCCTTGTTGGCAAGCACAGCAGTGATGTTTTTTGTAGTTGGTCACCAGGTTTGCACACATCTCAGGAGGGATTTTGGCCCACTCCTCTTTACAGAAACTCTCTAAATCCCTGGCTGCTGTTTGGCAACTTGAAGCTTCAGCTCCTCCAAAGATTTTCTATAGAATTTTCAATATCAGCTCCTCCGAAGATTTTCTATAGGACTGAGGTCTGGAGACTGGCTAGGCCACTCCATGACCTTAATGTGCTTCTTCTTTAGCCACTCCTTTGCTACCTTAGCAGTATGTACTGGGTCATGCTGGGAGACCCATCCACAACCCATCCTCAGTGCTGAGGGAAGGAGGTTCTCATCCAAGATTTTAAGGTACATGGCCCCATCAATTGGCCCATCAGTGTGGTGAAGTCATCCTGTACCTTTAGAAGAAAAACATTCCCAAGCATAATGTTTCCACCTCCATGCTTGACTGTGGGGACGGTGTTCTTCGGTATTCATGCTCAGCATTTCTCATCTTCCTAACATGGTGGGTTGAGTTGATGCCAAAGAGCTTGATTTTGGCCTCATCTGACCACAGCACTTTCTTCCAAGCCCTCTCTGAATCATTTAGATGTTCACTGGCAAAATTAAAATTGACTGTGCATGTGCCCTCTTGAGCAGGGGGACCTTGCAGGCACTGCAAGATTTCAATCCATTAAGATGTAGTATGTCACCAATGGTGTTCTTAGTGACTGAGGTCCCAACTGCCCTCAGATCATTAATAAGCTCCTCCCGTGTACTTCTGGGCTGATCCCTCACCTTTCTCATGATCGTCCTCACCCCATGAGGCAAGATACTGGATGGAGCTCCAGACTGAGGCACCAAGAGCTGAAAATATGTTTAAGCGTATTTCAACTTAGATACAAGTTGTATCCTTCAGAAGAAAAAAGTTGTATCCTTCAGAAGAAAAACTAGGGGTTTATATGGGATTGCTGTGCCAATATTCAACATTTTTCAAGTACACATCTGCTGATGAACATTTGTAACATATATAAAATAAGACCATATCTACCTGGATTGACATTCCAGAAAAAATGTTACCTTTATTTCTTTAAGCTCAGTGCAATAAAATAACTAAATTATTGGTCTGAATTATCAGTCTAATATAAACATCTGTCCAATGCAGATATTTTTCATTCATCTGCCAATACCATTATGATACCAATATCGTTGTGTCTAAAAAACACCTTGTTGCTTTTACAATGTAGCCCTTTACCTTGTCTTAGAGGCATATCAGACTGAGATGCCATCAAGCCAAAAAAATTAATAAATAAAAACAGCTTTGTGAGCAAGTGGAGGTCAGGGTCAACTCGCTGGGCCCAAGTGGGTCGAAAGCTTGACCTTCCATCCTGACCCTTAAGGTTCCACAAGAGAGTAAAACTCCCCTCCCCATGCAGCTCCACTCCTACACACTCTCCTCAACTATTCGTCTAAATGACCATCCAGTCTGTGCCAGGCCGAATGGAGAGAAAAGCAGCAGAGGACTTGCACCCTGCAGAAAAAAGAAAAAAGGCACATTGAGAGGGAGGGAGAGAGAGAGATAGAGTGAGAGAGAGAGAGAGAGAGAAGGAGAGAGAGAGAGAGAGAGAGAGAGAGAGAAAACAATAACAGATGAAAAACAGAGATGTAAAGGGAGAAAAATGTTGCTTCTGGGGGCATTTGTCTCAAACCGGAGAAAAACACAGCGCCTCACCTTTGCAACGCATGGGTCAGACTGCGCCTTAGGCTGACTCAGCTGCTGGGAGAGAGAGCGAGCGAAAAAACTCTCTCTCCCTCCGCACTCCGGGGCGGAAGAGAGATAGAGGGCTGAGCTCGGAGACGAGCGGAGCCAGATAGAGAGATATCTTTAACAGCTCCGTACAAACGGGACTCGGAGGACTTCTTTGTGAGTGGTCGCAAGGCGGCCTGGGTCAGCCTCTGAGTCGGGCCCTGTCTCTCTCACTCTGGCAGGCAGTGATGTGAATGAGACGAGAAGCGCACTGCCACTGCCCCAACGGAAATGAAATGTATTTGGCACATGTTGTTAGTATATTCTATAATATAGTAAATATTTTATTCTCAAATGTACAATATGGCTTTTTTGGTATGGGTGTGGTCCTTTGTGGTTGGACAGTTCAGAGTTTAAATATATGACTCAATCTGACAAGACCTGACTATTTTGAAAAAAGAAAAAATCCTTAGCATCCTTAGGCTCGGATTAAAATTTCACGTTCGGCGTTTCTCAAAGCCCATCTCCCACCTTTGATTAATTTTGGCCTGCATTTACTCCAGCTTTAGTTTTTTAGCTTGCTGTACTTTTATTCCTGACTATAAATTATTTTATAGTAGTAGTGTGTGTGTACATATAAGTTATATATATATATATATACACACACACTACTACTGCCTTGAGCCACCCTGTATCTGCACCTGTTTCTTCACTGGTTCAGGCTTTAAGTTAGATGTGCTTCAATAATTCATATGTAGGTCACTATGTAGCTCAACAAACAATGACCATGTCAGGTTCAGGGACTGGACTCAAAACGAGAGCCTCTGAAAGTCCTTCAGGAAGCCTGGAGAACTATCACTGTTGACTACATTAAAATACAAGAAAGTCTGTCTCTGTGTAAGCAAAATATAAAAAATGAGGGGTGTCTCAAAACTATATGATCTATAATTTGTAACCCCTAACACCAGTAATTACCACAGTATCACAAACCACAACACAGATGTAACACATAAGGAAGCCATCATTGTATTTAAATATCAGCACCATTGATGTTATGAAAGTACCCTTGCTCCAAAGTTTCCCACAGATGTCGATGACATGCCTGAATGTTGGCTAAAAATATTGCTTGTTGTTTTGTCTTTTTTGCCCTTTTGGCTGTCCACCACAGAACTTTTGGGTAATACTTTTCACCTGACACTTTGGAGTCAATTATGTTATCCAACCTAAATACTTTTGGGATGTTGTGTGAAGGCATTGACAGACAGGTGACGAAAAGGCTATTTATTTTTTGTTTACTGATGATCTGATAATGGCTAGCTGTAGGTGTTGCTAGGTAATCGTAACATTCCCTATACTAATTTAGGAATTTGTTGGGCTACAGTGAGGTTTTGGATTCAAAATTTGCCGCAAAGTGTCAGGTTCAATCATAGGATAACTCTAGGATAGCACCGTCCGGGTGAAAAAAAAAAACCCAAACCAAAAAAAACAATGTAAGCCAGTGGTGATTCTCTGAATTTTTCTTTGAACATTCCTGTTTATGGACCAAATAAGGGACCACTCAATCAAAGGCTACTTTGTAAGCACTATTAAAGCTACAATCTAGACTCTGTAATATATAGTTACAATTTAAATCAGTAAGATATTGTAACAATTTTTGGTCAGCAAAGTCAGCCTCTTTCATGTGTTAGGTGTTGTTTGTGGTAATAGCAATAAGTTCAGAAGATTACATTTTCTATTCTACAGTTGCGACTGCTACACCCCTAGCAAGACTCTAAGGCTCTAAATTCTACATTCTACATTTGTTTACCATCATAAGCCACACTGGTCAGAAGCAGCTGCTAAATATATTAAAGCATGAGAAGATAGCTCCAATTATATTTCAAGAAAATAGGATGATTAATTTCCTTTACAATAGTCATATAGACATCTCAACACCTTGTACAAAGAACCTGTATGGCCCTTTCCAAAAAACAAATGGAAAGTGTAAGTCTCTGTTTCGATAGTCATATTTTTCTATTCAGTGTATTTTTATACAAAATTCTGAACTGTGCTAAAATCAAATTGTGGGTATCAAGATGCATTGAATTATTTCCTACAGCATTACTGTGGAATCAAAGCATGGCATGGTCAGACATTTTCCTTCATGCGTAAATCTGATGTACCTGAGCTGTCTCCCTCTGTCTGGTTCTCTCTCTCTCTCTCTCTCTCTCTCTCTCTCTTCTCTCTCTCTCTCACTCTCTTTCTCTTTCTCTTTCTCAATTCATTAACACATATGCACTGGCCTGCGGGGGGACAGTGGCCTGCCCGGGCCTCGAAAGGGAGATGCAGAGGACAATGGGGGAAGGGATGTGGCCACCGTTTAAAGGAAAGGGAGAAGGAGGCTGTTTGAGCGTGGATGAATAGGCATGAGTGAAAAGAGAGGGAGAAAAAAGAGTGTATGTGCATGAGAGAGAAAGAAAGGGAGAGAGGCGTCTGATTAATTATTGCGAGGCTGCTAGGTGCCGATCTCGCTTCTCACTCCAGTGGCTCGGCGCAGGGCTCTCGCCTTCGGCCGTGTCGGCGGGCCTCATTAGTCGGCCTCTCGGGACCTGACAGAAATTGTTAGCTGGATGTGATGGCCGACTCCGTCAGCTCTAGACGCCCTCCACTACTCCTTCCTCAACCACCCCCAAGCCCCCACCTCACCCCAACAGCATCCCCCATTTTCCCCTTATCCGGACAGGAGAGAGAGGATTCCCTCATCCAGCATAAAAGAGGACCTTAACAAGGCTGCCTGTACAACACCTGTAATCAAACCGCTCCAAAAAAGCACCCAGGGAGCTGTGTGGTTTGGCTGTCTGATTGGAGAATGGGGTGTGTGTGTGTGTGGGGGGGGGGTCGCTGAGGCCGATCCATAATTGATGTGTGTGCACAATTACGGGGCCTCCAGACATGGACAAAAAAAGTGTTGCACAAGTGCGCCTCAAGGATTGTTGAATTTTAACAGGCATTGCATAAAATCAAGGTTTCTGCCATTCGAAGATGTGCTATATAAGGAGGCTGCCTGATCTCCATGAGTGAACACCTCGCTCGGATAGATATGCATGAGGCTGGGCCTGTGCCTGTATCTTGGATATGTGTGTGTGTGTGTGTGTGTGTGTGTGTCTGTATATGTGTGTGTGTGGTTCTTTTAAATTTAACTCGCTTACAATTGATTAGCCTGCGTATGTTTGCGGCACTAATTTGGTGCCAGGCAAGTTTATTTGCCTACCTTGTCTCATGAGTTGACCGGCTTCCAAGAAACTGGAAGGCTTTCTTGCCCTTTGCTGCAGATGTGAAGCTAGACTCAACACCTAATGCCAGTGCTGAATGCACTTTACTTCCATGTTTCCATGTATGCTCAATTTCACCTGCAAGTAAGACTTCCTTGAAGTCAAGTAAGTAATCAAATGAATCAATGAAATCAATGAAAATTTGTGATAGACAACTAATTGATGTACACGGACATTCAAGTAGCTGAATATTATCTGGACACTTTGAGACTGACATACTTTGCAAAGAGCTGCACATCGCTATGCACAAACAGTGATGCTGCGTGGTATGCGAGGTGAACCATGCACCACGGTCCATTAGGAAAGAAGGTATACATGTTGTTTATACCGTTTTCTGTATCAGCATTAATATCCTCCACAGTGAAGCCTGGAGAAGTGGACCAGGAGAATGACAAGGGATGGAGACTCAAACCCCAGGGAGCTACAAAGCCATAGATAATCAGCGGTTTTAGAGACACTAACTCTGTCACATTTATAAATATCAGTGTGGAGCAGTTGCCATTCACGGGAAGCATGTTTGTAGATATGACAACTATCTGCTCTATAGAACTTCGGGGATTTTGTGCCTGGAAGCAATATTATGGAATATCATGTTATCATATTGTGTTTGTGTTGATTTTTCAGATACTCAGGATAAAGGCAATCCATAGGCTGCATGTTCAGTGGTGTCTCTGCAAAGGAATGAGTATATTTGTTTTTTTCTGAGATTTGGATACAAATGGGAATGGGGAGGTGGAGGTCACACCAAAGTCAAGCAATGAAAAACTCAAAATAAGAACCAGCTGCTTCCACATGCATATTTCCTTTCTGTCAACACATGCAGTAGTTAAAGCAGAACCAGATAGATATTGAGAGCTACTGCTACTACATTGTTCTTTAAAATGGACACTCAGCAGAATTGCTAGTTGCGAATTCTCATAGATTTGCATAAACCCAGAGGGAACATACTTGCGCAGAGTTGAAGCCTGCTAGGCTTAAGCAGTATAATAGCATAAAAGTTACGTGGAGTCAAAAAGTTTAAACAAAAACATCTATTTAAAATCAACATACTATACAGTGAGCAAAAATAAGTATTCACATTTTTTGTGTATGTTTAATATGCTTCTTTTGATAGTACACACAGAAATATTATCGAAAAAGTCAGGCAAATACAGGTTTAAGAAGTTGATATAGAAAAACCATTTACACACTGCAAATTAGTAATATTAAAACTTGTTGCAAAGTTGTTGTTGGAGATTACAGCTTTGAGACATCTACAGTAGGAAGTAATTTGATTTTTACAACATTATTTTTTTTACATTTCTCCTGATAAAGTGGCTACATGTTTTCTGTGTAACTGTTTTTCCTGTTACTTTTGTGATGGCTGGCTTCTCTCTTACCTTCCTTATCATTAGTCTGAGAGACATCTTGCATGACACACCTGTTTGGGCCGAATTAGTGTGCTGCCATGAGCTTTCCACTTACCATTTTAGTATTGATTTAAATTTTTGATTGAAAGAGAGATATGTGTCAGAACACAAAGTGCATCGTTATGCATAGGGGGCTGCATGAAAACAGCTACAATGGAGAATAAGAGCTGGACCAGGGAGCAAGGAACAAGATAGCATGGTGTGATGAATCACATCTTCCTTTATTTCATGCTGAAAACCAGGTGCATGTGCATCGCTTACTTTGGGAAGAGATGGACCCAGTATGCATAGGAAGAATTCCCTAATTTCAGGGGCTTCTTTCAGCAAGATAATGCGTCCGGCCACACTGCAAAATTTGTTCAGGAATGGTTTGAGGAACATGGCAAAAAGTTCAAGGTGTTGACCTGACCTTCAGATTTTCCAGATCGAACATCTGTGGGATGTGCTGATTCATGTAGGCCCTGTTTTGCAACCTGTAAGAATCTGCTGCTAATGTATTGGTGCCAACTATGACAGCACACCTTCAGAGGTCTTGTGAAAGCCATGCTTTGACGGTTCAGAGCTGTTTCAGTGGCATGAGGGAGACCCAGACACTATCAGTCAGGTGGATTTAATGTTATGGCTGATCTGTGTATGTGTATATTTTAATATAATGTCTGAATTCCATTTTGCCTTTCAGTTTATTAAACATCTACTTATGTTGGTTTGTGTACCAGCCATGTTGTCAGCCCATAGCCTTTTTACTTTATGAGCTCTAGGCTAAAAGATGCCTAAAATGACTAAGTGAGCATGTTTTTATCTCAAATACATAAACAGCACAGACAACCAACCTGGTTGATTGTTCACTGTTTAAAAACTTCCTAAAAGCCCTGCAAAAGTGAACAATGAACAAAGACTAATAATTAACTCAGCCGCAAATGTGTCCTGAAAGTCGCCTCACTGCACCGGTAATTGATTGGCACATGCACACCACAAAGACAACAATCGGGATTTAGTGTAATATTGACCAGCAGTTCCCTAACGGCAGTGATACATTGCGTTAGCTGCTAATTCCAAGTGTCTGCACATACTAACCCCACTTAACACTGTGATCCTCAACTCATTGTACTGCTGGCCCGTCGCGATGATGATTATGGGTGGGACAGTGCTACATTTAATAATAATTATAAGACCGTTCAATCATCAGGAATGGTATTGTAAAACATGCACAACTTATAATTAATACCTCATCTCTATATTACACATTATTTAACCATTCTACACATCAGAGATACATTATTCATTTGCAGTTATTGTTGCAAATCCATGGCCTTTAGAGTATACGCATTTCAAAGATTCTAGAATAAATAATTAAGGATATAACAGTTATTCATAACCTTGGAGGCAAAGTAAAGCCTGGGGTTCAACATGACACGTGTGCTTTGAATTTGCAGATTATTATATACCAACTGATTTTATCTCTGTGTGCTCTGTTGGAATGTTACCCCTGTAATGTAAAGCACCTAAATTAAGAAAACTACATGGTTAGCAATATTTACATTTGAGCCAAGAGAGCATTCTTGTTGTGCAATGTGCAGTGGAGGTGTGTAACTTGTCCCAGTCAGCAGGGTAAGTTTAAAGCTGATCAAACATTCCAGCTGCTGCTAACTATGACAGCAAGACATTAACTAACACATAGCATGTTTTCATTTCCATATAATGTAAATCCCAAAACTGGAATTCATTTAGCTGGACTGAGTGAAGAAAACCTGAAACATGCCCAACAGTTATGCTAAAGTAAACATACCAAGTGTGTTCATTTGTGTTCTAACAAATGATTTAATAAGTAAATAATTAGGATCGGCCAGTCTATGATCAGTTTCTGCAAAGGCCCAAAACCTATGGAACCCTTTGACGCATATGATTCTGGAAATTTTTAAGGTTTGATTGCTTATGTACCAAATTTGTCTGTAACCACACTCAAAAAAAACCTCAAACTCAAGTCAATGAAGTGGAGAATTGTGATTTCCACCTGTCACAAACCTGGCCAAAATTTTGGCCCAGTGTAGTGTGGGGGATGAACCCAGTCACAGATTAGACGCGAGAGAGTCGGTGAACCACGCGATTGATCTGAGAACGCTCTCAGCAAAGAGTACTCACACACACACAGTGTATATAAACAGATATAAAGAACCAGAGTACTCACGGTACCAGCTGGAGTTGGTAGAGATGAGCTTGGCATGACTCAATGACTTACCACTTCCTTGTTTACAGTATATACCGAGTGACGCGTGTCATGTGACTGGTGTGCGTGACAATAGGACCCAGACGAGAGAATACCTGATGACGGTAATCCTGGATGAAACCCAAGACCGTTCCTCCAGACCATAGCCCTCCCAGTCAACGAGGAACTGGGTGCCCCGGCCGTGGCATTGCGAGTCAAGGATTCACCAGACGGAGTAGGCAGGTTTGACATGTGAAAAACTGGGTGGATCCAGAAAGAGGCAGGCAGCTGGAGCTGGAAGGTGACAAGGTTTATCAAGTGGGTGATCTTGTAGGGGCTGGTGAACTGTGGGGAGAGCTTTGGAGACCGCTGGTTCCTGATGATCGAACATCGGATGATGAGTTGAGGTGCCAGGGCAGGCGTGGCATCCATCCGGGGGCTCTCAGCTTCATACTGGTGAGAGAGGGCATTAGCCTTGGTGTTCTTCGACCCCGGACGGTATGACAGGGGTCCACTGCGCCTGCCTGGGGTTGAGCTGTCTGGTCTGTTGAATGGAGATAAGGTTCTGATGGTCCGTCCAGACTGCAAATGGGTCACCGCCACCCTGGAGCCAGTGACGCCATTCTTCCAGTGCCCACTTGATGGCCAGCAGCTCACGGTCCCCGACCCTGTATAGCTGCTGAGTGGGCTTAAATTTCCTGGAGAAAAAACTGCATGGATGCAGTTTCTGGTCTGGACCTCGCAGTTTCTGGTCAGGATGGCCCCTACGCCCACATCAGAGGTGTCCACTTCCACAACTAATGGCTTGGAGGGGTCTGGATGAATTAATATGGGAGAACAGATGACAGAGATGGTGGAAGGCTTGAGTAGCTTCAGTGGTGAGGGTGAAGTGGTTCTTAGATGACTTGGTGAGAGCAGTGAGAGGTGCCGCAACATCGGAGACTGGAAACGTGGCATACCTGAAATGGACTGAGCCCAGTGGCAGACGAAGTGTGCAGGTTGTGGGAGAGCTCAGCCCAGATGAGATAGCGGGTCCAGGAACATTGCCGATCAGCCACAAATCATCTTAGGAAACGTTCCAGCTGTTTGTTGGCCCACTCCGTCTGATCGTTAGTCTGGGGGTGATAGCTGGAGGAGAGCCTGCAGGTGCAGTCGATCAGACGGCAGAAGGCCTTCTAGAATTTGGCAGTGAACTGGGGCCCACTGCCCGAGACGATGTCCTTGGGGAACCCATGCAGGCAGGCTACGTATTCAAGTTCAGCGGTGGTCTTAGGGGAGTCCAGTGAGGGCCATCAGGTGTACGGCCTTGGAGAACCGGTCGACAATGGTAAGGATGGTTGTTTTACCTTCTGACTCTGGTAGGCTGGTAGGATGATGGTTGCTTGGTGGTTTTGCCCCTGGCACACACCGCACATGCCTGGACAAACCTCTTGTTATCTTCAGCCATACTGGGCCACCAGAAGGCCCTTTGGAGCAGAGTGAGAATCCGTTGGTACCCAGGGTGACCTGCAACAGTTGAAGAGTGACTCCACTGGAGAGCTTCAGTGTGAAGATTGGTTGGCACACAGAGACATCCAGGCAGGGTCCCTTCTGGAGGAGGCTCCAAGGTGTGTCCCTGGCGAACCCGATCTTCTAACTCCCACCGGTGAAGAGAAATGATGAGTTGAGGTGCCAGGGCAGGCGTGGCATCCATCCAGGGGTCCACTGCGCCTGCCTGGGGTTGAGCTGTCTGGTCTGTTGAATGGAGATAAGGTTCTGATGGTCCGTCCAGACTGCAAATGGGTCACCGCCACCCTGGAGCCAGTGACGCCATTCTTCCAGTGCCCACTTGATGGCCAGCAGCTCACGGTCCCCGACCCTGTATAGCTGCTGAGTGGGCTTAAATTTCCTGGAGAAAAAACTGCATGGATGCAGTTTCTGGTCTGGACCTCGCAGTTTCTGGTCAGGATGGCCCCTACGCCCACATCAGAGGTGTCCACTTCCACAACTAATGGCTTGGAGGGGTCTGGATGAATTAATATGGGAGAACAGATGACAGAGATGGTGGAAGGCTTGAGTAGCTTCAGTGGTGAGGGTGAAGTGGTTCTTAGATGGCTTGGTGAGAGCAGTGAGAGGTGCCGCAACTGAACTGAAGCCCCAGATAAACTCCAAGAACCGCTGAAGCTGCTTAAGCAGCTTTTGGGGATCCATGGCCACACCCTTATCAGTGATGACAAACCCCAGGAATGTGGTGGAAAGCGCACTTCTCCAACTTACAGAACAGTTGATGGGCCAGCGACCTCTTAAGTACTGCCCTCACATGCTGAGTGTGCTCCTTGATGGTCTTGGAGTAGATGAGTATATCATCGAGTTAAGCAAACACCCAGCGTCCCAACGTGTCCTGGAGAACGTCATTTATGAAATGTTGAAATACAGCCGGACTATTGCAAAGTCCAAACGGCATTACCAGGGTTTCGTAGTGGCCAGAGGTCAATGTTTAAATCGTAGGGCCAATGAGGAGGCAAATTAATGGCCCTACGCTTGCTGAATGCTTCAGCTAGGTCACGGTACGGGACAGGAATGGCCTACGTGTTGACGTCGGAGGCTCCGGACGCCCCAGAACACGTCTCAGCTGGTGCCCGAAGACAAAGCTCCTGACAAGTCGGGACCCCTGGGCAGCATAAGCCTGGTCAATAAAGTTCCCTGCCGCCCCTGAGTCAACAAAGACAGAGGTCACGACTTGTTGGTGGCCCAATTGTATGTGAGCCTGGATGGTTAGGCGGGAAATGGTCGGTATGATGGTGGAGGTATTATTACAGCCAGGCAAGTTCCTCCTCAGATTCCCCTGGCTCTGATTGTTTCCAATGCGGAGAGGGCAGACAGCTCGATGGTGGTCGGGGGAGGTACAATAGGCACAGAGGCCCTCGCGATAGCATCTAGCCCTCTCAGCAGCAGTTAGGGAGGTGCGCCCTATGTGCATGGGTTCCCTGGCTCTGGATTGGTCCACTGACTGGAGTGAAGAGCTGACTGGTTCCGGAGAGGTGATGGTTTTAGGTTGGGGATTCGCCAGTGGCAGGGTACGAGAGACAGGCTTGGGACAAGAGCTCATTCTTAAATCGGCTCGAAGACAGAGCTGAATAAGTCCCTCAAAGTTAGGTGGAATCTCTCGCCCAGCAAGCTGGTCCTTTAGGTGACTAGCCAGCCCCTCGTAAAAGGCAGTTTGAAGAGCCAAGTCACTCCACCCTGTCTGCACCGCCAGGGTACGAAACACAGTGGCATAGCGACTCACCGAATGGTCTCCCTGCCGCAGATGGTACAGGCGAGAGTCAGTCTCCACCTCACTGTCTGGATGTTGGAAAGTGATCCCGAGTTGGTTGGTGAATTCCAGATAGGAGTAGGTGACATCACTATTGGACCTCAGGACTGCTGTGGCCCACTCCACTGTCTGCCCGATGAGGAGGGAGACGAGAAGTGCGATCCGGCTGTGGTCGGTAGGGTAACGAGCTGGCTGAAACTCAAAAACAAAATCTTGGGCTCAGGACTGGTAACATAATTGGATCGGATAACTGCTGATGGAGGCCGCGTCTCAGCGGCTAGCTCCTGAGAAGACTGCTCCAGAGTCGTGAGCTGCTCACGGAGCTCAGCAACCTCCTGCTGCAGCCTCTCAATCTTAGCTGCCTGCCGATTCACAGTCTCATACCATTCAGTTAAATCCGCTGGGTTCACAGAGAGCTCAGTCATTCTGTCATGAACCTGGCCGAACTGTTAGCCCAGTGTAGCATGGGGGATGAACCCAGTCGCGGATTAGACGTGAGAGAGTTGGTGAACCACACGACTGATCTGAGAAAGCTCTCAGCAGAGAGTAGAGGATCCCCCCAGAAGCCTCCGTTCTCACACACACACACACACACTGTTTATAAACAGATATAAAGAACCTGAGTACTCACAGTACCAGCTGGAGTTGGTAGAGATGAGCTGGGCATGACTCAATGGCCGAGCGCTGGTGCCCTACCATTTCCTTGTTTATATACCAAGTGACGTGCGTCACTTCCGGTGCCCGTGTGCGTCACGTGACTGGTGTGCATGACACCACCTGGTATCATGAGATACATACACAAATAAATTAATTCTGCTGCCCTTATAATAGGATATATTATAAAACTATGATGATGTTTTTAATGATTGCGGTGATCTTTAACAATCTTTCCCATTGGTTCCATCCTGCATATTGGATGTGTCTTCCCTTTTGTTTTACCTACCATCTCTGCATTGTCCCTTCCTTGAGTTTACCATGCCTTGAATGTATGTTTTTAAGTTGTATTTTATATTTTGTTTCATTTTTATTGTTGGTTTTAAAAGCAAATTTGCATATTCTCTAATGAGTGGAATTCTGGCTGGTAATTAGAATGACCAGTAAGATTAACTAGACCAATTTAAGTGAAATAGGTAAAAACACAATATTAGTAAATAAAGCATAATGAGGTGAAATGGCAGAAGGTTAAGTTCAGTCAATGCGGGCCTCTTATTTTGAAAGAATGTCACTTAATGGTGTTCAGGTGATTCGTTTTTTTAGGTGCACACAAATATATATATATATATATGACATATATATATATATATATATATATATATATATATATATGTATATGACATAGTATTATTTATTATGATCCCTTTTGTTGTTTGTGTTTTTAGTCTTGTTAACATGCATAGATGTAATTTAGTATTCTTTACTGTATTCCTACAGTTCTGTAGCTGTGCTACTTTGTAACTATTGTCTTTTAAAATAAAGATTGATTGATTTGGTTGTTACTTGCAGACTAGCCCATTCAGTAGTGTTCTTTAAAGGCCACTGTTCATGTATCATTAACATCTGTGTAGGAAAACACAGCAGTCAATTTAGCTTGAATATTTGGAGCAAGCAGGTATATGTCCATTTAAGGTAGGCTGTTTTGGATTATCAGCTGCAACAAAATATTTCAGTAGTCTTTGAGGTCATTTTGAGTTGCAGTTACTTTTATGGATTTAATGTAATTGGCATAATTACACTGAGGGCTGGAAATAAACATTTTGAGTTCCATCAACTGAAATATTAACATCCTTAATAATTCAAGTGGTATTCAATTTAAATGTTGTGTGTAATGGCCCCAAACTTAAATTATGCATTTTATATTTTAATTTTATAAACTTTTTAAAAAATTATGTATTCATTATTTTAAGCACTGCTGTCTTATGCGGGTTTAAAGTGTACACTTTTTTGTCATTGTTTGCAACATTAGCATTTTTGAACAACATTTCTGAAATACATCTTTAAGATGGGAATATCATTGGTTGAACTAGTATAACAGTAAATCACTTTATATTTGAATCTAAAAAGGGCTTGAGAGGGAGAGGGGTGGATTAAAGAGCGGGAGAATGGGAGGGACGAGAGGTGTGCATAAGCAGTCTTGGTGCAGCATATAATGCAGCCTTGCCGCTGTATCTAGAGTCTTCACCCTTGGGTGTCAACAGGTGAGAGTGGGCGATAAGGGCTTTTGATGTTGCCAGCCAGAATTTATACCACCCAACTTTATTTCTTCTTCTAGACCTCTTGACAGACTTCAAAGGCCCTCCCGCTCGCATCTTGCTTTAATCCAGGAGCACCCTGGCCCTTCAGTTCAAAGCCCCCTTCCTCTTCTCAGAAGCCCCCTCCTCAAAAAAAGCAAAAAAAAAAAAATGCAACCAAAACTTTTTCTTTTCCTCCTCGAATACAGAGTAGCAATTACAGCCCCATCGCGTGCACTGACCAACTTCTGTTATTAATTAATCCTACAAAGCGGCCTCGTTTCCTGCCTCTCCCAAATTGACAAGAGACGCATGAACAGAGGAGGCTCTTTTCAAAGGCCACTCAGACCGGCTGGGGAAAAGAGAGGGCGGTTTAGAAAGAAAAAAAGGGAGAGATGAGAAGAAAGCCTCTAACTCTCCCAAAAAGTGAGTAAAGGGTGGAGGGCACATTTGATACTGTGCTGCTTGGAAGTGATTGAATGCTTTGTTGCCAAGTGCTCTTTACTAATCTTTACCTGACAAAAAAAGGGCCCTAAGCTGCGGAGAACTCGGAGGAATGGCAGTGAGAGGGGCTGTCATGGGTGGCCGTCAGGCGGAGACTGCACCGGCTCTCTTTCCTCTTCAGCATAACCGCCAATGAGAACTTTTCTTTTTCCTCAATGGGTTGGATGGTTGAGAAAACATGGAAGGTGACATGGAAGACAGAAAAAGAGAGAGAAAGAGAGAGAGAGAGGATGGTGGAGGGGAGGAGGGGCAGATGGGAAAGAGGAAGGCAGGCGTGATGAAGAGATGCACGCCAAAGAGATTAAAGTCTTTCATTCGGAGGCCCAGGCACTGTGACAGGAGGATGACGGAGCTGCCGGCGCTTTATTAGTGCTCTCACTTCATTGGCAAGCAGAGCAATCTATGAGGGAAATTCCTAAATAGAATTGTGTACGGCCTTGTTCATATCATTAGGCAGGCAACATACAGCATAGAATAATAATGCTTTCATTCCAAACAACTCAGGACATTCAGCATTTGCAGTTCAGGCATTCACTTTGCGTGATTTGCTCCTGCTTTAGAAGGAAGTTCCCCACAACTATGGTAGAGAGTACCTCTTGGTCATTTCTAGTGGTGAAACACCTGATCAGTCAAAGCAGGGAATTTACAAGCCCTTCATGCGATGAAACAGGCCTGTTATTGTTCATTTGGATGGTTGTTATCAGTTCAGGCTGAAAAATTGCCATATCACCAAATTATAGAAACCAGTTGTTCAGGTTGTCACTGGCAACTGATAAATGTATAATGTGGTGTACTGTGCCCCTGTGAGATGTAAACATGTACATAAACATGGGTAAATTGGCAGCAGAGAGGGGGGGTGGGTGGTGTGCTCACGGGATTCTGTGCCTGTTTGAGTGCAACTTCAGTGTGGCATTCTCTTTCTTTTCCCCACTAATAAGACTTTGCAAAGCGCTGACAGGTGTGAAGACCTCTGGGCCATGCTCCCTGAAACCTTCCATACAGAAAGTCAGTGGCTAAGTACTCAGCCAAAGGGGGAGCACACATGAGGGGCAGGGCACACATTCGCAGGACCTGTGCACTGACCCCTGGAGCCCTGGTCACTGATTCCACTCACTGGAGAAATGGCCAGATGTGCGTCAGGACCAGGAGCATGCTGTCCTACACATCTGATGTGAAGCTTGCATGGTTAGCAACTGTGTTTTCCCATCATTCATCAAGCCAGTGTCACCAGTCTGGCTACAGCAGTCGCTCCCCCCCGTCTGTGTGCCAGGTCATGTTAAATGAAGGGTGACTCTCCAATGCAAACATGATTAATGGCAACACCTGATTAGAAGTGATTTCCTTTTCCTATCCGGTGTGTGGTCAGAGGCAGTAGCTGGCCAGCCTGCACTGTCCATTATAAACTTAAAGCCTTTGTTTATTCAGCCAGTAAAACCGAACCCTTTGAAAAAAATTACACCAAGAATGGTAAAATCCACGGGTGGTAGGGCTCTCAGGAAAAAGGTCTATTTATTTGATGTGTGCAGATTTCCTCCCAGAATGCTTAGCAGGCTGAACGAGTACCAGCACTCTGCAAATAGAGCGCTTCCTTCTGGGTAATGCCGTCCCAGGGGATGGCCTTATGAGCCATTAACAAACTTCCCACTTCAGATAGGCGGCCACGATTGAAAGAAAAACTAACACTTTTAAAGTGTTCCGTTCCCATTTGGATGGCCTGATTATCTGCATGCTAATTCACTTGCTCACTGTAATTCATCAAGCTGTCACTTCTGATGAGTATCAGCGATATTCTTTGTTTTGACACCCCCCCCCCCAAGTTAGAAATATACTATTATATTTAATTTCCTACTCATTCCTGTGCAGCCAGGTTGCTTCACACTGACTGGTATGTTTCAGTTCATGTTCTAAGCAAGCTTTGACAACTCTAAATTAATCACCTAAGGATATGACTGTGGAGCGCTAAGTCAGGTAAGATGGGACTTTTCCAAAACCCAATTCATCTTCTTATAAATTAAAACGGCCTTGGTAAGTAAAACAATTTCTTACATCGAAACACATCTCTGTCCAACTTTCTGAATGCATGTTCAGACACTTGTTGTCCCCTCAATCTCACACATTTGCCGGCGCCCACTTAATAATGTACTTTGTTTCTGAGAAGATACTACTCTATTATTAAATTACCCCAGGTTTGATTGCAGGAATAATTCATTTTGCTGCAGTACAGGGGCGCTTCAAAGCTGACAGCAGATGCTGAGACTGCAAAAACAAAGCCAAGGGAAGGAGATGGCGAGGAAGAGGAGGAGCGAGAGGGTGAAGAACAGTAGGAGCACTCTCTAAAGGACAGTCATTTACGTTGCATTCACTGACTTGAAGGGCTCACTCAACATATCTTTGCTGTCAGAGCAAACCTTGAATCTCCAAAATGGAAACATTACAACAGGAGGAGAAATGTTCTCCACTGAAATGGAAGTCAATGAAATGGAAAAGCAAATAAATTTTTGAGCATTTGTATTGGTTAACTTATTATGAAATGTTCACACAATCCAAAAATCAGCAGGTGCTTACAAATAATCTAAAACTGTAGTTAAGGATGTTCCAAGAGCAACAACACAAAAAATATTGTGGACGTGATACTTCAAACTATGTCGTAAATATAGGCTACGCAAGATGGATGCAAAGGCAGTGAGGACAGTGGTGATGGTGGACTATTGCACCACTTACAAATGTGAGATTCTTCCATGGTAACACTCACTGTGATCACCAAGAAGGCTTAACCCAACACATGGGCATGTGATCTACAACTACAGTGCCTGGTGAGGGTCCGGTGCCAGCAAGATCTGTCAAAGAAAAAGGTGAGAGAATGAGAAAGAAGGGGGAGAGAAGAGGAGAGAGAGAGAGAGAGAGAGAGAGAGAGTAGCATGTAACCCTGTAATGAATATTCATCGACAACTGTGATGCGATGTGACATGCTCTCCTGGCATGGCACCTTGAGCACATGGCCGCTGTTTTACAGGAGGAAAAAGGCCATGGCCAATCGCTTTACACAGCCCCGCATGCACTGTATTGGATCTGGCAATGATCATGTCTCTTGCTGCAAGAGGAATATTTGAGGTTTTTGTGAAATACAGATCCAGTGACCCACTGTCTATTGTGGTGGCTACAACCTTGCCCGACTTAGGAATATGCCCAGCAACGCAGAGGGGGGTGGTGGATGGGGGGGTGGGGGGTATGTGCATCTTAGCTTTGCCTGTCTATTCCTGGACAGTAAGCCACCTCTGAAATTCCTAAGAGTGAAGTACATTTTCATTTCATACAGCCTGATGTGAGCGTATCAGACACGACAACTGTTCTGACTGTTTAATTTTCTGTTGTCATAAGGAAGTCGACACTCAATCATATCTCCACTCACTTCAATATTTCAAGAGAAATAACATTTATTTTCAGGCATTCTTTAGGGTTAGGGTTAAAAAACAACAACATTTACTGACAATTTAAATGCTTAAATGTTTAATTGCATGGTTAAATTGTTCTTATTTACAGCTTGCAACACGGTTCTTTGAAGACCATCTAAAAATCCCAAATAGCAGGGTTCTGTAGTTTTCACTATATAGAAAATGTTTGCTTTTTTTGGCTAAAAATAGTTTTGAAAAATAGTGCTTGAAACAAGAAAATGATAAGCCAAAAGAATAAGATAATTCCACTAGACTAAATCACTTAAAACAAGTTAAAAATAAAAATTTTAAAATAACACAAAATTACGTGGTTTGCCTAGACTCACTTGTTAAAGGAAACTGTGGAACTAGTTATATTTAACGATGTTAGACTTGTGTTTTGTCAAACAGTTGTCTAGTAGACTTTCACCAGCTGAGTATGTATGTGTTTGATGAAGCAGGCTAGGTTTCGAGTCGAGTGCCAAGAGGAATAACACGAACATAGCCAGCTGTTCATTGGACGAAGAGATTTGTGTCCCCTCAGTAATTTCTTTTGCTCCCTTGTTTGATCCTGCCTCCAGGCCTGCCTAATGACCAAGCTGCTTTGAACCCTATTGACTTCTTTAAGTGTGTGTGTGTTTGTGTGTGTGAGTGTGTGTGTGTGTGTGTGTGTAATGTAATGTTTCTCTGTGTATGTCGAATTTCTGAAGTTTGCCCAGTGGCCAGAATCCAGGAATTATTATGTGACCCAGTGTCTTGCTTGTTGGGTCCGACCTTCCCATGTAGCTGCTATGAGGTGCGAAACGAGTTTGCTGTGTGTGTTTCTATGGATGTCTGCCCCCTCCCCAAAACTGGGAGGCTGGCATGGATGTGTGCTAACAATTGGCAGTCCTGAGCAGGCCATTGTAAGCAATGCAGTGGCATTGTTGGTCTTCGTTGTGCGCCAGCTGGCATCGTGGCTGGCAGTGCTGCCGCCACGTAGTACAATAGCCCCTCCAGAGCAGGCCGCTCAATAAAGGGACACAGACACAGGCACCTCTGTGGCACACAAGAGGCCCAGCATCGTCAAAAGCCCCCCACCCCCGTCCCCCAGTCTGGTGGGGCAGGTGCTTCTGCCAACGGCTCTGCGGCGAGAATGTAGCATTGAGCACTGACAGGGGCCTGGCAAGAGGAGTCCTCTTCTAAACCCCATTGTTCAAGGACTCCAGAGGAAGTGTGTTTGTACTCCTGCTACTTTCTTGGCTAACAGAGCCAATACAAAGATCGCCCTGAATCCTACTTTTTCTCCCTCTTGCTCTCTCCCACTCTCTTGTTGTCAAAGCCTCTCCCTTTCTACCTGGATTCAGCTCAGTGAAATCTCTCTTCTTGTCACGTTTTATGGATCTTTATAGGATGTGACATTTTTTGCATGCATCGGAGTAAACAGCGTGAACTGATGGGCCAAGGCTACAGAGAGATTTATGAATAGCAAAAACTGCTGAGGTGGAGTGACACTCCTACATTATGGTGTTTTCCTTATAGAGTTACATTTTTTCAGGTCTTGCTTATCGCATCTATAAAGGTAGGCGTAGATTATTCAGTGGTCTGTCCAGGCCAGCAGTGCCGAACTTTGTCTTTTATCTAAATTATGGAAACTGTGTTCACACACACTTTTGAGTTTGACCTGACTAGATAATAGCAAAGCAATCTTTATCATTCCAGTCTGGCAGATTTTCACATTAATCTAGTCATTACTGTTTGAGGAAAACAGTTTGAACATGATTTTTTAAATCACAGTTAATTACCTTTCACTCAGTTTTCAAGCTGATTGCTGCATTATAGTGAACTAGCATACTGGCGATTAGCTTCATCTGATTATTCAGTGTCCTCTGTACTTCAATAAGGCATCATGCGGAAAGTGGGGTTGCCAGGTTTGGTTTTAGACGGGAGTCCAGTGTTGAGTTTCACTGTCCTGTTGATGCTGTTGACTAGATACTAAAATGTGCAACTGGGTCTCTCCATAAATGTTGAAGTACATACGTTGAATCATGGGATGAATGCTTTCTGGGGCTGCGCCTCACACCATATATATCATAATAAATACTATGTATTATTAAGTATTATTCTGAAAACGCTTTAGGAAGTTGAAATGCCGCCTGTTTAGGCCCATAGTACAGGGTTAGGCCACGTTATGGTGGAGTTTGGACCCGTAAGATATGTAACTTTCTCCGTAACAGAATTAAAAATTAAATATGCTTTATCATTTTTGTTCATCTGTTTGCTTACAGAACACACTGAATAAACAGGGTCTTTTGAGCAATGCCATAGAGAGCCCTGTTTGTAAATGAGAGGTGTGAGTGTGAAGAACATTTTAAAGGAATAAAGAAGCTTTGCACAATGTCAAGCGCTTTACTCAATTAAGAGTTTTTCAAAGAACTTTTACAATAAGTGGAATTTTTAAAACCTTCTTCACACTCAAAATGTACAAACATGACTCTCTTTAGGGCATAGATTCCCAACCCTGGTCCTGAAGCCTCCGCTGCCTTTCACATTTAGAGTTTTCCTGCTCAAATGAACCCACTTCAACAAAGGAAAGCCTTATAAAGGAATTGTTCAGTTAGTAATGCTAATGTTGGTAGCTGATTTAGTATTTTTTAAATATTATTGTACTAACCAGTGACTACTAGCTTTCCTTCATTGTTAGCAACCTTGTATAAGGAGAATGCTTATGTGGAAGCATATGGAACTATTCCTTTAATGAGCTGACTAGTTGGGATCAGGTGTGTTGGGAGCAGGGAAAATAATGTACAGAGCAAGGGGGGGGGGTCAGTATCAGGACTGGAAATCACTGCCTAAAGTAATCAAATTAGGTTCATATATGACAACACACAAAACTTACTTTAGAACTTCTCTTGAGTTCAAGAAAATGTTGTTTAAGCGCTTTTTTCTGAAAGTAAGGAGCTGATTCCTGCCTGGATGTTTTCTTGCTGCTGTTGTTGGCAGGGTCCAATTAAAGCCCTTGTAACCCGCCGCCTTACAGTGTCAGATGTTTATGTATGCACGTGCATAAATTCACAAAGCTTCGACAGTGCCTGTGTGAATCTAATTAGTGTGCGTGTGTATGTGTGTACATGCTTCTGTGTGTGTGTATGGCTTTGTGTGTGAGCGCATGCACATGTGTGTGTGAGGCCCACAGGAGGCCCATGACAGTTTAAAGATTGTTTTGATGTCGAGATGCCTCTCCCTCCTCCACCATGTGGCTCCTC
The DNA here is from genome assembly GCA_037974365.1 of Hydrocynus forskahlii. Taxonomy (NCBI): domain Eukaryota; kingdom Metazoa; phylum Chordata; class Actinopteri; order Characiformes; family Alestidae; genus Hydrocynus; species Hydrocynus forskahlii. The sequence continues at coordinate 4,360,742 of JBBPCX010000114.1, forward strand.
TCAAGACCCTGCTGACATCACTACAGTCAAACTGCCCTCATCACACACTGCCCCCTCCTCTCTCCTGCACCTTTTTTCCTCTTTTTTAATCACTCCATCCAAACCTGGCAGCAAGTGCCCTCTGTTACCCCCTCTTCTCCCTCCTTCAGACTCTGTTTCTCTCCCTCTTTCTCTCCCTCCCTCCAGGCATCTCCTCTCCGCCGCTGTCAGTTCAGTACGTTTGGGGGTAGGCAGGAGCTTTGAAATGCATATGCAGGGCTGCAGAGCACTGGCATGTATACACTGCTGAGTAATTGTGGAGGCCAAATGTTTAATTGCACATGACAGGCGGAGCAGCGGGGGGCCATGGTGTGGTGCAGCTCCTACCTTTCTCCACACCCCAGCTCCGAGCCACCCAGTGCACCAGAGCAGGGGTGGAATCAGGGAGGAAGGAACATTTTAAGTGGGGTTGTTTGGTCTAACAAAGTTTTTGCCCCAGTCAAATATGTGCTTGTATTTCATGGAATGTCTTCACTACAGGGCGTTGGTGGATGCAGACTCTATTTAAAGCAAAAAGTTTGATGAAAAATCGCATCACGTGAGAATCAGCTGTTTTTGTTGCAGCTGTTTTACAGTAAATCAAGACAGGTTTCTAGTATTGTCAAATAGACTTGCTTCAGGCTTCAGAAGCAAGAAATAGCATCTGAAAATTCAGGCTTCAAGTTGGAGGCTACTGCTGTATGGTAGCCACCCGGTGGACCTTTGTCCATTTATAAGTAAGAATGGGAAACTATTTGAAATGACCTAACAACTTGGTTAGAGGAAAGGCAGAGGTAAGCAGTTTGCCCGATGCTAATGATATAATATTTAGCCTTAGAGCTCTGGGACAAACAAACTCAAGCTGACTAGAGTCTAGAGTATTTGTCCTAACCCAATGGGACCTTACCATTTATGTCAAGATTGGTCAAGTTCGAATGTTATTTTCCAAATAAGTGTGAAGCTTTCTGGAGTCACACTAAGGTCAACAGAGCTTATGCTTGAAAGAAAATTGGGAACTAAACAGCAAATCTATTTGTGAAAGTGCAAATTTTTATGTATTTAAGAGGAATTAAACTTATTTTCTTAAAATCCTGTTACTTTATATTTCACTCTTATTGCTGTTTTTGTCACATCACCCTAACTGATGCTGTCCTGTCAGGTTTCATGATGAGTGGGTTTGACTCAGTTTCTGACAGAATTTTGTTGGTCTTGGCTCAGTTTCAGACATAAACTTAATGTAGTTCAGGTTGGGTTTAGACAAAATATCACTGCAGTAGTGTTTGAGCTGCATTCGAGTTTGAACCAACATTTCTTAGAAACTAACACTCTAAAACTAATCACAACTATTTTCATTTGGGGTTAGGTGGAAAACTGTAAATTAAATTTTTAGATCGGAAAAAAACCCTGCCACCTTGTAATCTGATGGCGCCTGACCATTAAGTATATTCTCTGACTAATGCTACATGCCTACTACAAGCAAGCTGGCACTCAAGCACACTGAAATTATGTCAAATGGAAACAAGTCGACTAAAAAAAGCACTACTATATAACAACACCAGCTACTCAAACTGTAGCCTATTACTGCTAAAGCCACTTAACTACCATGTTTGGCAAAGCTTACTGGTTGGCATGGGGTACTTTGTTAAGATTGCCAGTCATGTGTCAGTTCAGTGTGATGGAGTATTAATTTGCTAGTTTACATCCATTTCCCACATTACTGTTATACTGCTTTATTGTATATTAACTGCATTGTCTTGAATTTACAAAATTTTTTCACTTTACTGTTACGCTGCGGTATTGTCTATTTATTGCATTGTCTCACATCTACACCCCATCCACACTACTGTGACACTACAATATTGTCGATTTATTGTGTTGTTCCTGTCATTTCTTGTACTTTTTTCAGTACTGTAACGGCCTCCTGTGCAACAACCACACTTATCATATGTATGGTGCAATTTTAGCCATTCTGGAATATATACTGTTATATTACTTTACCATTACATTGTTGTGGTCTCCCTGGTTTTCCCTTGTGTGTATGGAGTTTGCATGTTTTCCTCATGGTGACATGGATTTCCTCCGGGGTCATTTTTCTCCCAGAGTCCAAAGACATGTATGTCAGGTGAATTGGGGATTCTAAATTGACCGTAGGTGTGAGTGTGTGAGTGAATGTTGTGTGTGTATGTGGGCCCTGCGGTGGGCTGGCGCCGGGATAGGCTCCGGGTCCCCTCATCCCTAGTAAGGATTAAGTGGTTACAGAAAATGAATGAATGAATGTTGTGATCTCTACTTAGTATGTTGTTTGTAGTGTTTCTGTTGTAACCTGCTCTCTGTTGACAGCTGAACGTTGCTGTATGTTGCTCTGTGGCACATGGCGAAACGTTATGTTCACAACACCCGATGACAATAAAGAAACCTTGAACCTTGAACCTAGTTGCCATATTCCTATTTCCATTCCTTAATAACCTAGTAATTCAAAAGATCCAGGGACATGAAAGGAAGAATATCCACCCAGCAAAACGAACCACAGAATGAAGAAACAACTTCAGCGGTCCATTTCAATAAGCAAGCTATACTATCAGACAAATATTCTCTAGATGTGTTTTAGTCCACCAAGGTACAAATAACATTTGGGCCCTAATATCCCATTGTGAACCTTAAATTAGTCTTTTAAAGATAGACTTTCCCAGGGACAGGGACATTTGCGCACATTTTCATGGCCCCTTTTTAAGCAGAAAACAAGATCCTGGAGTAAAGACAGGGTGTAAAAAGTGAATGCAGTTTCAAACAATGCAAAATATAACTGCAACAGAATATGGTATAATTATGTTCCATAACTAAAGGTACTGAATGTGTGCCAACCCTGAGGGTAAAGATTTTCCTGAGACTGTATGTAGAATTCAAACAAAAACTGTTAATGACAAACAACAAGGCCATCAACCCCATGTTCTTTTAGCCCTCTTCTAAATTTAGCGAAGTATGGGTAGTGATTAGGATGTTGCCCCTGCAATCAGAAGGTTGGGGGTTTGAATCCTAACGGCTATTGTCATCACTGAGGTACCCTTGAGCAAGGTACAGTCCCCACACACTGCTCCCCGGGTGCCCCTCATTGGTAGCAGCCCACAGCTTCACTTGGTGAATGGGTTAATGCAAAGAAAGAATTTCATGCTGTGTGCTATTCTGTGGTATGTTCACGTGTAACTACAATGGGCCACTTTGTTTTAAATCTTCTGTTTCGCCCATGCGTGTCTTTATGAATGTATGTACCTAGGTAGTTTGATTCTGAGGGTTCCCGACCCCGCTGCCAGACCTGGGGGAAGGCGGCCCCTGAAGCAGGAAGTAGTGCAGAGGGAGGAAGTGAGAGCACCTGTGCAGGTCAGCTTTGTCCCATCATGCCCAACTAATTTCAAACTTGCCCTCTGACCGCTGTTCCCACGCTGCAACAGGCCCGGTGCGCAGAGGAACCCTGTTAGCCCTTGTGTCTGTTTCTGATTAGCTAAGATGGGCTTAAGCCTTTATCTGATTAACAGAGCTCATAAAGCAGCATCACTGTTATTTTCCTATAGTCACTGCAAATTAGCCCATTACCAACACAACAGGGCTGGGGAAAGAGAGTTAAGCACCAGAAGCCTGTAATGATCCCAGTGGTTGGCTCTGTATGACACCAGCCACTTAAGTCACACTACTATATCATCAAAAGGGCTGTTGCATGAGTGGGTGTTTTATCCCTTTAATACGCCATAATGGGTGGACAAGATGAGGATTGAAATATGAAGTTATGCGAGCTGGCTTTTGAAAATGACTCCCTGTGTTTTCCAGCCATCTTGGCTGATGTGAAAGAGCTTAGAAATACAGGAGCTTAAGACAGCCTGCTGCAGGGATAAGTGCTGTTCTGTGGTGAGCAGTGGATGCAGCTTTTAAAGCCACGGCAGGCAAGAGACCATCCACACAGACATGTCAGGCGCGTTGAAAACATGGAAATTCAATCAAAGATGTTAAATTCGTCTTGCACATGAAGCAGAGATGGGTAGGAGGGCAGGAAGGCTGTGTGTACGTATGCAAGCAGCAACATGCTGGAAACAATCATTTTATCGGAAGCTTACCTTAGCTCTGCAATCGGCAGCTACCCCAGGGTTTCTCATCTCTCCTCAGAGCCGAGCAGAATTTAAAACACAATGCACTGTGGTAGCAGAATCAACATAAAAACTGCCTCCACATTTCAGCCAAGGTCAAAATGTTCAGTTATTATCCAAGACGAATCAAACAAACCCAAACAACAGTCGCTATTTCTTAAATCTTCAATAGGTAATATTGTTCAGTTATTATGCTATATGTCAATTTTAAAGAAATATCTGCAGCTTCTACACTGGACAGCACTTGTGGGAGACCTATGGATAAATCAACAACACCAGCAAATCAACAGCAACTGTAAACTGAAAATCTGCGACACCCTTTGAGAGCTCCCACTGTAAAAAGAATCCACAAGCTGTATAAACAGATATGAGAGCAAGAGGCCATATAGTCATTTTATATATAAATAATGTGCATTAATGTGTTTTTTATAGAGGATGCAAAACTTTGGATGTTTCTGGTCAGTTTACATGCTTATCCTCTATAAATAACAAGCTCATTTCATTGCACAGTTTCTGTATTTTTGATGAATGTAATATATTGGATCAAAGAAAAATATAAAATGACCTGTGCAAAAGATATGGCATATTTTATATTTATGAACACATTTTTTTATCAGTATGTTAAATATACAAATTTTTGCACTAAATGTGGCAGAAAAATACTACATTTAAGTACATTGTAGAGAATGTGTACTTATTTTCACACAGAAAATCAACATTATCAGGTGTTTTCAAACTTTAGCCATAACAATATGCATAGTTTTACAAATGTATAAATATATATGCACACACGCACACACACGCGCTCTCTTTACCATTTAGAGCTAGTCTCAGTACTGGCACTCTTTGAGAATATACAACAAACAACTGAGCGTCACTCTGTGTTATTTTTTGCATTAATTCCTGGAGTTCATCAGAGAGGTGGTCTTCTCACTCCGCTCTAGTGTTTGGCTCTCAGCCAGCTGCACTTAGCTAACGGAATTTGAGGTGCCCAGGGGTCGTTGCCATGGCGAGAGAACATCGCACAGAGGGTGCACTCCACCATAACACTGGCATGGAGGAAGTGAGCAGCCAAGGGCTTGAACTTTGACCCCTATGTGGCACCCAAAGCCTAAGGTTTCACACCCAGACGCATACAAACAAACAGACGCGCGCGGACTCCATCCTTATGTTCGACCAGAAAATTACCATAGTGTAGCTTAACTTTAGCTCATGAAGCTTATCCATTGCAACATTTACGTACAAATACCTGTTTTTTTCAACATTTCAGCATAAATCAGTAAGATGTACAGTAAATAGTCATTCAGAGTGGTCGGTTAAGGTGCTGCATTCTCCTCTGGAGAAATGTATTGAGTCACAGCGGTGGTGCTGGGCTCCAGACGTCTGAAGTATTTAATGCGTTTTGAAATGGATGAAATGTCTACAAAAACAATGCTTGATGCCAGAAATATTTGTATGATAGTTTTGAAATAGGCTTTTGGACTAAAACATATTTTTTTATATTAATTATTGGCAGAGGTGTATATAAAAGATTTACACCTTGTTATATACAAAATTCAATAATTAATTCAAAAGTACTGTATTACATGTCTTGCATACTTTTATTTTAAAAGTACTGCTATATGAACAAAATGCAATAAAATTTGCTTTGCAAACACTTTAAACAAATAATGTGGCTTTTAAAAGCAGTATTCACTTTACAAAGCTGCAGTTCAAATATTTCTTGTAAATCTCAACTTAAATTTAATATAATCAAATAAAAAATAAAACCAAAGCTATTTGCAACTGCCAGGGCATTCAAATTTTCTCTATAGTTTGTTATGGAAAAACAAGTTACCTTCAGAGTTCAGAGTCATAATCATAACATTATAACAGGCACCTTCTGAGCAAAAGAAAGTTAAAATTAGTAAATCTGCAGAAACATTTTTCTTTTATCCGGGAGCTGCATAAACAGACTATGTTCACTAGCCTGTTAGAGTGAGGTGACATGGTTGAGCACAAAAAAGTAGCCTTCAAAATTAAAGTAATTTAAACTGTGTTAATGCGCAAGGAAATAATTGTTGGCATTAAGTAAATAATGCATTAACACAATAAGAAAGCCTTAACTTGCCAGCCCTAATATATATATATATATATAATATATTATTATTATTATTATTTCTTTTTGGCAAGACCTTTGGCTCCCCCTCTTATATGTTTTCTGTATTTGTTGTTTAATAATCTTTCTTTTTTTTCTCTTTTTAATGCCTGAAATCTTGTGATGAAAAGGGCACTATAAATAAAATGTATTATTATTGTTATTATTATTAAATCTAGACTTAATTCACATGTTCAAAATAGCTAATTCAACATCTTCTCCACTCTACCATATTTTGTATTGTTTTATGTAGATTCTGTAAATTGTCTCCTCTTATGCTAGTGTCCTTGAGTGTTTTGAGAGGCGCTTTTCAAGTAAAATGTATTAATATTATCATTTATTGTATATACTGCTCCAAAAAATCAAGGGAACACGTCTGGCGGAAACCTCGTAACTCCACTTTTTTTTTTTTTTTCATAAATTGATACTATTGGTCAGTGTCCACGTGGGTCTGTAAAATGTAGAAATTATTAACCAATGAAAAGTGTTGAAAATAGCTATACCAATTTAGATGACACAGTATATGCATAGTTTTTTTAATTTCCTGAAAAATAGCTATTTTGGACATATGAGGTTTTGGCCCGACAGCAACGATATATATATATATATATATACAGTACCAGTCAATAGTTTGGACACACCTTCTTGTTCCTTATTGTAGATTCATATTGAAAACATCACCTATAGCTCTGTATAATTCCATGTTTACTGCATAATTCCATGTGTTCCTTCATCATTTTGTTTGTTTTCAATATTAATCTACATTGTACAAAAAAAAAAGAAAAAAAAACGTGAATGAGAAGGTGTGTCTAAACTTTTGACTAGTACTGTACATATATATATATATATATATGTACACACACACACACACACACACACACTCGCGCACACACACACACACACACAAACTTGTAATATTTTGAATGTTTGAATACTGGACACCATGAAGCACCACTGAAAAGGTGTCATACAAATTTCAAGTGTTCACAAACAACTTCTTATTATAGCACACATAAGCCTAGTCACAAAGTCAGTAGAAACCGGTTCAGTCCATTTTCTAAGCGGCTTTTTTTTTTCTGGTTCTGTGGATCTCACTGGGGCCCCGTCTTACCTCCATCCTGCATGGGGTGGCCTCCCACCTCTATGGACTAGAAGCAACATGACTGAGCACTCACTGCATGCTGGGTCCACTTCTAGCAGCCTCGGAGTCAGCCACTCTCTCCTGCCCTCAGTGCACATCTCCCCTCTGTACACTTTCAATTTCTCTGAACTGCTGAACTCTTTCTTTCTTTCCATTAAAGTGAGCCTGTCTTTATGATTATAGATAGAGAAAATGTAGTGATAGAGTGAAAGAACAAAAAGAACCCTTTAAACTGGGCCACACACCTCAATTCCTCATCCTCATAAATAAATAAATGATGATCAACTGATAAATCAAATGATGAATCAGGTTATTTGATTCACTGAACATCAGTAAATAAATTGCATGTTAATTTGAAGTGGCAAAGGCTGTATATTGTAGCAGTCGAGATAAAACCTTGTGTGACCTTTTGTGCGTAATTTGAACATTTCTGTTGTCCATTATAATGTGTTAGAATTTCCTCAACTGATCAACAGAAGCTGTTAAAAATGACTTGGAGTAAATCTTATGACACAAACTCCATTTAACGCATAATTCCCATTTTTGGACAACATAGACTTGGAAGTGAAAATAAACAATGTTTTATTATGCTTCAAATGACAGAGTAATTCATTTTTTTATGAAATGTGCCATTTATGTGGCTACATATTTTCTTTATTTAGTTACTCATTCAGTATAATCAGACTGAAATCCGTACAGATAACTGAATAGATAACATGTTAATGAAGCAATTGCAATGAGCTTTGCCAACTGATCATGCTTGAGATTGGGGGTTTCAGGCTTTTGCAACCCACAGTCCACACAACCAACCACAGAATCTTCCACAGGCCACATAAACTACATAAACGGCAAAAAAGCTAATTATTTAAATAAAATTTTGCAATAAATAAAAGGCCAGCAACCTCCTAGCAGTATCACCAGGGCCCACTGGGGGGCTACTGGTTGAAAAACACTTCTTTAGATTGTTTTGGAGGCATTCTTTTGCTCTGTTGTTCGTTATTTGGTCCTCCTTGAAACTCTCTAATCATAGAAAATCAGGTTTTTCATCTCAAAAACATATTATTACACAAGTCCCAACATGTTTAGTTCTGAAGTTTCTCAATTCCATCCTCAACCTGACCCTTAGATGGCTGGTTGATAATTGGGATGTGTGTTTATCTTTTTTTTTCTTTAGACCTGCTTCTTCCATCCGTTTCTATTCTGCAAACCTTGCACTTCCCTTAATGCTGACTTTAAAATGCCTTTGTTAACCACTGGTTTACTTCTCTTTGAAGAATACATTGTCCCTGCACTTGCATTTCATACTTCTTTATATGCCAACATGATGGATTATTCTGATTTTAGATCATAACTTTGACAAGTGAAAAAAGCGCCTGAAAAAAATGTGGTGGCTTTTGTTAAACATTGCAACCCATTTGTTGATAGACAATAAATCTTCCCCGATGCATATTCTCACAGAGTGCGTTATGCCTCCTGAAGGTTAACCAATTTTCAGACTGGATTTGCTATTCAAACGTAGGTTTAGATGCCATCCCAACGTCTAGACTTTACAAATTGCCTGAATGAATGAAAAGGTGAGGCATGGTGGCGGCAGGCACTATTCACACAGTAAAATGTCCAAACCTGATGTGGCCCGAGGCCCCGTACAGGCGTCTACTGTCTTTATAAGTGCAATTCATAGAGGTAATGAATGTCTGGGATTTAATGCACCTGTTTAATGGATGATTCCTCACTGTTTACCGTGATAAGATACATCACAGTCACTGTGCCGTAAAAAGAATTGTTATTAGGACAGCAATAAACAATTATTGTTCCCCCAGGTACTCAGCTCCCCTCACACACAAAACACATGCGCGGGTGCAGAGCGTGCAGACAATCGCACCTCGCACAGGTGCGGTTTGCCAATACCTGTGTGCGCCGGCACGACAGCCTCGCAACAAAAGCCCGAGTCTGCGATCCGTGCGCACAAATAATTCAAATGTCACATTTTGAATGTCATCTTCAAAAGAGCTTCTTCCATCAGCTCCGAACTCATTATATAGGAGGGGGAAGAAAAAACAAACAAAAAAAATGGCGGGGACATTGTTTTATGTGCGGGAGTGCTTGATGCCAGTCTAATTAATAAAGGGGCTTTTCTTTTTTTCTTCCTGTCTCTCTTTCTTTTTTTTTTTGCTTTTGAAAAGCTGGAGAAGGGGAGCGCGAGATTAAAAGGTGCTCATTGTTTCCTTTGCAGATTTTACAGGTTGAGTTTTAATTTGCGTGAGGCGGCAAGGAGCCCGAGTCCAGATGGTGCGATAACCCTGCAGAACAGCTCCCACCAGCCACAGCGATAACAAAGATATGCAGATGAGAGAGAGAGAAAGAGAGAGAGAGAGAGAGAGACAGAGAGAAAAGCAGGGGGCAGAGGAAGACAAAGGGAGAAAAACACAAGGGATATTGAGAGAGAGACAGAGAGAGAGAGTGAGAGAGAGAGAGAGAGAGAGAGAAAAAGAGAGGAGGGGTGGGGAGAGGGTGGACAGAGAGACAGCTGGAACACTGCCAGCACTCCCGGTTCTCTGTAGCAGGGGGACAAATTGATGTGTCCACTAAACGATGGCACTGTAGCAGCAGGGGTGGACGCTGTGCTGCCAAAGTCATCTCTCTAATAACACACAGCTTCTGCAGACACTGTTGCGTACATTACACACCACAGCGCAAAGGGAGACATAAAGAGGTGAACGAAAACAAGCAGCATCAAATAGATACATGTAGCTGAGGAAACAATTAAACGGGATGTTCGTTTGAAAACTGAGGCCTATTTTAATGTCATTTCATAAGGTAGCCTCCACAAGCACCTACTGTAGACTGCACTGCCACCCATTGCTCTCACAAACACACATGCACGCACTCAAACACACACATATTTTAGTGAGTAAACAGTAATACATCATTTATAGAAACACACTTTTGCATATTTTTGCATGTACACAATTAGTGTTTTTTTAGTTTAATTTAACAATATAAAATGTGTTCTGGGAAAAAATTATGGCACATTGTTCATTCTTAGTTTTTCCAGTAAAAACAAACTCAACAAATAAAACTCAGCAAATAAAACTCAGCAAATAAACATAAAATATGCCGGAAAACTGTTTTTTGTAAAACTGTTCATTGTCATTTTCATATTATTCATGTGTTCATTTTTTTACATACGACTAAATAAGCTGAATAGACGTGTGCTTTTACAAAGGTTACTTTTCAAAGTTAAGGTTTATGGCTGGTTTCAGGAATTTCTTATTACATACTTAGTGTTCTGTGTGCTACTCCTTATTTTAGATCAACATCAGCAAATTTTATGCGTTTAGGCTGAATGAATAGTGACTCAACTGCTTAACACTGAAACCGAAGTTCTAATAAAATGAACATCCATGATGCCTTATATTTGAAAAGTGGTGATTAAATCTTGATATCGATAACATGATAACATAACAAAGAAATCTCCGGTGCCCGACTGTACTGTTTTGAGTATTGAGGCTGGGTATCCAGTTTCTGCTCTGCCTGGCTTATATGGCCCCATTATTAGGATCATCTACATAGGGGATGTTTGCTACATAGGGGATGTCCAGGCTTTGTCGTGTTGAACTTTGTATCTGACCCATATACGGTTTAACCTGTCTGAACTGTATGCTAACTGTAGCACAAGTCAGATCCTGATTAGTATCTCTCTTTAGTTTTTAGTATTTTTAGTATCTCTCTTGTCTGTACGCCTGTATGTTCATTTAAAGCCATCATATAAACTCCTGGATGAGCAACTCCTGATTACACACGTACAGCAATCATGACAGATGGATAGACTAACCTTGCAGCAGGAGTCATTCTGTAGGTGACAATGCTCCTATTGTCCACCAGCTTCAGTATCACAGAATTCCCCTGGACCAACTCAGCAATGATGGGGCTGAAATCTTTATTTACATTTATTTGCCACCACTGGCCTTGCCATCATTGCACTGCTCCTGCCCATTCTGGTCACCTCAATGCATACTGCCCATCATAATGCCTCCCTGCCAGACTAGTATGTGGGGGTCCCTGCAGGCTTCAGGAACTTCCTGCTGGCATGCAAGCTGTACCTTGCAGAATATCCTGAGCTGTCCAGTGAATTTCCACCTTCTTATGGCCATCTGGAGGGGACCGGGGGCAGAAAAGCAAGGACTGGCTCCTGCAGCTCTGTCAGGGGACCATTACCTTCCGGATCCTGGCAGCAGGGAGTAGGGGGAATGTTCAGACTCTTCTGGTGGTCTACCGGGATGCCCTCAGCCTGAATATCCAGACAGTTAGTCTGTCCTGATGCTGGCCTTGATTTGGACAACGTCATTCAGTTGTCAATAACTCTAGTCCTACAACTCAGTGATATGTGGCACCAACTAATCCCTCCACAGCTGCCAACACCCCGAGCTCATGCACAACTTCTTGGATCTGCTACCTCTCATGACCCAGTCCCCCAGCAGATAGCTCAAGGCAGTGGGAAAATTCATCCATTAGTCAAATTTCAGATTCACCCATTTAATGCTTTGTCCATTAAGTCCCCCACCTCTGTCAGAAGGATGGTGGACTGCATCACTTCCCTGTGGGTCACAGTGGATCCACTTCTGCTGATCCCATCGGCTATCGGACAACTCTGTAGGTTGACTCTTTGACTCCGCTTGACCTGCAGAGTGCGTATAATCTTGTCCACATTCAGGTGGAACAACGAATGGAAAACTACACTCAGCACCACCTCAGGCCATTACATGTACCACGTGATGCCTTATGGATTGGTAAATGCCCTCTTGCTCTTCCAGGGGTTCATGAACAATGTATGCTGTGATATGCTGAACTAATTTGTTATTAGTTGTCTGTATTGACGACACCCTGGTGTTCTCCTGGACACTAGCAGAACACGTCACTCACCTGCTTGGACATGGATTGTGTGCAGCTTCTACTAGCGGGTGATTGGATTTCTTGGTTACAACTGGGCCAGCAGGGGTGCATATGAATGGATGTGTTTCAGTGTCATGCACATACTTGACTGACACATATTAGTGGCTGCACAGTGCTCAGAGAAAAAGAGAGAGACAGAAAGAAAGTGAGAGAGCCTTGGCCAGCCGCCAAATCTGTGTGTCTCTGCTGAGTTATTACTTGCACTGCCGCTGTCATCCCTGACCCTCGTCTGCGCGCACACACAGATGTGTGCACATGCACACATGCACGCGCACATACAGAAACACTGCTCATATGCAAATTCCTTTCTCCATCTCTGCGTCTCTCCTGGCCTAGACTGTAGCTCTGAAGGTCCTTGCATAATTAATCTGTGGAGATTTGAAGCTGCAGAGCTGTGCTGAGGAAGGGACCAGCAGCTCAGAGTACATCGAGTTAGAGAAACACTTACAGTACCATTCAAAAGTCAGGAGGTGTTTTCAAAACAATAAAACCAGCTTGGTTATAGATACATATATTAAATGTAACTGACATTCCATTTTGCTGCATCATTGCAGGTTTTAACAATGAAATCATGTCCAGAGTTCACTGTGAATGTGTAGTTATGATATTCTTTGAAGTTCTGCACATATTTTTGCATTGATGTCTTACCTTTCGTGTAAATATATGCAATTGTGTATACTGAATAAACTGAAAAATTTAATCTATCTATCTATCTATCTATCTATCTATCTATCTATCTATCTATCTATCTAACTACCTATCAGCATCTGTCAATGATAACCCAGTTAGCTGTATTATATAATATATTTATTATATTTATGCCTTTTAATTGTGAGGGACAGAACAAATCTTGAGGAAGATGACTTAACAGAACAATACTAAAGGCTATATAGATGATTGCAGTGTAATATTTATTATTAAGTAACTTGATTTAGTTTTCATAACCAAATCCAAAAATGATGTAGGAACACAAGTGTACAAGGTGGTCTTAGAAGCATAGGAAAGGGAGAAAGGGAGAATTTTTTTTATTGCAGTTAGATAAGAAGAGTCATTAGGCCCTGAATCAAGGCCTTGTATGTGTGGGGAAGGTTATGTAGCCATAAATTAGACACTAAGGTTCATTCATACACGAGCATACGTACTTAAATGCAAGTGCATCTTTAACAGCATGTATTTTCACATAAGCTGAACAATACTATTGCTATTAGCCTTTATTTCTAACACGTGTCCATTACAAATGGAGGAGAGAGAAATAGAGAGAAAAGAAGAGACAGAAAGAGAGGGAGAGAGACAGAGAGAAAGAGAGAGATGCAAATGATTACTCACTAATGGCTCAATGCCTTCAAATGTCTATGCCCAATCTTTCTGTAATTGCTACAAAATGCTTTGGCTTGTTTTAAGAGCCCAGATTTTGTGGCAATTCACCATCCCCCTCCCCAACACACACTTATTAGTGTATTAAAAAACAAGCATGTGCGTGAGGAAGGTAAAGAGAGTCACTTGCTTTGCTATTAATCCCTCTTTCTCTCTCCTGTGAAATCCTCTAGACATCATTAACATCGTTCTCCTCTTTCATATCAGCGGGTACGCACTAAAGTGACCGCCTATAAACTGCACTGTCGCAGCCGTGCCTGTGATTAATTTCCTCATGAGGAGTGCTCCGTTTGAAAGGTGCTTTATTTGCATTAGCATTTCTAATGACTTAATGACGAATCAGATACGGTTCATTGTGGGTGAGAGTAGAAGCAAGCCATGTAAAGCCCAGGTTTCAATTAGGGGAGAGCCAAAACACGGCCTCCGTGACCATGACAGGATGAGCTTCACTTGTTTGACTGTGAAATTGTTAATAGCAGGACTGATACACTGATTTAATTTATTTGATTGTTTAAATGTAGCGAGAGCTGATAAACATTGTATACTAGTGGTGCACAACTCCATAGTATACTTTTACCAAGCATTCCATTACTGTTGTTTGAATTGCATAAGACAGGGCATATCTGTTTTGTTGTCTCCATGAAAGCCTTCACAACTGCCTGTTGAGTTGAATCGGGTAGTTTAGATTATGGACAGCAGAATGAAATGTGAATGAAATGTGAATGAAGTCTCCAGGACTGTAATTGGGAACCACTGTTGTTCTTTCTTAAATTATTTCTAAGTGGCTTTTGGCTTGAATGTGTTGTTGCTATTACTAGTATTATGTGGTTCTTCAAGCCACATCTGATTTATACATTTGGTTCCGGCCACTGAGAAGTTCTATTACTATATCATATGACAGAATTCCTGATTTCTGTTTTCAGATTCTGTTGTCAGACACCACCTTATCCTGAGCAAGAGAATAGCTCCAATGCCGAGCATTATCATTGTTTAAATTGTAGCACAATGACTGTGATAGAGAAACCGCTTGAGTTAAATGAGCATTTGTTTACTGAGTCAGTTAGTCTGCCCAACATCATTTGACAGTGCAGGGAATAATTCCTTCAACACACTACTGAAACAGATTATTCATCAAGTGGGAACTGCAGACATGTTTATTGGTACCACAATCAAAATTATAGTATGAAAGTCACTCATGGTCAGCTAGGACATGGCTAAAGATACTTTATGCAGCTTACTAAAGTTGATATGTTTAATTCTCAGCCTACTACTGGGAAAAAGCAAAGAAAATGTCTCATCAAGATTTATAAGCAAATTATAAAATTTGTACAATTTATATAATCAAGATTTAGTGACAATGTCTGAAAAAAAGAGATGAACTCATCAATGAAAAAGGTAAGTTTACTTTCAGTGGTCCATGGCCTTTTTTGTGTTTGAGCCTACTGACCTCAGTAAGCTAGTGTTACAACGTACACACGACTAGTCTGAAATTGCTGTTCATCCTCTTGAAGCGTGCAGCTAGCATCTCCAACAACTCCTCAAACGTCCTGAAGTAGGTCTGAAAGTGGCTGTGATAGAGTTAAAACACCCAAAACTAGAAGCGAATCTCTTACATTCTAGCCTGATTCTCAGCATAGGATGTACCCACTAATTGTCAACTCCACAGTCATGAGATTATTGTTTGGATTGCATTTATTTTTAATATTAATGCTGAGCTGAATTTGTCAATTCTTTTTTTATTTGCACTGTTGAATTGAAAGACCTTTACGAAATGGAAAATTATGATAGACATGTGTTACCTAGTTACCTTACACCCCATTGCATTCACTTTTTTTTTTTTTACTAACTCAAAAGTCAATGCTCCAGTAGCTAATCCAACTCCTAGCTAAGATAAGGATTTAACTGACCCTGCTGTGCTGCTCTCTAACTCTCACTAATATTTGGTGGCTGCCCTACCACAAACCTGCAACATTCCTTTTTTACGCTTGTGAAGTTTTTCTGATAGTCTGCTCAGTTCTGCGTGATTTCATGGGAATATTAATACATATTCTTGAGGCTTTTCCTTTAAGTTGGTCATAGGTGCTTGGCAGGCATTGCACTGACCATCAAGGACATGTTATGTGTAATATATTTAGTTATGCTATATATAATGTATATGTATCACGGTAGCTGGCTAGGTTGTTGCTTACGATTATTGCTTTCATGGAAGTGTCTGTGGTTTCTTCCCATTTATAGATCGAAATTGGGGAGGTGAAAAATGTTCAGTGCGGCTTATTTACATAAACCTTAACAAGCTTGTGACAGCTTGTTTACAGTTAGTGTTCATTTTCATCCCAAAAAGTGTTAAATCAAACAAAATCTCTTTGACATTCAGTGTTAAATTCATACCAGACCCTATTGATTAAGAGAAGAACTTGACAGCACCCTGAATGTAGCACTTAACTCCCCCTCACATCTACCATATTTCATAAATATTTTCATCTCTGCATTGGGTGGACAGGCCAGAAAAAAAATTGTTGGTTCACATCAGCTAGATTTTAAACTGTTTCCTAAATCTCTGTGATGGCACCATGCTGTTCAGGGGTCCTAACAGTGACACACTCTTTTCTCGGGCTAATGGGATGGCACCGAGCACCAAGTACTACCTTGTGATGATCTTTTGACTTCATCACTGTGGTCAATGAGTCGGTACATCTTACTTTCACTGGGGGAAAAAAATCCCTATTTTCAAAAGCCTACTGGCTCCACAGGGGAGCCAACCACGACTTAAAAAAATCTTTTCCAACAAAGTTGGAGAGTTTCTTACTCCTTCATTTGGAAAACTGCTTCCCTGGCAATATCTCTTTTAATCAAGCCAGAACACAATAGCTCCAGTGGGAAAGGGTTGTAAATAATACATTAATAAGCATCCATAGATTCCCCCCAGAGGCACAGCCAGCAAAGAAGTAGTATAAGCATCTCCCAGGGTCAGATTCAGCTCTGCCTGCTGTGCAGGGTTGCGCTGCTGAAACCCAGATGAATTGCTCAGGGTTCAATGGCAGTTCAAGATGCGGCACTCGCTTTGGCACCAAAGAAACCCCAGTGGTGGACATCTATTCAGAAATGCAGACTCGGGAAAAGCATCTTGAATCTAGTTCTAGAATGCATCCAGATTTTCTGCTTCACATCAGGGTTATTATAATTAAAATGTTTATTTTCCTTTTTGGAATTAATTTTATTTTTTATTGCTTGATTTCAGTTACTTTTAAAATGTAAAAGAGTGCATTAATCAATTTAATTGTATTTTTTTTCTGAAAAGCAAGAATTTTAGTGTACTTCTTACTTAGTTGTAGTTTCGCCCTGTAATACTGTTGTGAATATTTGGTGTTACACATATGTGTGAAGGCCTGTGGAAAACCTTCACATAGTTTTTGTCTTTTTTTTAAATCTCTCACGAACACATAGCTGTCATAATGCGTACAATTTCTCAATAATGCAAGCCGCAGTTAGTGAACACTTCACAATGAAGTGACCAATAGATAATGAAATCACATTAACTCATCACATTAACACAAACATTACATTTTAGTGTCTCCTGAAAAGTTACCATTAGTTACTACAGAGGTGTTGGAGATTTTGATGTTATGTAGGAGAAATATTATACATATAAACGTATATATATATATTTATATATTTATTTATTTATTTATTTATTTATTTATTTATTTTTCCTTTCGTTTTAGCCTTACATGGCATGCGAATCACTGCAAAGATCAATGAAACCCTGAGCTTTAAATTCAAGTCCTTGTAGATCGAACAGAACTCATGCTTATGTTTCTCAAGATCTTTTGACCTGACCAGAATTATGCATCACATCCTCCTGGTCCTGAAGCTCTACAGTGGAATTTTGCATGCAGCACAGAACGTCTTTAGGACTAAAGATGGATCATATTTGCAGCACTGGAGCTTTTGCTTACACAGCCCAAAACTTTGGAAAAAATAACATTAAAAAATGCCCAACATTTGACAATTCAATTTCATTTCAAGGCTTTCTACCAAGTGTGCTCCAGGTGATTATCCTGGAGAGGTTTATTGCAGCTGTAATCATATTGACCTGATTCTCTCATTCAAATGCTCCTGAAGGCTCCATGAACTAAACAAGTGTCATCAAAATGATCATTATAAGGGATTTTGTATCAGTAAAAGACTGCCAAGGCTTTCCCATATATTGCAACTACGTTCTCAAATCAATAGACTGCATTGCAAACTGATGGAAAAAAAAAGAAAAAATGTGGGCATGTGATAAAAGTAAATGTGTTTTTCTGAACTATATTGGTTTAATAGCTTGATTAACTGAACCTGGTGTGTTAAATGTGGAAATTAATTAAAAACTGGTTCATGTAGTGGATTATTATCTACAAAGGACCACAAAGGCTTCTCCAAGATAATACGTTAAATGTAATTTTTGGAAAACTAATTTTGGGAAGTGCAATTCTAAGATTTTAAAAAATTGTAATTCAATATTGAAATCGTGGGGACTCTTGATGGATTTCTTTTCAGTGGTGGTGAAGGGAACCAGGGGTCACCATTGTATTCACTATACAAAACCAGTGTCTGTACATGCTACATGTGTACACAAGTTTTCATATTGAATGTTTGGGATGGCAAAATAGAAGTAAATAAAAAAAAAACCTTTGCCTTATAACTTCTTGTAAAAGCCTCTCTGCCAAGAATGTGTTTAAAAAATATATATTTTATGCCAAAGTCTACTATTAAAACACTTAATTGTAAAGAGATCTTGAAAATCTTAAAATGAATGTCAGTAAACATGTGTTGTTGGAAAACTGACTTAAATGTTACCCCAAATCAAAATGAAATGCTTTTAAAATGACTGCTTGCTCAGCTTCTGCAAGACTCAGCAATGAGGTGAAGTACCGTGCTGATCTGAGGTGAGCAATTTTCCGCTTGAGGATAATAAAGTGCAGCAGCAGGAGCTCTGGTGCTGATCTGAGGTCAGTGTTCAGTGCTGTGAGGATGTTAAGGCGAGCCACAGGAGCTCTGACACTGAAGCTTCAGCCCATGTAAGCCCATACGAACAGCCTTAATCATGGGATTCTCTCGTGCCTGCCAAGTTAGCATGTAATCCCTTGATGACCATCCCAGTGAGGATCCAGAAGGAGGGGTGGTTTGGCGAGGGGGTTTGGCAGCTGACAGTCATGAAGCAGGAAGAGCTCAGCCACCTACCGTGCTACAAGACTGAGAGAGACCGTACTAAATGATTCTTGGCACAAAGTTCGAGTCAGACAGGATAGCGTCATTTTCTTTATTGCTTTCAGATTGAACCTGTTTTCCGCTTTCCCCAAATCTGGGGTGCAAATTTAGTGGATCAGACAAGTCCAAGAAGTTTGATGGTTTTTCACTGCAGCTTTGAGGCTGATATATCTAGCAAGTGATAGAAGCGTATGTCTCACTGGTTAGTGATGTGTAAACTACACTCCTTTGCAAACGTGAACTCACCCCCTGGACCTGTTACATATGCTTGAAAAATGCCAAATATGGAATTTTTCTGCAAATGTTGGTGCACAGTTTTTTGGGAAAATATTAAAATGATTTTTTTTATATTAAAAAATAAAAATGACCATGGGTGACCAAACTTTTAAATATGATTATATTTACCTATGCTACAATAAAATGATGTCTTATATCATAAGATGGTTCAACAAACTATTGTAAGATTAAGCAACTTGAGAAATTTTGAGATTAAATTGTTTATTAGCTTTATGCTTTTAAATTCATTTTAGCTAAAACTGTGGACTGAGTAGCTGCAGTGGCTGATTGCATGCATTTGGGACAAGGATAAAATTGAGCAGATTTGATTGTTGGCCAAACCTTTGCTATTCATACGTTTTGATGGACGGGCCTACAGTTACAAATTAAGAGTTCTTTAGCTCATTAGCTGTCGAGTGGTCTGAAAAGGGCAAATCCTTCATGCCAACGTCGGAGAAAGAGCTGTGGAGAGAGGAGAGGCAGCCTTCACATTGTTGGACTCGTATGTCAATTTCTTTTGTGAGCAGAGGAGCCGGTCAGATCCAGAGGCTGACCTCACCTCCCTTACTCTATCTGCTTCCTTTTGTCCTCCAAGAAGAGCGGGCAGAGGGGAAGATGTATGGTAATGTCCTGTCCTGCCGTAGCCAGCGGCTGCGCGGCAAACAAAACATTTTATAAAAGGCCCATGGAGAGAGGTAAGGAGATACATCAATCAATTAACAATTACCCTGCTGCTAATCAGCTGTCCCCGGCCCCATCGAGCCCCGGCTTTGTAATCCTGTTGGCAGCGTCAATTAAATTCTTAAGGTTAGTCTATTGAATTTTCTATTTGAATTCCTAGAGGCTGAGAGACAGGAATGAACTGTAACCGCTGCTTAATCGCACCGCAATTGTTCTGCTTTGGCTACTTTTTCACACCTTAGCGCGTCCACACCATTTCAACACTGATAGCATCGCACTAGACATTTTCTGGGAAGGAGATATGTGTGTGTGTGTATAATATAATATAAGGTATAAGGTATAATATAAAACAGTCCACAAATATGGGCATAATGGGTTTTCACGCAAATGCACCTTATGAAAAATTAAAGCAGTTAATCAAATGTAAACACTTTGCCCCCTTTCCTAAATGTTGACTTTTTGGCCATCCTATCCTAGCTTTATGTAATCTAGAATATTTTCTAAATTGAGACACCACAACCTTTACATGAGTGGTTTCCCATAACAGTTAATGTGGCATGATATTATGTAGATACAGGTGTCGCCTGTAGTAAAATACAAAAACAGGCTAGAGTCCAGATAATCAGAGATGATAAAAAGGAATGCTACTCAGTAAGCTTCTAGGAAGTTAAATACTTAAATACTTTGGCAAACAGGAAGTGCTTGCCATAGAGATAGGCTCTTCACTTAGAGTGTTACCAGTTTTCACATAAAATTACATTTTGTATATTAGATTATTAAAGTGTTAGTTTCACCAAATACAAAGAAAATGTGTGCAGTATTACCAAATATGCCATATTTAAGTATGTTTCCTGTAGGTTGTGTGTGTTTTTTGTGTGTTCACATAACTGCACATTGACACACCTATAGTCACTCCTAGCAAAAAGTGTTCTATGAAGTATCAAAAAGGTTCCATTACCGGTGCTATATAGAACCCATTTAAGCATTTAAATGGTTCTTTGAGTTGTTGTGGCACTATATATTGCCATTGCCTTTACTGAGAAACCCTTAAAGAATCAATTTTTAAAGGTGTCCATTAAAAATTGCTATGCCAAAGCATTTACTTTCATGCCATTTGAAAGAGGTTTTGAATGCTGATGCACATACACACACACGCACACACACACACACACACACATAACACACACTCATAATTGTCATCTCAGATGCCAAATCAAACAATCACTGGATCAACACGTTTGCAAATAATAGCACCTTTAAGTGGAAGCATATGCTGGGTGTGTTGCAATAAAGCCAGCTCTCTCTGGCAGAGAGGGAAAAAAAGTGATTTGTAATTTAAAGCAGACGGCCTGGGAATTTGATAAGGTTGTGTGGCTGCCTGCTGGTGGTGGACAGAGACTGCTGACGCTCGTCCTATTTTGCCCGGAATGAAACTTTAACAGGCTGACCCCGGGCACCTCGCTGCCTTGTCTCCAAAGACTCTCGCTTCCCAAACCACTTATGTGGGTGATTGCTTTGGACACTGATCACATTAAACCATCATGAATCATCCATTAAAATATTTGTCCCCCACCAGTTTTGTTTTTTGTTTGATGAGGGGGGTGACCCAGTGAGGAACTGAGGACAGGTTTGCATTTGAGAAAAGAAAATCATGCATTTGCACTCTTCTTTTCTCACTGCATAAAAGAGCAAAAATGGAATAGCAGGAGTTGAGTAAATGGAATTGCATCAGAATGAGGGGTGTGCATGTGTATGTGTGTGCATGTGTGTGTGGATCTCCATCTGTGCCTGTGTGCATATGTTTATGCGTGAGAGGCGGATTACCTCGTCTTACCTTGGTGAAACACACTTGTGTTTTGAGGGCTCTTCAGTGGGCCCAGCGCACGAGCGTGAAGTGCGTTGTTGGGAGAGTCTGCTGGCTGACTTTATGATTTCATGTGGAAACTGAACGCCTAGGCATGCTGGGGGAAATCCAGGCTTCAGCATTTAGGAAAATGGCTTCCAGTTGCTAAATATTGCTCAACCCAAGTGATGTTCTGTATTGTCCAGGTGTGGTACATGTAAGTGCAGTGCTTCCTGTAAGCACTTATGATGAATGTCAATCTCTGTGTACATCATTTGGCCAGATATATGGTACAGTTGCTTTCATGCAGCCACACAAATTGTATTTTACAGAACACAATTTTAAAATTAGAAATACAAGTTTAAACACAGAAAGTAAAGTTCTGAACCTTAAATGTACAATTCAAAACTCCCATAATGTAAGGAAAAACGTATGATCAAAATTCACCCACAAAATACTAGCAGCCACTAACTCAGGTCTGATGCATCAGTGTTTGCAGTGTGGCAGGGTGCATTATACTGCTGAAAGATGGAACTGCCATTAGGAAATAGTGTTGTCCTGAAGGGGTGATTTTGGTTTGCAATAGTGTTTAGGTAGGTGGTACATGCCAAGCTAACATCCACATGAATGCCAGGACACCAGGTTTTCCAGCAGATCATTGCCCATCAAACTGATTCTGGAAGCTTACCATCTTCCCATGTTGCATACTGGTGCCATTTTTTCCCCAGGTAAGCTACACCCACATATACCAGGCCATCCACATGATGCAAAAGAAAATGTGATTCATCAAACTGGGCCATCTTCTCCTATTGTACTATGGTCCAGTTCTGATGCTCACATGCCCTCATGCCCTTTTTTGACAGTTTCAGTGGTAGACAGAGGTCAGTATGAGCACTCTAATAGTTCTGTGGCTATGCAACCCCATTCACATGATGCATTGGGTGTTCTGGCTCATTTCTATCTAAGCTAGTATAAACTTTTTTAACATTTTTTCTTTAACAGCTCTTCAGATCTTCACTCCCCAGCAAGCCTTGGATGCCCATGATGCTCTTTCTTGGACCAGTCTTGCTAACTATAGCATAATGGGAACACTACAAAGTCCTCCTGTTTTGGAAATGTCCTGTCCTATTTCTCCAAGAAACTTGAAGGCTTGAAACCATGCTAAAACTATGCTAATGTACATTTGATGTTCCTGCCATTGTGGTATGGCAGAACTAAGGAAAACTTTAGTGCTTCCTTATTTTGGAGTTTTCCCTGCTCTATCACACCTGATTCTTCAAATTAATTAATTAACTATCCTTGTCTGAGGTGAAATGGGAGCTCAACTTCTGTTGTGGGGAATGTCCTGAACCGTTTCACAAATTGAGTTTGATTGCTTGAACCCATCCATGGCAGGGGCTTAGCGGAGCTGGAGTTTATAACCTCAGTACTAGATGTTTCAGGGGTAAAACAGGACTAAGGTTAGAAACTGCTGCTCTAGGGCGCAAGATCCTGGGGTAGGCCAGGACTAGATTTCGAAACCATTGCTCTAGGACTTAGTCCATGAGTAGTCCAGGATAGGCTTGGGAAATGCTCTTCCAGAGTAACCTAGGGGTACATGGACTTTGAGTGGGACTTCAGACAGAACCACAGGAGTGGAAGGGTACTGAAATGGAGAAATGTCAGATGGGCCCCCTCAAGGTGTGTGTGTTTTTCTCTTGGCAAACTCAGCCATGGTGCTTCTTTCTCATCAGAGGACAGCAAGTGTGGTCGGCAGAGCGTGAAGAGGCAGATTTTCCGGTAGCGCAAGCCTGAGATGGGCCCCTGCGTCTGGGCCCCCACTCCACCAAACTGCCTCCCGCAGAGCTCTCACTGTCACAGTGCCTAGATGAGATTCTGCAGCCCCAGGACATGGAGGGAAAGAGAGAGAGAGAGAGAGAGAGAGAGAGAGAGAGAGAGAGAGAGAGAGAGAGCGAGAGAGATTGAGAGAGTGCTTGCTCCTGGCTCATTTCTCCACACATAAGCCCATCTGCTGGGCACCCAGGGTGGGACGACATCACTGCTCTCTACCAAATGAAAAAAAAAGAAGAGACCCCAGCACCACAGGAAGCCTGAATGCAATCCCATGAATCCCCGCGACTGCCATTTATTCTGCGGAAAGCTTTTAAAGGACCATCTCTCTCTCCTGGTGGGGGCGTGTTGATTTGCAGTGCCCACGTCCATCATGACTTAAGCTGACCGTAATGTGCTACGAAGCTATGAAGAGAGTGCTCAGCGTATTCTGCCCTTTTTTTGAAATATGTGCTTGCTGTATATGTTTTCTTTTCTAGCAGAGTTAGTTCCATCAAGACACAGCACCCGAGGGGGTGGTGGAGGGGCGAAAAGGGAATTGACTCGGAGAGCACGAAATGGTGTTTGCAGGGAGCATCTTGTGATATTGTAATATTTACTGTTAGCTCCTCGGGCTACACGACACGCATGGCTGTCGCCAGCCAAGGGGAGGCTCTGAAGAGAGACACATCTGGTACAGCTCCCCCACCTCATTCACCCATCCACCCACCCTCTTCATCACTCTCTCTCTATTGCTCTGTCTTTTACACTCATAAGAGCCTAAAACTTCTCAATACTGTGAAACCTCCTTGGTTTGTCCTGCACCAGACTAGGGGCTGCCAAGTTTGAATGTCCCCAAAGCTGCTCTTTCGGTATCAGTGTCGGAGGCCATATCCAGGAGGAATGCAGCTGGTAGCCTAGTGGTTAGGGTGTTCACCCTGCGATCAGGAAGTCATAGGTTTGATTCCCAAAACTGCTAAGCCCCCCACACACTGCTCTCCATTCGCTGTTTTCCTGGCGGCCCGCTGCTTCACTTGAATGGATTAAATGCAGAGGAAGAATTCTGTGCTGCTCACACTGTATGTTGTGGTGTGTTCACATATGACAGAATGTGTCACGAATGGTGCATACCCAAGAGGGAGGCGCAGGTGCAGATTTCCATTTTTTCCAAAAGGCTTTTATTAAGCAGAATGCAAATCAAACACAGCACAAGGGCTAATACTCTTTCTCAAAACACAAACCAAAGGACAGGTACACACCAGGGGATATGAGCGGGTGGACTGACAACAGAGACATGAATCACTGGAACTAAAATACCTCATGTACCAGGACCAGAACCAATGAAAACAAAACATCACTTATTACTTAACCACCGGCAGGCTGTGAGTCCTTAATGACGAGCCGTCAAACACACCATAAAAGTCCCAACATATATCAGTTAATGGCGGCCTCCAGCAGCCACTGACCGGGGACATCACCGAAAGGTTTAAAAAATAAACAAATAAATAAAAATTAGGACAGTAATAATCATCTTTAAATATCAAAATGTCAAAGCAAATGCTTGTGACACAGCGAGATCTGCGAAAAAATAAACAGCCATGATGGCAATAGATATAGAAAATTGGAAACAGAAAATTGAAGTAATCAATTGAGTCTTATCACTCAGTTATGATTTGTACACATTATCCCTTTTTCATAGTAATCAGAAAATGCAAGAAAATCGAAACATTTTAATCACTTTGAATTAGACTATTTTATTTGATTATATATTAGTAAACACATCCAATACAATTCCCAATGTGGAATGGGCACAATGAGGACTGCCAAAAGGGGTTAATGAGGCTATTTTTTTTTTAAAAGGTTGTATTTTTAGAAAATTGACCAAGTTGGAAAAACAAAAAAAACAGGACAATTCCTTAATTTCATGTACTATAATGTCATATACCATGTACCATTTCATGTACCATAACTCCATAATGTCACTGTATTGTCTGTAAAAAAAGTTTGTTTCAACCCAAGACTGAAACATCTCCTGACATATCAGTTGTCTTCCAATCCTGATGATGGGCAAATGGCATGCTATTATCAAAAATATAATTCATAATGCATTATTAATGAGTGATTTTTTGGGCTGTGGTGTTGCCAGGATTCAAACTTGAGATATTCAGTTCAAAAATCTTTCAAGAATGTTTACTTAGTGACTACTAAACCACTTTTTTTTTAAATCCCAGCATACAGGCTGTATGGGTAAATTTGAAAGTGAAAGTGACCATTCTGTCATACGTGAAAACACCACAGCACCCAGTGTGAACAGCACGAAATTCTTCCTCTGCATTTAACCCATTCACCAAGTGAAGCAGTGGGCAGCCAGGAAAACACTGCAACTTCTTGCTTCCTGCTCTAACCACTAGGCTAATCATGGTTAAATTGGGATAAAAGACTAAAGTTTTTTATTGCAAAGATTAACCAATAAAAAAGGATTTTATTTCAGTGCAGATTGAATATTAATAGTCATCTAACCTAACCTGCACTGTTCAATCACCGGGTGAAATCTCAACATGTATCCTGCTTCCTTGCACAGAGCCATCACACACTGTCACACACTCACCATCAAACCAAACGTGGGACACACAACATGTCCTATGTCCAGTTTTGCCCCACCCACTGCCAGCCAGACTTCCTTTATGCGAGCCAATGCCATTCCAAACTCTTTCCTCTGTCAGCACCCAGGAGATGCTGACTTCTCCTGCCGTCTCCAACTCACAATGTAATTAACTTTGTAATTGCATTTGTATTGGGGAGAGAATGGTGTGATTGTTGAAACTGTCCCTCCTTCACCCCACACACACTCCTCTAGCCTTCGCAAGATGCTGCCGTATTGCTGTCTTACCCTGGGGTAGGTTTTGCAAGCCTTTTAGTGAGCTCCTGAGTGTGTTTCAGAACTCTCTCTTACACTTTCTCCTCATGTATAGCTGTCACATAATTAATTTCTTTAGCTTAAGTATGTCAACCTGTTGCATTATTTTCCCTTTGACTATATTGCCATATTACAATATTAAATACTCTTCATATAATAACACACTAAGGCTTTCCCCTTCATAAAAGAGAGCAGAGTCAGGCAGCTATTATTGACTGGCAATAAGGGATTTCACGAGAGAGCCCCTAGGAGAATAATGAAACATTATCTGTAGGCTTGAGGTGCATTGTACTAGATATTCAACTCCACTGGATTAAAGATGTAAGGAAAATGGGAGGGTGTCAGTGTATATTTCCAGCATTTGAATCATCCTGCTTGACTAATACTCTTTTGCAGTCGCGTAACGCACAAAGTACCCCAGCCCATGTGCTTTCTCCTGCTCTGCCGACTGACACTGACTTTGAAGAACATTCTGCCGCTTTGCTCCTGTTTAATTGAAATGCAAACTACATCAGTGACTGGTCCGAAGAATTTGCAATATTATTTTTTTTTCTTTTTTTTCAGGCAAGGATGATAAAGGCTTCTGCTATTTCTGTGGCTATCGACTTGGTCATGTGTGTAATTGCTTCATGTGGCTTCAGCACCTCAAATGCACCAATGTAAATATTAAAGAGAGCGAGCTTAATAAAATGCTGTTCAAACAATACCAGACCAATCTTTCTTCAAGTCCGTCCAGCAACACATGAGGGGATGGGGGGGGGGGTCTATCAAGATGGAACCAGTTACCTAGAAAGAGACTGAAACAAGGAAAGAGAGTGAGAGAGAGATGAAGGAAGTGGACAGAGCTAAAGAAGGAGGCTGTGAGGGAGAAAAATAGAGTGGGATGGAGGTGGAGCCTATAGATCAACCTGCCTTTTTAATGGTATTGATTGGCTGCCGGGGCATGGTGCATCAGATGAAGGTCAACATCCCTCCATCACCTTGACCTTGGGCTGCTAGCAGCCTGATGACCTTTGACCCCTGTGATCTCAAAGTGAGGACGGTCCAAAGAAGCCACCCGCCACCAAGCAACCTACCGCCCCATCTGCTTCGTATCCTTCAAAATGAGAATTGACTTTCCTCCCCTTGGATGCTGGAAATGTGGGTTAAAGTATGTCAATAATGTTTCACAAGAACAATTTCTCCCAAGAACAGGCCGAGCTGGAACATTATGACATTTGGCGGCAGAGGGGAGGGGGGGTCCAGGGTGGTGGGGGGGGTTATGCAGGGGGTGGTGGTTCCTGCTCCACTAAGGCACTTGAAGGGAGTTGTTGGCTGCTAACTGCACGGATGTATTGATCGGGGCGCTTAAATTGCGCGCACACACACTCCAAAGTGTATTGAGATTCAGGCACAGGGCATGCGGAGTGCAGGCAGCACCAGCGCTGGTCTAATGGTAATTGCTTTCGATCCTCAATCGCGTATCCATGATTTACCACCTTCTCCTGACAAACGTCCGGACGAAAAAATATTTTGAGAAGAAAAATGTATCGAAATTCCCTCCCCCCTTGTTTTCCAGAACAGACCCTTCTGCGCCTGAAGCACACTGGGCCTCAAAGGAGGGTTGCATTAATATTGCAAAACAGAAAAGTAGTGCCTAAGTGTTGCAGTGGATCATTAAGAGGGAGGACGCTTGGCTTTGTCCTGGCTCAGTTCATCAGTGTTGGACATTCTGACTTTGCGTTTGTGTGTGTTTGTGGAGTCCCCAGCACCATTACGGCGAATGGACTGAGGAAGGGATTGCCTGTGCCTTGCTGAAATAGTCAGGTGCCATTCATTCTTGCCAAACACGTCATTCAGTGTCTCTAGCACAAACTTAGGACTTCTAACAAAGGCAGAGGGTTTGGTGGAGCTGATTGTTGCTGTAGCTCATCAGTGCACAGACTTTTACTGCTGCCTTATTAGGGCAAAGTGTCTGAATTGAACACTGCTGAAGGAAGGGCTGGACAAGGTGACACTCTCAGGATGAACACCTAGATCCACTTTCAACACATGAAAGAAAATGTGCTTTATTTGTAACTTTTGTTTTCAGCATTTCTACTTCAACCATTTGTTTAGTGTCATCTTTGGGAAGGATGTCTTACAGAGAACATGCTGTTGGAAAGACAATGGTGGAATCAATAAGAAAGAGTGGAATGCACTTTACTGAGCATAATTTTAGCTTGACTTTTCTCAACACTCTTAAATGAGGTTCTATGAAGCAACTTAGGTTCCCTTAAGAACCTTACAATTGTTCAAAAGAATAAGGAACTTAATATAACTTTAAGGAATAAAAAGTGGTTGTTATATGACACTGATCTAGTTTGACTTTTATTTTTAAAACTGCACCATAAACTCAAATTGCTAGCAAACCTACATAAAAATAAAGGTGCCAAAAACAACTTGTTTCAAAGGATAGAACCATTTTATCCATCATTATATAACCATTTTATACATGAAATGTGAGAGTGCAAAAAAGTCTTTTTTGGAAGAACTTCATAGTTCTATGAAGAACATTTAAACTGGTATGGAATCTTTGTGTTATTTTAAGGTTCTTTCAACTTTTAAAAGGTTTGTTACACTCAGAAATTTCTTTAGGGACTCAAAAATAATACTTCTATAATATCATGCAAGGGATGTAGTTACTCAGTAAATAAGCTTCTTCTGCTTCTTTTCCTTCTCTCACTCCACTCCTCTATTCTTCTCTCTCTCTGGCAGGTTCTCCACAAGACAGTTCATTAAGGGAGATTTGAATCTGCCTGTGCAGAAGCAGCTGTTTGTATCTGCTCTCCCTGCAAGCTGCCAATGGTAATCCTGTTTACACTGCCTGCAAAACAACTAGTGGGCTCATCCATTCCTAACTGTTGGTCATCCTGTCAATAACTGAAACGCTGGCCCACAATTTATGTTTCCATGCTCACACTGAGGCCATGTTTTACATAGTCTTACACATCAGAACACAGTGGAAAGGTGTTTTAGGGCTGTCGTCAATGTGAGTTATATGTTTTACATGTTTTTGGGTCAGTTTGCCTTACTTGTTCAAAAATAACAACATGTAAATGTGCTTTTTAGTTGTTCTTAGAACTTCCTGCTGAAACAGGAACTAAAGTTATAGCACAGCATCTCTATACCTTTGAGA
This sequence comes from Hydrocynus forskahlii, assembly GCA_037974365.1. Classification (NCBI taxonomy): domain Eukaryota; kingdom Metazoa; phylum Chordata; class Actinopteri; order Characiformes; family Alestidae; genus Hydrocynus; species Hydrocynus forskahlii. Next base: position 4,390,431 of record JBBPCX010000114.1, read on the forward strand.
AGCTACACATATATGTTGTGACGGCGGGCCCCCGATCCCACGGCGTCAGACAGCAGGTGCTCCTCCCTCAACTGCGGCAGAGGTACAGAACTGACAGCGCCTTCTTACCTGTGTGCTTCTGCCAGGCCCCTTCAGCACATGGGACAGCAACAGCCCCTCGTGCCAGAGTGAGCGGGTGGTACCTGGGGACAAGCCACACCTAATGGTGATCACTGAGTTACCGTTAATGAGGAGAGGAGCGTATAGAAAAGGGGCCTCACATTACGGCTCAGGGACTGTACTGGCACTTGGTTAATGTTGTTGCTTCTGCCTCCTTGCCTTAGATTCCAACCCAGAGGAGTGCCAAGGCCTCGGTTCTACCCCCCAGCTGGCGCCTTGGCTCTACCTCTCCTGCCACGAACCCCAGCACCTCCGACCACCCCCCCCAGCATAATCTATGTTCCCCTTTTTCCCTACTCTATGTCTCTTCATTTCCTTGTTTGTAAATAAATACTTGAATTTTCACCTGCTTTGGCTGTCCCAACGTCTCAAGCCCTGGCACCGAAAAGGGTCACAAAAGAATCAGGAAAAGTGTGCTTTGGTAGGCTTTTGTAAGTACCTGATAAAAGTGGTTCAAGGAAGGACAACCAGTGAGCTGGTGACAGGGTAATAAATGCCCAAGGCTCACTGATGTGTGTGTAGAGTGAAGGGTGGCCCATCTGATCGGATCTCACAGAAGAGTTACTGTAGCAGATTGCTGAAAAATGTAATGCTGTCTGTGAAAGTGGATTTTACTGCAAACAGGGCTATGTCCCCTGCCAAAACTGCCTACAATGGGTATATGCTTTCTGTCAGCAAGGTAAGTGACCAGTTGACTTGGCATGCAAATTTCCCAGATCTTAACCCATTCAAGCATCTGTGGGATGTGGCGGACAAACTATTTTGATCCATGTAGACTACACCTCAAAACTTTCAGCATTAAAAGGCACAGGGGACCTTCAGAGGTTTTGTGAAGTCCATGCCAGAGTGGTACCTATACAAAATTAGGCAGATGGTTTTAATGTTATGATTAGGAGTGTCGAATTAAGGTGTTCACTTTGATCAATTTGTTACAGAAACAATAACGTGTGAAAATAATTAATGCAGATTAATGGCACCACGTGACTTTGAGCACATGCCCCGTTCTGGCGACAGGCGCTCTGTAAAATGAAGACAAAAACACGCTGCTCAGCCCAGTGAGTGGAAAGTTTAAAAATGGAAAGATGGAACTGTTGATAGGAGTATCATTTGCTGCAATTCATGCAATAAGGAATTTTTGTATCATTGGAGTACATTACGTCTAAATTCTCACCTCAACGCAAAGCGTTTAGAAGCTAACTCGGCGGTCCGAGCCAGAACAGCCCGATACCAGCACCAGCGGCCCGCCACACTCGACCAGGCACTCAGACCCAAACTGAGCACGTCTTCCTGTGACCCAGCAAAATGGTCTCTGTTGCCGAGTTTATTTTGAGATGCCTTGAATGCTGGGGGTGACGTGTCTATCCACCCAGCGATGTGTATGAGTGAAACACGCAAGATGCCCCCCCTCGGGAAAACACTACACTTTTACCCCTCACACATTCACCCCCATTCCGGACCCAGCAACAGTGGTCCACCCAGTACTTCTGTAACCCGTGCTCGTATGTACATTGTCTTTAACTACACCTTATAGACAGACTTAGTTCTATCATTGTTCTTGCTGAAGCATTTTTTATTTTTTTTCCTCAGCATATTAGCTTATTAGCATATTTCTGATATTAGCATATTTCTGATTGCTGTGACCACTATTGCACATGAACAGTGCAGACACAGTTATTGAATAAAACAGTTATTAAATAAAAGAGACACTGAAAGTCTGTAATGTTGATTATTCATTCACTCATATGCCCAACTTCATTTACATTTTAAAATACTTTTACAGCAAAAATGTGTGTGATTAATTTCAATTAATTAATTACAGAGTTTGTAATTAATTAGATTAAGTTTTTTAATCACATGACACCCCTAGTAATGATGGATTTGTATATTTCAAAATCTACCAAATATACAGTGCTATGAAAAAGTATTTTCTGATTTCTTATTTGTTTTGCATGTTTGTCACACTTAAATGTTTCAGATTATCAGACTAATTTAAACATTAGACAAAGATAACCCAAGTAAACACAAAAAGGAAAAAAAACCTAACCCAACCTACATGGCCCTATGTGAAAAAGTAATTGCCCCCCTTGCAAAATCACAAAGTACCTGCGGTTAATCACATTGTTTGGAAAACTGAGTGCAATTTCACTAGCCACACCCAGGCCTGATTACTGCCAGACCTGCTGA
>JBBPCX010000114.1:4405919-4417104 GCA_037974365.1 Hydrocynus forskahlii
TTAAAGTATTAAAGTCCATAGTTGTACTGTGTGATGGTTGCAAGAAAAATAAGACCTGCAGAGCCATTCAGAAGCAGGAGCAGTGTGCTACTCAGTGTTCTTATCTGTCCCTAGTATTTTACTGAGTGGCTGGAAGGGGTCCTTCATGACTGCCAGAATCCACTTCTCTGCCCCATCTCCACTGCGTCCAGTTTCGCCCCAGGTCTGAGACAGTTCTTCTAATGATCTTGTTAAGTCTATTCATGTCCTTGACTAGAATACTGCTGCACAGTATTAAAGATGGCATTCTACATCAGAAACATAACGAAAGTTTTCAGCAGCTGGCCTCTCACACCAAAAGACTTCAGCTTCCTCAGGAATGACAGCTGGCTTTGGCATTTATGACACTTCCTACCCACATTCACTTTCCCTCACAACTTGTCCCTCAGGTTAACACTGTAGGTGCTTGTAGTTGTTAACCACCTGGATGGTGAAAGAAGCTAAAGGAGACTTCTTTCTTCAGAAGTCCACCATGGGTTCCTTGGTCTTCCAGGCATTTAGTTGGAAATGGTTGTTCTGGTAATAGTCCATGTGAACCAAGAACCATTAATTAGTCCAACCAAGTGATGGTCATGTGTCTACATATTTTTGGCCAGTTAGGGTACATAATAACTCTGCGTATGTAAATGCATTACTTTTGCTGCCAAACTCTCCTTTGAACATTTTCTACTCCACTGAATCTGTGCAAATTATTGGGTAATTATACTGCAATCTTGCTTCCTGAAAACAGATTAAATCATTATCTACTTTTAACATACAAACATATTACTGTTTCTTATGATGTTCATTTATTTATTTTTTTGTCATTTTAGGAGCCACTTGAACATGGAGGCAAACTGGTGTCACGTTTTGCCGATCAGCAAAAACACTCTCATTATTTTAATGAGAATCTTTTAGGAATCACACGGTGCAGAAATGACTTAGCCAGGTGCAAGCAAATAACTTCTAATGCGTGTATTAAGTTACAATGGTAAACAAAAGGAGGGGAAAAAATCCATAGGAGTGCAATGAGCCACTGTGGCCTGCTGCAGAGTAAATATTGGTGCGAGTTAATCGAATCCAGAGTCTGATGTGGTGTGAAACAAGTCACACTGTGTTCCAGTGACTGTTTAAATACCGCCACCTTCAAAAAAAAGGCAATGTAAGGTCATCAACACCCATTACAGTGGCTCTATAACCAGTAATTAGTGCTTTACACTGGTGGAAAGTATGCGGATGTAGGGCTATTCCTAGCACTGCAGCAGTACCCATTAACACTCTCTCTTGGGTCTGTGGCATTCAGTCTGGGGCTAAGTGGTAATGATGTCACACTGCTGCGCCTCTGTGCAAGGCCTTTTGTGAGTATGTTGTACTTTGGACCCATATAGTGTTATTGTTGCAGTTTGCAATTCATTTGGAATGTAATTTCATAATTAATCACATGGTTACATAAATTCATATTAGTTTACATTTGATACTGACAGGGATTTTTCCATTTGTTCCAGTGCTGAAAAATGTCAGTTTTCTCCACCAAACAGGACTGTATGCACAACAATGACTTTGATAAACTTCAAATCACATTAAAATACAATTACTATTGAAGTATTGATTAAAAGTGTAGTAATTGCACTACTGATAGACTTTCTTCACTTTTTTTAATGAGCTACAAGTGACAGCGTGCACTGAAAACACCTAGGAACAATTTAGCATCTCTGGTTCACCTAAAGTCTTTGGACTGTGGGAGGAAACTGGAGTCTCTTGGGGAAACCCATGCAGTCAAGGGGAGAACATGCAAACTCCACAAAGAGAGGACCCTGGCACACTCTGTCTTGGAATCAAACCCTGCATGGAATTAAGAAATTATGCTTGTAATGTGAATATAGTCTTATAAGGTCACATTGTGGCCCAGTCAAAAAACCTGTAAGTTTAATGTCCAGAGAGTGGAAGTGCAAAGCAGAGGTTTCTATTAATGTAAGTGACTGGTATGCATTAGAAAGAGTGGGTACTTAAGACGCTTCTGCTATGAAGACATTTTGCATTAAGCTACTTTTGAGTCAGACAGGGCAGTAGCAGAGGAAATCACAGTTCCAATATTGCACTACTCTCAGACTTCTGAAAAAAGAGAAATCCTCACAGTATTCTGGACTGGGCTTAGTGTGCATGGAGCGTTGGGAATATCTACAAGAGGAATTCAAGAGAAGCTCCTTTTCTCTCTCTTTCTCTCTCTCTCTCTCTCTCTCTCTTCCCTTTTTAAAGAAGCCTAAGATGTTCAAAAGGCATAACAGAGGCATGGCTATTCCAACTGAATCAAAAGAACTCCTGGTGACTTTGATCACCAGTATCTTATTCAGTGCGAAATTACGGCACCAGGGCCGCCGACTTTAAGACACGCAACTGAAATGGAAACGTATAATAATGTACACAAAACCAGCCAGAGAATAAAAGAGGCCTTTTGTCTGGTCTTTGATTACAGTTAGGCATTGTGACTGCTGAACAGGCGCCTACAATTACTACAACACAGAGAGAGAGAGAGAGAGAGAAAGAGAGAGAGAGAGAGAGCGAGAGAGAGAGAAAGAGAGAGAGAGAGTGAGAGAGAGCAAGAGAGGGCTTGGTTTCTGACTTAAGCTTGTGTCATTAGTCATGTAATATGTCAATTTTTGCTGGTTTGAATACGAGACTGAGGAATATCATAAACCCCAGTACTCATATTGGATAAGAGGTCCAAATGAGTAATACAGCTGCTTTATTTCCAATAACAGAAATTGTGCATTTATATATGATGGGGTACGGTATTCTACACATGCAAGATTATACAAGCTCATGCAGTGAATTTGCAAGGTCTAAGATTAAATAACACTACATTTACGGTCCAAAAGTCTAAAATGTGTACCTCATTGGTACACTTTGTCTTTAGATACTATAGATCATCTTTTGCCATATACAGTTTGTTACTGATCCTCTAGCTGGCACTAGCACCAGGGTAATATTGGTGGCATTATCGCATATACACCAAAAGCTTCCAATAATAAAACATACTAAATCCAATCTTCTTTGGATACTGTTGCTCTGTCTGGTGATTTGTAACACCGAAGGCCATGGACTACTGTATACTATGCAGCATTGTTAATGGAGACACTCCATTGAAAGGAACACGTAGTCCAGGACTAGGGTTAATCCGTACCCGATCTGAACTCTAATCTGAACTCCTAGTGCCAACCCACATTTCCTTAATCTAGCAAATTATCTGTAAACACTTTGTTTACTAGCTAGACATTTTGGGAAGCTAATTAGCCTTGGATTTTGAGTTTTATGAGGTCTATTTAATCTGGTACATACACTTTCCATTTAGTCTTTGGTTTAGGAAATAAGTAAAGTTGTGTAATGTGTTTATGCTATGCACTGTAGCATATAGTTAGCAATGTTACAATTGGACAGTATCTCAGAAAGGGGCTTTATTTCATGAACAGAAGCAGCACCTTGTGTGCTTTCAAATTAAGTGGTCTGCCCAGCCAGGTATTTTATTAAAAGGACAATGGGGGGTAAGGTGTGATATTTATCAGTAAATAGCTATATTACCTGGCCATTGACATAGTAAAAATAAAATTTTCAGAGACCTGAAGTGGCTATTTGTAATGATGCAGGTGTACTACAGTGTTTTAAACGATTACCTCCAAAACAGGTGGTGGGAAATTACTGTTGAAAAGGTTATACCAAGTTCTTATTTCAAAAGCAGAAACACAGGATCATGGTCAGTTGTCTGAAGACTGAAACCCATTAATTAAACAAGTTAAACTGGGTGTGTTCCTACTTGTTAAGAAATAAAACCTGCACCTTCTAAAATAAAAACTAGCCCCTGCTCTAGCTTTTTATCACTTTTTTGACCGCAAGATCATTCAAGATATTTGTGATTCACCTATTCTAAAACCCTCTGTAACATTAAAAAGACAGTAACATTGCACTGAGAACATTGCTGTGGTTGGTGGGTCCTTTTCCACTGGTGGAGTAGAATGAACTGATAAAGTGTGCCGCCACAGACAGAATACACTTATATGCTTGTTTCTGATAAAGAGGCCACTGAGTGTAAGTATAAGGTATGCGTACCTAATTAACTTGCATATTTTATATGTGATGACATTTTCAGAGAATATGCGATCTGATACTGCAAGGTGTTTGTATTTCATCAAGGCAGATTTCCAACAGAATAAAAAATGATTTGTAAATAACATGCACATGAAAGTGAGAGAAAAAGAAGGAGGTAGGTGCATTATAGGTTGGATGTGGTGGTCACAGCTTCCGCAGCAAGCGGTTGCATTAAGCAGGATTTGTTGAGTGCTGGACTGAATTAACACCAGTCTCCTGTATTCATTTGCAGCCATGCAGATGTGCGATGTGCAGTTTTCTCTTGCTCTCTCTCACTCTCATTTTCTCACTCTCCATCCCACTCTAGTGCTTACAGATACCAATAACAAGTACAGAGAATCTGGAGACAAAGAACCCTTGTAAAAAAATGATTCCCAGGCCACTTTATGAGAAACACCTTTTAGCTGTTTTTCTGGAGTGTAACGCATTGGTTGATGCAGTGTTTGCCATCCTCTAGCACTTCATCAGTAGTCATTTTCTGACAATCCAGCACGGTTGGCTGGATGTTTTTGGATGGTGGACCTCTCTCAACCTAGCAACAACACATGGTTGCATGTAATTTAAAAGAGCATAAGAAGACTAGAAACTCAGAATGAACACAATAAACACATGTTGGGTGTGTTATATTTCAAGAAAGACTTCTCAGAGAACTGAGTCTAACACTGTCATAGGGAGCCACTGGAGATGGAGGTATGATGCAACATTGTGGATGCTTCTGGTTTCTAAAGTGGACCCTCCCTGATAACATATTTATACATAGGAACTATGCACATGTGGAAAAACATATAAGTAAAGTGTAAGTTCATCTTTTAGGGAATGTTATAAATTCGATGTACACTGAATGCAGGTGCATCATCAGGATATGAGCACAATATTCCTTCATAATGCACCTAAATTTAATGTTGAATGTCCTAAGACTAGACCATATCACACAAACTGGCCCCACTCCATTATTGATGCCCACATGGCTCAAGATTCAACGAACACAGAGAAATAATGGAGTCATCAATAAAGTTTGTGAATTGATAACACAGACTGCATAAGAATAGTGAGGTCACATCATATTCTGTGCCATACTGCTTCATATCTGATCCATGTGTACATGCTGCCAGTGCTAAAGGAAGCCTCTCAACAACGTATGTTTTATGACACTAATGCAGGAATCCTGAAGGGCTGGTGACCGGCACAGTTTGGTAGTCCCCCACTATCACTAAACCTGGCAATTAATATGAATTAAACCAATTGTGTGTATGAAGAGTGAAATGGCAGTATTGTGCTAGACAACAGAGTTGTACATTTCTGGAGTAATACCAGTACTCCTGGTTTTAAAACGCACAAGAAACAACTAGTTTACCATGTTTTTACGAAAAAGCTTGCAGGAATGCAGATGATAGCAATGTGGACTCAAGATAAGTACAACTTGAACTCTTATATAACTTTTACCTCCAAGACAGTCTTTATTTATCTTGACAGACAAGTACAGAGCAAATGTCACTCTGTTGAGTAAGTTTGTGAGTGGTGGTGGTGTGTGTGTGTGTGTGTGTGTGTGTGTGTGTGTGTGTGTGTGTGTGTGTGGTTAGTGTAAAGTCTTCGAAGCAGTGCTGGGGAAATACCAGCGGGGCCTTGGCCCACGCCTGCACATTTAATGAAAAGATTTTACGTGTGATAAGACCCTATACCTCCTCTGGGTCCTGGGGAGCCCAACCATCTCCCCTCACTCATTGGCAGTCCCACGTCAGAGGCGGGCAAATCCATCGTTGGAATTACGGCAAGCAGTTCAATAATTCAGATTAGCGCTCATGTTTATTAATGCTCTACATCTGTGCAAACAACGTGTCAAGCAGAGAGTTTATTGTAATTGCCAGCGCAAACAAAACCTGAAAGAAGCAATTTCCAGCTACAATGTGCCGGGACAAGTAATGAGGCCATTGGCATTCCCCTCCAATCGCTCTCTGCAGAATGAAGTGGATATTTTTATAAAAGCACAGAGGTGTTGGAGACCATGCTTTACCCAAAAGAGGAAGGTTGCTGATTAAAGATAAGCACAGATTTCCTTCTTCAAGATCTCATTAGTTTCCTTTAAAGCTGTAGTGTAACTATTAATATTTTGGTGCTTTCCTTGCTCTAACACACTTGATTCTACTAATCAGCTAGATTCTACTAATTTTCAAACCATTTTTCAGTTTATGAGGTAATCACAGGCTTGTGAAGTTGAAGAATTATCATGTCTTCAGTTGTTTCCTGTATCCGATTGTTTGTTCAAGAGCTCATAAGCAACAGGTATATTCATTTTATGATGTATATATTACATAATTCTGTTGAAGGTCTGATGTATGGTTTACTAATAATTAGAATTTGGTGAATAGTTACATTTAATTTTTGCATTGGCGCAGGGGTGGAAATAGCATTTTTAATGTGGGGGGGGATGAATCAGCAGTGGGCAGGACTTGGGGTGGGGCTTTGGAGGGGGCGGGGCTTGGGGCAGTCACCAATGAGACAACTCCTAGGTCTCAGGACCCCAGAACAACACAAGACGTGCTGCTAGGAACTATGAGCTCGAGGAGAACGGTAAATTGAGTGGCATGTTCAGGTTTTCGATTTAAGATGTGCAAAATAGAACATTTTAGACCCAGGAGTATGAGTTATACATCACTACATCATCTGTGCTTTGGGGGGGACAGATCGAGGTCTGAGGGGGGATGGATCGAGGTCTAAGGGGGACACATCCCCCCCGTGAAGGTGCATAGTAGGAATGCTCAAGGATTAGGCTGTTTCACTGCATAGTCTCGTATAAGGAATTTTCACTGGGCAGCTTTTACAAAATACGCCTAACTGTCCTTAAAGGGCACATATTATGCAAAACTCGCTCTTTGCATCCTTTTGTATTTCCATTTGGGTCTCTACTGCTCCTATAAACACTCGGTGCGCGAACAAAAAACATCCATCCGTTTTCTGTGAGTCAACTGAAATATTTTGGTGTCAGGAATCATATGGTTCTATGAGCCGTTGGAGGGCTCCTATATCCTGAAATCAGGATAAGGATATTTGCATAAAACCACCCCTCATCTGTCGAGCCCTCACCTACTAGATTAGTTGAAGATCCACCATTTTTGTCTGCTGGTTTTACGAGCACGCATAAGACACCGAGGCAAAGGCACGCATGAAGTGTTGTGTTCATCTTGCTCTGGGTCCGACTCGGGTTCGAATATATAGGGCTGGATAGCGCAGCGTAAGCATGGGATGGGTGCGTCATGGCCAGCAACAGCTTATTTGCATAAAAGTGACAGAGCCCTTAAACGGCTCATTTTGAAAGGGACTGAAACTGTCAAGAAGAGCTGGTGAGATCTCTTTATGTGAGAGTGATTTTTTGCAAAGAACTTCATGGACATGTTTTGTATATCCCATGGACCTATTATAACTTGTTTAAAAAGAGGTATAATATTTCCCCTTTAAACAACATTTTCTGTAGTAAAGAAATTCTTCACAAAATCACGGTTTAGGAATCAATTGTGTTCTGGATTTCTGTTTTTCCTGTTTTTTACCATCAGAAACCTGGCGACAGCTTGCCTCAGGTCAAAGTTTGCAGTGCCTGATGAGTTCAGTGCAATACACATTCAGCTGTCTACAGACTTCCGAGACATGCCACTTTGGAGGTCGGTTTTTAGCTGAGTGTGACATTTCACTGCCCTCTCTGTCAGCGTGCTGTGTGGGCAAGTGTTCAGAAGGGTTGAATCAGTTTGTTCAATACACTGCCTCTGTGTGAATTTCGTACAAGTTCAAAGATCTTGTGTGTTGTTTTACTATTTGTTTCTAAGACCTAAAATGAAAGAAATTTGGGTCATTTTTGTTCTTTATGGGCATTTGTGTGTGACGCCGTTTTTAAAACCCCTGTAGTGGTTATTATTATTACTTGTTTTTTATATGACAATAACTTTGGTAGAAGTGACATGCTCAAGGATGTTGATGCTCAACATCCTTGAGCATCAGCACAAACTGGGGAGTCTTCCACACATGTAGTTGTTTTGCCGTATGACAAAAATTTACCATTTGTTGCGCATCTAGCAAGGATCTGTGCTGTTCGTGTTCAAAGTGTTGACAGAGCTGATATGAGACTTCACTTTTTGTAATTGTTTTCAGGTGGAAAACATGTTCCTGCTTTGTGTGCAAAGCTGCTCCTACAAACATGGAGAAGACGATAATGGCTGCTGTCGCCAAGTCTTGGAGTTCATGGATCAAAATCATCAGGACATATCCAAATGATAGTTAGGTGGTTAGGCTGGATGTCACTGAGCAACAAGCCTTCAGCATGATAAAAACACACCTTTTTAACATGCAGGTTTGTCAATGTGCTGCTGAAAGTGGCTGTATACTTTTTTTACATGCTGGTCAGAATGACATTCCTAAGCCCCCAGCCCCTCCACTGGAGCTATGGACACCCCTGATCACTGGTGTACCAAGACTTGTTGTACTGCAGCCCTTGCAGCGCATTGAGGTCTAGTGTCACACACACACAGCCAGGGGGGAAGTGTGTTGATTGGGCTGATTATTATCATGGTCCCACTCACTGCTTCTAACCCCATAAATAATGTGCCGAACGGAGGGAAAAAGAGGAGGAAGATATTAAATTGAAAATGACATCGGATGGCTGGGTGAGCTGTATGTGGGCAATGTATTTCAGTGGTGCTCCTGAATTAGTCATTATTACTTAATTGAATTTTGCCAGTAAATGTTTAATTGAATAACAGCTTTGGGTTTATTGAATTTGCCCCCTCCATTAGACCTTTTAACATTTTCTTTTTTTCTTTTTTTTTCAGAAGTGCCTTGTTTAAAACATACATTTTCATGTCATTTCAAATATGATCTGAGACCACGTTTAATCGCAGATGAGCACTGAACAGTGGGGCTCTGTCATTACCACCCTCAGCTGCTGAAGCTCAATGCATGGGAATGCATGCATAATACTATACAGTCAGCTATTAATTCTTTATTTCTCAGTGGAATCTCTTAGGTTCTCAAATTTTGCTTCTTTAGTTTTAGACTGGAGGTCCAAGGCTACTTTAACTAACAAGAAAAGAAAGCTATTGGTCTAGCTATTGGTATCATGCAAGCTGCAGGTCTAAACCATTATGCTCTTGCCTCCAACACATTGACATGTTAAGTCATCTTAATTTTGGATGTGAGTTTTCTGACACTGAGCAAAACTGCAGACTTCAAGATACTACTACTACTGTTTTAGCTTTGCAAAAAGTTTGGATAAATTATTGTGTAAATATATGTAATTTCATTATTTACACTTCTAGTCGAGTTTTGTTCTAATGTTGCTGTATAAATGATTTTCTAGGCATTGGTTTTGCCCATCTCCTAATTCCTCTGGCAGTGATATTTCAGAATTTGCCCACTAAAACTCTTTGTACATTTTTTAAAGGTTTTTTTTGTCCTTTTCAATCAAGCTAGCAGGGTTTCAAAACGCACACTGAACTTCCTGACTGTGTTCCAGCTGCACAAAACCTTTCAAATGTAGCTCAGTTTACTCCTTTGGTAAACAGCCAATCACTGGGTCATAAAAAGATGGCTTTATTTCTGATATTAAGAGAGGGGCTGAATGGTGTAAAAAGAATTAGAAAGTTCAGAGAAGAGCGGAAGAAAGAATCTGTCAGCCTGCAGCATGATTTTGAGAAGAATCTAATGTTCTTTGTCTTAGGGGACCTGCTGCACACTTGTCCAGCCCGACTGATCACCATGGGACCCCAGGTCACCACCTTCTTGGGCCTGCAGTCATTGGGGCCCTGTGCCAAAATGCCCTCGAATGGTTTCAGCAGCTCACAATTCCACACATGCTCTACACCAATCAGGGGCAACTGTTGCTTAAAGCTCCAGCGGAGATTGTTGCTCCTGATCCTGTTGTTTTATGGACTACAGACTCTCAGTTTCTCTTCCAACAAATTTACCTCTATGGACACTTAGTGTTGTGATTGAAACCTGCAAGGCTGTTTGTTTAAGATGGAGGTCGTTCAGCATGGCAGAAATTTTCGGTTTGGCTGACTATATTACAAAAAAAATGAGGATCCCTTCACATCATTCTCTTGTTTGACTAGTATAGTGCATAAAAATGGACTAGATGTGGGGGACTAGTTACAAAAAGCCCCAAACTGACAGTTTTTTGTTTCTGAATCAGGCTTAAAGACAATGTGCATATGATAATATTGACAGTTACAGGTTTCTATAATTCTGGCCACAACATTCACTGGTGAACCTGTTTACCCCTGGCCTTTCTTCTCCCACCATCTCCTTATTCAGAATGTTGAAGGTCATTTACTCTGGACAAAGGCAGCGTTCTTCAAATGAATCATATTTAAGAATTTCAAAGGTGATTTGAAATTGGAACTTGAGGTTCCTGATTTGCTGTAATACTACTTAAGGTCCTTTTCTTTTAAAGTGTTTGTAGGCTACTGTGACAAAACCCAGCATGCTAGAGTTTATATATTCTAAAACTTGTAGTCTTTTTTAAGGCAAAAACATGACAAAAATTTTCAGGCCTTGTCTAGCATCTAGTGTATTCATGATATGAACAGATTTATTTGTACAAAAAAAAACAAAAAACACCACAGCTGCTAACAGACTTCTGTCTCTCCCTGTCTCTTATGTCTGATACTGCTTAGGTTGCAGTTCATGGTAATGGTGGGGGACTATACAGTCTGAACAGAGATTGATAGATTTATTTGTCACTGGTGCCCACATACAGGCAACTTCCATGCAGGCATCATTAATCAACGACTAAACACGTTTTATTCCCATATCAGGGGATGGTAAGTAGGGACATTTGACACATAGTTGTTGATGCCTAAACGTTACATGGCAGCGATTGATGGACTGATCAGACAGGACTGATCTTTAGAGCTCTGAGCCGTAAATTCAAGATTCAAGATTAAAAGCGTTTATTGTCATATGTACAGAAGAAATTGCATTTCTCTGTGCAATGAAATTCTTTCTTTGCTGTCCAAACACAAATGCTGAGTTAGGTTAAGAG
>JBBPCX010000114.1:4421320-4436125 GCA_037974365.1 Hydrocynus forskahlii
GGGGGGGGCGAGCAGACGACTCAATGTCTCAAGGATTTACCTACTTCCTGTTTATATACCCTGTGATGCGCGTCATCCATCATCTCTGTCGACCCGTGTGCATCACGTGACCAGTGTGGGTGACATTTTCAGCATTTTTTGACCAGTGTGGGTGACATTTTCAGCATTTTTTGTATATATATATATATATATATATATATATATATAATTAATTAATTCGACAATGTAGTTTCCCACTTTTGCTGAGCATTCTCACTTAATGGGACACCTTTTCAAACCATAAACCCCAGTTACAAGTATTTACTTGAGTTACCACATGAAGCACATTTTTGGGGTGGATTTTCTCCCATCCAATTTTCTCCTCAGTTTAGTACTGTCCTATACCACCCACTAGCTAGGATTACCCCACTCACAAGATACCACCAACACTGGGAGGGGGAGGGCTAACACATGCTTATGGGATGCGTGTAGGCCCCTTACTTCCAGTGAAGAGCAATCAAGGCTTTTGTGGGCACAGCTTGGAGATGGTCCTTTTCTATTCCAACATGACTGTGCCTCAGTTCACATAAAAACATGGTTAGATGACTTTGGTGTGGAAGAACTTGACTGGCCCGCACAGAGCCCTGACCTCAACCCCATCCAAAAGACTTTGCTTTCTGACAGAAAATTAACTGTGCCCTCAAATTTACCAGCCAGCTGGAACATACAACCCCTGTACTTTGTTTCATAGACACACAGTATATACTTCCAAAGACATCCTGAAAATGAAGCTATTCTGCACAGCTGTGCCTGAGATTCAGATGAGTTGCAGAATTAGAGGTGTTAATTGTTAGTAGAGCATTTTGCTGTATTATTATTATTACTGCTGCTTTTTTAGTTTAATGAAATAGCACACATCTGAAATGACAAACTGACATCTCTCCCATGTGTTTGATTTTGCCGTAGTTAACGCTGTTGACCTCACACTCGCTCTGGCAGAAAGACATTTCTGAAGACAAGTTGTGTCGTGTTATCAATTCAGGCAACATGACACAATAATAACAGCCATAAATGAACATGTACTTTGGGAGGCAGCATGACAGATTGAAACTCTAGATCTAAAGATTGCTTCTCGTGAAAGTGAAGGGGAAAAACACTGTTTCCCTTATTTATTTTTTTTATTGATATGCTTTGTCACATAAGCGTGTCTTACACTGTACATTACGTGTGTGTGTGTGTGTGTGTGTGTGTGTGTGTGTGTGTGTGTGTGTGCGTTTTGCTGTATTGCAGGAGCACTAGAGTTGTTTCAGTAACACTGAGTATTTCTGTTAAGGTAATTCTTTGTTAACAAGATACTACAGAACAATACATAAACATTTATAATGTGGAAATACAGACTTGATCAACTTGCATGAGCTTCAGAGAGAAATACAACATTTATTTCTAAAGGTTTACAAATAAAATTAATTAAACGTAGGTACCCAGTGTGGCCTATTGTTAAATTCTTCTGAAGTACCAACAATCAATCAATCAATCAATCAATCAACCCATGGTTGAACATTTGTTGATTAAATGAATATTGATTGAAAAATATGTCAGACAAAGGAGACAAAGGAGAATAAATTGATAAAATTACATCATCCAATCATTAACATAAATAACATAAGTAAAAAATATAAATATAATTTAAAAATTATAAAAAAAGTATCAACTACTGAAGTGAAACATAAAAAGTAAACACGTGTGGCCATACTGCCCCACTATTAGTGGAATTTATGGCCTCACTCCAGTGAAGTGATTTCGATTTTATGTTTAACACTGTACGCTATCTTCAGTATAACACTGTATGTGATGGCACAGATATAACAATACATCAAATGTAAGGTTACAGTAATAATAATCCTTCTGTATCTTTACCTAATGGACACCCACCTGTCACTGTTATGATACCGTTGGGTCCATTTTTTTGTCAGTGGGTAAAAACAAAGGTCAGTTTTACAGTGTAAAAATGATCTGATATTAAAAGTATATGGTGTCATCTCCAGCCCCCAGCCCATAATTGCTGCAGTACCATGCTGGACCATTTTCAAAGCCCATGACAATTACAGAAACACAATGAGGTGGAATTGTCTCTCTCTCTCTCTCTCTCTCTCTCTCTTTCTCGCACAGCCCCGCTGAATGTATGTACTAATTCGCAATAAACTACTACAGCTGTCATTGCATTTTCTGCTCTGTTACTTCAATAAATTGGAACTGCAAGGAAAAAAAGGAGGGGGAAAAATGGGAATATTGCATTATGGGGCTGGCTCGGGCGTACCAACCCTCTTGCAAACATAATTTTGAACAATTCTATTTTCTCCCTGACGAGAGAGTGCGGCTTGTCATTTATAGACCGGACAAATATTCATGCCTCAGTTGATAATGGATTCCATTTGTCAAGAAATAATAATTTGAGATAGCATGACTATTTATTATATAACAAAAATTAGAGCAGGCTGATATGGAATGTACTGGAACTGTGGGAAAAAAGGAAAGAGAAGAAAATATGTATAATTATGAATAAAATCTATGAATAATTGTCACCAAAAATATGCTAATATTATTACTTAGCAATATAGCAGTCGGTTGTCAAGCTGGTAAAGCACTGGCTTTAGATCAGTAAGGTTAGACACACACACACACACACACACACTGTTGAAAATATTGCACCTTTTTGTTGGCTAACAGAGATGAGTGAATTGGTGAGTGTGTGAGTTACACACCATGTCATATTTAACAGTCTTATACCCTGGTCCTCCCCACAGTTTTCTGTTAATCTTTAGAACATAAGCGGCACGCTGGAAGCGCAACAAATGGTAAATCATCATCAGACAGCAAAACAGCTCCTTATATGGAAGTTCTCCCGAGTTATGTTGATGCTTGAGGTGTCAGAAGTCATGCTGAGCTTTGTTTAGTGTGTTCCTATGTCATGTAGAACCAAAGTTATTGTAATTTAAAAAACATAATAACCACAATAGAAAAAAACATAAGATCTTTGAACCCGGGAGAACTTTAAGTATACCGTCCGCCCACAATTGGGTGGGGAAAACCCGCTAAGGGAGGGGGTCTGGAGAACGCGAAACGGCGGAGCAGGAGTGCACCAAGTGAAATAGCAGCAAACTGCAAATGTGTAGGAGAGCAAACACCAGGTTAGACTGTTTTACGACAGTTTTTTTTTCCGTTAAAATGAGATTTTACTAATATACTCTGAGTTCCAAGGGTTGAATAAAATATAGGGGATAAATAAAAAAAGTAAATCTATATTTGTTTTGCCAATTTGCTATGTTAAAAAAAAATTGTGCACTTCTGGGACATGTAGAGGACATATTAACTTGTTTTTAGTAAGAAAACTGACAATCCAAAAAATCTGTTAACTGTAAGTTACTTTTCTAGTGTATATATACTATACATTTGTGTATGTATCATAGTGTATTAAATACAGATTTTTTTCTACAGATTTTTGATTGGATTTATTTAGATTTTCTATTTTATATTGTTCTGTGTCTTTGTGTGTCTGTGCAGTCATAAGAGAAGCAGTTTCCTCTGGGACTAAAAAAGTTTTCTGATTCTGATTGTGATTCTGAAAACATACACAGAAGAAAACAAGCACACATGCACACTGAAACAAAACAGAACTAATGTGTACTTTGATCATATCAGCCACCCTTCAGAGAGTGTGTTTGCGCAAGCTGACAAGAGGAGCGGCATGTGCATCAGTGAGAAAGACACATAGAGAGATGAAAAAAGAAAGTGAGAGAGCAAAATGTTGTGTGAGAGAGAGAGAGCACTTTCTATTAGGGATCATCTATTAACCCGAGATCATCTTTTTATTGGCCTGGGGGTTATGACTAATGTCAATGGCGAATTTCACAGTTGTCCAGAGAAGTGAATTAAATTTGCAATAGAAGAGCCTTTGGCTTGCTCTACATGTTCATCTTGTGTGAGCTGATCAGCTAGGAAGACTGTAAAGTAAGTGAGAAGACTGCCTTTACACACACACACACATATTCATATAGTCAGTCACAGACCCGTAATGTGAAAAGCTGACCTTTTGTCTCATGAGTGCAGGATAAAGAAAGAAGAAAAGTCCTCTGTAGAGTGTGTGTGTGTGTGTGTGTGTGTGTGTCTGTGTGTGTGTGTGTGTGCGTGTGTGTGTGTGTGCGTGTGTGTGTGTGCGTGTGTGTGGATGAGTGCACTAATCTATGCTCACTGACTCTAATGAGTCTACATGCACCAATCCAACACCGTAGACTGCTTTTCCATTCACTCTAACTCACTATTCACTCTTTTATACACTCACTGCCTGACACACCATGTGTGTGTGTCTGTGTGTGTGTGTGAGAGAGAGACAGATACAGAGACAGAAAAAAAGGATAAAGAGATACATTTTAGTTTTCCACTGAGGCTCTTATAAAAGTTGTGTTGGCTTGTTTGGTTTAATTTCAACACAAATGGGAGGGGGTAGAAACTGTAAGCTGAATATGTAGTTATATGTAAACGCATTGGTCATTGTGACATCACAGAAACAGTGAATTAAAATCAGACTGGTTTTTGAAGCGTGCTTTTCCATATGAGGAGATCAAAAAGTTAACATACTGCCAAAAACCTCTTTTTATACAAGAAAGCGAGAAAAATGTAGTATTCCATGACACAGACCCCTTAATGTGAGAAAAAGAGAGAAAAAGACAGACTGTGTGAATGTGTGTGAGTTAAAGAGTGTGTGTGTGACAGAGAGAGAGAGAGAGAGAAAGAGAGAGGGAGAGAGAGGTGAATCAGAGATTAAGACTCTAAAGTATTCTCTAATCCGGGTATTGAGGGTTAGCGGTGTGTGCAGTGTGAATGGAGTGCAGTATAAAAGCTCCCCGCAGAGCCACACTCACGCCATCAGCACTGCTGCTGCTGACACACTGACAAAGACACACACACACACACACACTGTGCTCACACCCCACCTCAGACTCAGAAAAGACCCTGTCAAGTCCACACAACCTACACCCACACACACCCACCTCCCCCAAAACCCCAGTACCTACACCCCCCCACGCCAATCACCCACCCCAAACAGATCGGGCCAAGGGTGGCCAACCAAGAATAGGTAAAATTAGGCGAGTTCACTCCTTTCTTTCTTTCTTTCTGAGCTTCCAGATGACAGATAATAGTGTGATCATGCCTTCGGGTCCCTCACTCGTTCCCTTGAGCCCCCCTGCGCTCCCCGGTTATGGGGGCATCACTAGAGGTTAATTGGGGAAGGATTTAGCAAAACAAAGTCCAAATATCATTCGCGTACACCTCAAAGGACAGGAAAACCCGCATCCCTTACGAAATAATAAACCAGGAAACAAGAAGCAAAAAAGCAGCATCCCTATGTCTTTTCTTCTGATCTTTGTATCTGGCTTTCTTTCTTCCTTTCCTCTTCCCTTTGTTGTTTTCAAGATTTCTGCCTCTTCCAACCATTCTTTTCTCTTAATATTTTTACTGTTCCTTGATTCTTTTCCTCAATCTTTTCTTTCCTGTCTTTTCTTTCTTTCTCTCTTTCTCTTTCTTTCTTTCTTTCTTTCTTTCTTTCTTCCCCCTTATCTTCATTTTTATCCTTTGAGTTTTTTATCCTATGTTCTTTCTTTTGTTTTCTTATATATTCTTTTTTCTTTCTTTTCTTGCATCCTTGCTTTCTTTCCTTTTTGATTCATCCCTCTGCTTTTTTCCTTTTTCATTGTGTCTGTCTTTCTTTCTTATTCTTTCTTTTACTGTCATTTTCATAGAGCTCAAAACTGACTAAAAACTATATTCTCCACTCTCTCCACACTGCCCTGACTGAAGCTCAGTCAGTAAAAAAGTAATTCTGTAATTCTGGAAAAAAAAACAAAAAAACAGCAACAACAAAAAAATCAAAGCAACCCAAGATGGAAATAAATGTTTTCATTAATTAAATTTTTTGCCTCCCACTTTCAGTAGAGCAGGAGTCTGTGTTGGAGGGCTGCAGAATCAGCCAGCATTCTTGTGGCCCGCCGTGCCGTTTTGTTCTCCTCCATCACATTTGGTGAGATAAATGTAACATTTAGCTGTTAATTCCAGTGGCTGAAGGATTCGTCTGTGGATGATTTAATTGCCCTGCAATTTTCTCCTGTCAAAAAAGCATCGTGTGCACTGATGAGAGCAAGCGAGTGAGCGAGGAGGAGTGAGAGAGTTAATTAGCGACCTCGTTAGAGACCTGGAAGTGTCTGGTGTGGCTGCAGCCCTCCTTACACACCCTCTGCCCCACTAACACACACACTCACAGGCAATCTTACTCACACATACACACACACACACACATGCACACACACACACACACACTTTTTCTACCTTTTCATTCTCATTTTTCATTCTTTCTTTTTATCTTCCTGTCCTTCTAGCTTTCTCAACTTCATTTCCTTATTTTTATGTTCTTTCTTTCATTCTCATTTGCTTTCATTTCCTTTTCTTTCTTGCTTTCTTCCTTTCTTCCTTTCTTTTTTCTTTCTGTCTTTCTTTCCCCCTTCCTGTAGTGCTTTACTTAAACAGTCTCTCACGTTTTCTCCACACACTCCAGTCCACTGTTCCCCTGAGTCTCTTTGCTGGTCCTTTTCCTTGGCTGTGCTCTTTGTGTGAATGAAACTCAGAGGATGTATTAAACTGATTAGGAGGAGATGACGGAGTGTACTGCTTGCTGATTAGAGCTGAACTGTCTCATGAGTAGGGGCTAATTAGCCGAATATAGTGAATGGAAAGACGCAGTGATGCTAGGCGGGCCCGTGAAGAGTGCTACACCATCTCACAGTGGGCTCACACACCGGCCCACGTACAGACTGCTCATACTCAAACTCGGTGGCCACACTGGAGCGTTAAGCATACTCAACATTATCCTCCAAAAAGCCCGCCAGCGACACGTTAGAGGGCAGATAAATACAAACGCTAATAGAGGTGGACTACTGATCTCTGTGTGCCAAAATCTTGCCCTTGAATTCTGACCAGCAGATTTGGAACACATCTATTAATCAGGGGTAACATTTTAGCTCATCTGCAGGTTAAAAAGTCTGTGAAGAAAAAATTAGAATGTTTTTATTGTCATTTTCCTATATGTTCAATTTGCAATACAGTTGATTAAATCAATCTTCTTGTGGAGGTAACCTTATGAAGGGCTTACATAGGGCAGTCTTCACACTGGATACACAGCATCTACGTAAATCTACAGATGACATGTATAACTAATTAAATCATATTAAATAATCAATATTTAAATGTATGTGGTAGCACTTTACTGAAGGGCAGCCTTTATAAAAGCTAAACAACACCTACATAACCCCCCCCCCCCCCCATTTGTGATGGTTGGCGGCCGCTAGAGGCTGTCCTTTTCTGTTCTTTTGTTCAGATAAGCAGGGGACTCTTATTATGATGGCTGGGCATACCGGTCTTGTATTTGTTTACATGATGTGTTTCAGCTGACCAGTGTGCTCAGGTAAAATAAGTATGTGTTTGATTGGTTTGTGAGGATTGGTATTTAGTATTTAAGTTCTGTAGTGTTCGACCTTATTGTCGGTCCACCCATTCCATAACCCTGGCTTTGTGTGTTCTCTAATCTCCTTTTGTTACAGTTCAGAGTTTTGTTTCAGGCCCTCGTGCCTGTTTAGCTTGGAGAGATGTGACACCATTGTGCTTGTCATTAACCTATATGAATTAGTATTCATATGATTATGTGGTAACACCCCACTGAAATGCAGGCTACATAAAAGCTATATAACCTACATATTTCAAAACCTTGTCTAACAAACATCATAGCACATTCTGAGATCCCATCAAAACTGACAAAATGTTCTTTAGGACAATGAAATAAGCCTTGATAATTGTGAATATCATTTTTTGTCAATAAAGGCTTATGTAAGTGTCATGTGTGTGTCCTGTCCTTTAATAAAGTGGTACTGATTAAAGTACATAGTAAGAACATAGTTAGAGGTACAAAGTTTAGAAATTCACACTTTGGATCAATTTTTTTCACTTTTTCAACGAAATACACTAACAAAACCTAAAGAAAAAGCATTTTCTGTATATAACTTGGAAAGATTGAATGATGTTTTTGTTTATGATCTTTGAAAATGTTTTGACATATCAATTTCTTACATATAAGTAACCTTATTAATGCTAATAATTAAACCACAGTTTAGACCAGTTCCACTTACCTTTTTGAGCATGACCATAAAACTTGGCACCCCTCTCACTCTTCCACATGAAGAACCTTTGGGCTCTGTTCTGGGACGCCTCTTGCTCGTTGTCCACTGACGTGAACGCTGTGACAAATAGCCCAGAACAGGCGAAGAACATGCAAATCCAGCAGGAGACAAATGCCCAACCTTGCGTTTAGCGAAAAGGTAAGGTCATCCGCATCCCATCTATCACCGCTTTAATCAGCAGGACGCAGGCCAGCGGCACGCCGACTAAGGTCTCTGCTGCATTGATAAGCCCCCAGAAACCACAGCCTCGACAAACCAGCCAGGAACTGATAAAAAATTCAACAAGTAAACACTCCCCCCTTTAGCAGACGGACACTTTTAGTCCCCTTAACCCTGTAATACAAAATACAATTACGTATTTGTTTCATAGTTGTCACTGAATTATTCATAGCAGTTACTGAATAATGAGTCTTAAGATTTATAGCTGAATAATAAGTCTGCTGTTTAAGGGGCTAAATACTGCTGGGGAAGCAGTGTATGTTTAGGTTCCAGTGAAGGGATGCTGTGGTGTGGAAAAGTGAATGAACTCCTTTCATTTTGGTGGACACGTTATTTGAAATGCTTACCATGTACTTCCATTCACTTCCCATGTTGGTAAGATGTGAACTGTAGGTGTACAGTTACAGACTAAAGCTCATGTGCTTCGATCCCATTCATCACAAATCAGTTTCTGACCACAGAGCAGTTGTTGAGAAGATATTATTTGTGTGGTGGGCCATTCTCAATACAACAGTGGACCATTCTCTTTACACATATTAGTGTCACTGCCAACTTGTGAGTGGTCCATGGTTCAAAACATGACCAAACACAAGCTGTATAGTGATCTAGATATTACCACTGATAAACAGGGACAAATATGGCTAAGACCAGTGCTGTTCTCTACACAAATACACAAACATTATGCTGGACAAACCCAATGTGCTCTTACATTGTTATAAAAAAAAACAAAGGACTCAATGGGGTGGATAGAGGTCAAAGCGTCAGAGCATCTGAAAATGGATTCCGCTGTCATAGTACAAGAAAGCTTCAGCAGCCTTGTCTATCATGCTTTACAAAAAAAATTTAACTCTCACGAATCCAGCCACCACCACACCCATGCCCACCCCACACCCTCCACGCCTCCCTGAACATCCAATCGGTTGCGGTCTCCAGAATTCCAGCAACACCCCTCGGTCACACCCCACATGCACACACATGGAACCAATCTTCATGTTCACTATTTATACTTGGACAAGACACATTGTCCTTGTTCATTCATGGACCTATCTCTGCTGTTTTCTGGACTACTTATTTACTTGCTTCTTTTGTGGACTTTGACCTTACCTTGTTCTTGACTTCATTTTGGATTACCCTTTGGACCTTATACTCCTTTCTGTTATAAACTTTCCCGTTTTTTTGGAATACAGCCTCTGAACGCCACCATTTTTCTGCTCGCCTTTTGTGTACCAACCCAGCCTATTTGATTCTGTTTATATTATTATTGCTTCCCTAGCTTGAGTTTGGTTTCCTTCATCTTTAATAAAAGCTCACATTGCTCCTTCCATCACCGTCTGCGACTGTGTACCTACCCAGCTCCCTGACAGCATGAGCAAACCAGGGAACATCACAGCAGCGGTGAAGGAGATGAAAGAAATGTTTGAGCAGATTATGTTTACCATCCAACGTCAGCAGACAGACCTACTTAGCATGCGGGAAATAGTAGGTCAGCTCTCAAAGGAGATTCAAGAGCTCAGTGTGGCCGGACCCAGTACTGCACCCCAAGTCACCAGGTTAAACTCTGTTCAACCGTCGACATCTACTGCCCCACTATGTGTCACTGATCTCGTTCCACCTCCTGTGTTCACTGGAGATCCAGCAGTGTGTGGAGACCATTCAGTGCTCCTTGGTGCTCAAGCTTCAGGCCTCCCAATTCCCTGATGAAGAAGCAAAGGTGGCATTACCAGATTCCGAGGGTGTACTCTAGACTGGGCAGCATCACTGCTGAAACAAAAGACCCCAAACTGGAATCCAGTGAGACCTTTCTTGTGGCCTTTAAACCAGTATTCCGATATGGGTCCTCTCAAAGAACCGTTACCCACCAATTGCTGACAATTTCCCAAGGCCAGCAGCTGGTGGTGGACTACGTGATTGAGTTTCGGACACTGGCGGTCCAAAGTGAGTGGCCCAGCATCGCTCTTACTACTTTTTACCATGGTCTAAAGGACTCCATGAAGGATGAATTAGTAAACAGAGACTGGGACACAAGCTTGGAAGGGTTAATAGTGATGGCCAGCGAAATTGGTAATCGGCATCAGGAAAGCAGGACAAGATAGAAAATCGCAAAGACACTCATGAAGAGAAAGGGGCATGTCACGGGGTCTGTGTCTCTATTGCAGAGGCAAGGAGCACTATCAAGCCAATTGCTCAGAATGTCCATACCACCTGACTCAGTTGGGAAATGACCAGGTTGGGAAATCTGTTAGACCACACAGCTGCGGGTCCCCTGCCACCGATGCAACCAACAACGCCCGGTTCAGGCCCTGGACATTCGACCACTTGGGTCGGGTCCACTGGAGTTCATGACACCTCTGTTATGGTTGGTCATACAAGACCATCACCAAGAGATGTGCGAGTTTTTGCTCTTGGACACACTCAAAGACTCCCTCATCCTGGGATACCCTTGGCTTGCCGCACATCAACCTGTATTTGACTGGGCCACTGGTACTCTTCAACACTGAGGACCAGGCTGCGCCAAACACAGTACCCCTTTGAGACCCAAGAACCCTGCACCAGTGCTGGTGGCTGCCTGTCAACCTGGAGAGCCCACCTCCACAACTGAGACCACTTTCCCAGTTTTCAAAGTGACACCTCAAGGCATTGCCATGGATCCTTCCAGACTAAATACAGTGCTGGCTAACACTCAGCAGTTCTGGCTGTAGTGGCTAACACCCACTACAATCAAGCAACTCCAAAAATTTCTCGGGTTTGCCAACTTTTAATGTCAGTTTATCCAGTACGACAGTTCCATTGTACCACCTCTGACTTCCCTCCTCAGGGGCTCGCCTTCGGTGCTGCAGTGGTCCGCTGCAGCTCAGGCCACCTATGACACCTTTAAGCAAAGATTCACTTCACCCCCCATTCTCACCTATCCAAACCAACAACTACACTTCATTATCGAAGTTGACGCATGGGACACCAGAGTGGGAGCTTTCACAATGACCTCTATCTGACCAAAAGCTCCACCCTTGCGCATTTTTCTCCAGACGATTCATGGCTGCAAAGAGAAACTATAATGTGGGCAATAGAGAGCTGTCTGCAGGCAGTCAAATTGGCCTTGAAGGAGTGGTGGCATTGGCTGGAGGGGGCTCACCACCTGTTACTGGTGTAGACGGATCACAAAAACTTGGAATACATCAGGGAAGCCCCTTCACCTCAATCCACGTCAAGCTCGGTGGGCCTTGTTCTTCACCCGATTTAAATTCACTCTGTCCTATCGGCCTGAGGTCCTCTCCCGCCAGTTCACCAATGATGAAGCAGACTCATCCCCAGAGACTATTCTCACTGTGTTCTGTGTAGTGGCTGCATCAAAGGAAACCTTAATGGATGACATTTAGGCGGCTCAGCAGACCGAGCCTCATCCCCCAGGTACCCCTAATAGCGGGGAGTACGTCATCGCCAATCTCCATCCCCAGGTGCTGAGTGGGCACTTGATGCCAGTTTGGCAGGGCACCTTGGCCGAACTTGGACATTAGAGAACATCAAACGATACGGCACTGAATACGTAGCCGCCCGTGTCCTGTGTACTGCCTATAAAATGGGCAATGGCAAGGTCTCATGCCATTGCCCATTCCACGTTGGCCCTGGTCCCATGTGACAATGAACTTTGTGTCTGGATTGCCCCCTTCCAAAGGTCACATGGTTGTTCTGGTTCTGGTAGATTGTTTCACTAATACGGACTGTTTTGTCCCACACCCATGGCTGCCCACTGCCCCTCAGATGGCAGACGTGGTGTTACGTGAGACTCCACAGCCCTCCACAGGTCAGACTCCACAGCCCTCCCATGGACATTTTTTCCAATATTTTTCCAATAAAGTGGCTAGTAAGTAGAAGTAAAAAGGTGGGTTATTCCAATAAATTGGCCAGATGGTGGAAAGACAAGCCGGGTATTTAAAAATAAAGAAGCCAGCGAATGGGTGCACAAGGCAGGTGTTTCCAGTAAAGTGGCCAGTGAGTCAAAGTTAAAGGTGTGTGTTTCTAAAAAAGTGGCCAATGCGTGGAAGTTAAAGGGAGGTGTTTCCAGTAAAGTGGCCAGTAAATGAGAACACATCATATGTGTTTTATGAAATTGCCAGTGATTGGAAGTACAAGGTAGGTGTTTCCAATTAAGTAGCCAGTAAATGAAAGTTCAAGGCAGGTGTTTCCAATTACCTGACCAGTGAGAGGATGAGAATAAAGTGAGTGATTCCAATTAATGTATCAAAAAAGAGTTATGAATTATTAAGTGTGACTAAAAAAAGATCTGTCAAATGAACTTGTTATGATTGTACACTATTCACAACTTAAAAGGGGTCGCTAATGAAGTTAGAAGCAAAAGAGGCATATGAATTCATTTAGCACATTACTTACACAAAGCACATCCTGCTAATCACACTTTACCCCATTTTCTTTTACTCCTGCTAGTGAGAGACACTTCCGCTCAGTGCATGAGCGACAGCCATAGTTCAGATATTTAATCTTTCTTTCTTCCTTCCTTCCTTCCTTCCTTCCTTCTTTCCTTCCTTCCCTTCTTTCTTCCTTTCTTGGGACCTGAAAATATATGTGCAGTGGCAGAGGAGTGCATGATCTTTGGGGCATTATACAATATGATGTATTAACCACTCTCACCTGGGAATATGCATGTGGCATGCGCATGTTAGAGAGAGTGCAAGTGTATGTGTGTGTGTGTGTGTGTGTGTGCCTGTTTGTTGTGAGTGAGAAAGAAAAAGACACTGGTGTGGCTTAAACTAGGTGTTGATGAAGGCGCCCTTACCTGATAAAAAAGGTGTAATCAAAATCTGAGAGACAGGTCATGTGAACAAGTGTGTCAATGTCTTTATTCTGCTCCCAATTTTTATTAACCACACTTAATCTGTTAATCCGGTTTAACCATCATTCTGACCCAGTATATACGCTCCTGTCTGTGTGGTTGATCTTTGTCGATCCACTGTGTGCCTATGGTTTTCACTGAGTCTCTGTGACCATTCACTTTTGTTTTTAAGTTTTGTTGTGTATTGTTTCAGTGTTTGGGTTCTTGTGATTCTCCTTCATCTCTGTGGTTTTCTTTGTAAATAAAATCTGTGCATGTGTCCGTTTCCAGTCCTCATTACAAACTGTCACATTATATTACAATGATCTCTAACAGCCAAGGAACCAAGCACAGTGCTTGGGTGAGCTGATGCTTTCTTTTAACATTATTCTAAAGCAGTTCAGTAAAAGTATTTGTTGTCGCATACCATTGTCTTTAGTCTGACCATAAATTACAAATGCAGTAACAAAGAACGGAATTGCATCACACCAAATTTACCCTCTGAAGGCACAGTTGCCTGATCCAATAATTGGTTCAATAATGTTGTTTCTGTTACTATTATTATTATCATTGTGTTTTGAGTGTTTTAACATAGAGCCATTTTATCTGATGTCTGAAACATGAAGTTCTGGTCAAGATCTGTTTTACCACATTTGTGTTTATTTGTATTCATTCTATACTTGTTATAGAATAAATACTTGTTTATTTAAATACTTAAATATTTGTTATATACTGTTTTTGTGGTGAAAATAATCACACCTACTGTATCTATGGGGAAAAATGTAAATTAACAGGCTTGAAACTGCAGGATTTTATTAATCGTTCCCAGGACCATTATTAGCATTTCCTTCATCCGTCAGGAAGAGCTGTTGGCTGTATGTGTGTGTGTGTGTGACTGGTTGGAGTGCTGTGTGGGGTTTGTCATGTTTTACAGTGCTGTGTGCTAAATTGAGCCTCTGCCATTAATCCCCCCTTACATACACACAGACACTTTCTAACACACACACACACACACACACACACACACCAGTGGTAGAGCTGGATCATGGGCCAAGCTGGTGAACGTCTAAGCAGAGCCTGTAGCCGTGATTTGTAGCGGCTGGTGTGAATTACACATGCACGTCGAGCAGGTAAGCACACCCTGCTGTCACATATTCATACAAATAATAGCCAACTCGGGTCATGCTAGGTATCTTTAACCCTCAATATACACTGCTCAAAAAATAACACAAAAATAAGACATCCTAGATCTGAATGAATGAAATATTCTTATTAAATACTTTGTTCTTTATATGGTTAAATGTGCTGACAACAAAATCACACAAAAATAATCAAATTTATTAACCCATGGAGGTCTGGAGTCACACTCAAAATTAAAGTGGACAAACACACTACAGGCTGATCCAACTTTGATGTAATATCTTTAAAACAAGTCAAAATGAGGCTCAGTAGTGTGTGTGGCCTCCACGTGCCTGTATGACCTCCCTACAACGCCTGGGC
>JBBPCX010000114.1:4449340-4461527 GCA_037974365.1 Hydrocynus forskahlii
AATTTTGAGTGTGACTCCAAATCCAGACCTCCATGGGTTGATACATTTGATTTCCATTGATAATTTTTGTGTGATTTCGTTATCAGCACACTCATCTATGTAAAGAACAACGTATTTAATAAGAATATTTCTTGTGTTCCCTTTATTTTTTTTAGCAGTGTAGTATGAGTGAGGAGGTACAGGTGGGTAGAATGGGATTTGTGCATCTGCCCATTAAAGGTTTGGGCAAAAACCTGAATGAACTTGTTTTTGTTTTTCTGTTAAGATACATAAGATATTAAAGAATAACCAGGGACAAACACATTTTTTACTTAGCCAGCTAACTTTAAGCTTAGTTTGATATAAATTTGGATTTCAAATAGTGGGTCATGTACAGCCATCTGATGATGATGGATCCCTCTGGGTCACTTGGGATGAAATATATAGATATAGACAAGATATCAATATTCACTGCCTTTAATGGGTATAAATACTTTACATATGTATGCAGTCTTTTTCTTCCTTGAAAAATGGGCCACTTGACTCCTCCACATGCTTCATGCAATTGACTGTCCATCATAAACCTTCTGCTGGTAGTTTGAGTATCTAAATCTAGGTTATCCCATGCAATTATTAACTGCCATAATAATAAATGAGTGAAGCACAGTTGCTTTTCTTAGGCTTTGTGAAGTTGGGAACCCAGGGTCCCAGGTTTAAAACATCACAGCAGTAAATGAGGGATTTCATTTCAAGATAGATTACAGACCATTTCCATAAATGTTCTCTTTTTATCATGCATGTTGTTGAGATGGCGTCACACATGAAGAGAAATATGATGCCTAATGCCATCTTTATTAAAATGTGTCGTCCATCATATGTCAGTTGTTGACCTGTCATGTCGTGCAAGCAAGGAGGACACAACTGCAGGAGAGAACTTCAGAACAAAAACGAACTTTAAGAACTTAAGCACCGAGTGAGCTCCAGGAGCTCCAAAGGAAACAAATCCTTCACCATACTGGTGCAAGATCCGAGACACAGAAGTCCATCCATTCCCTGTAGGACTTGGACATGAGGGGGCATGCTTGGTGGCTGTC
Source organism: Hydrocynus forskahlii (assembly GCA_037974365.1). NCBI lineage: Eukaryota > Metazoa > Chordata > Actinopteri > Characiformes > Alestidae > Hydrocynus > Hydrocynus forskahlii. Next base: position 4,450,414 of record JBBPCX010000114.1, read on the forward strand.
CAAGTTGCTCTAGGTACAAGTTGCTCACTCACAATGGTGGCCAGTAAGGTTGGTCCACTTCCAACGGAACCACTTGAGGTGAGAGGCTTCTCACAGATTTAGGCCTGTAGATACAGAGGGTAGACAGAGAGAGAGCAGATAATAACCGTCTACTGTGAGTGCTACGGGAAGCCTTAGCCTAGCGGTGTTTCGTCCTTGAATAGGGTCCGCGTTCCAACTGCCACTTGAAGCACGGCCAACAAGAGTTGGGCAGAGCTGGGTGGAGAGACGCAAGTCTGTGCTTCCCTTCTTTCTATACAGGCCATAATGAAACACACACACACAGGCTGTAATGAAACACACACACACACCAGTATAAGAGCTGGGTGACCACACACCCTCTCTCTGGACCGGCTGGCATTTAAGCTGCATCACACAGTCAACCAGTCACGAAACAGAACCTATAAGATTTAACAAGGCTACAATTAGACTCAAACACAAACAGGTGAGCCTGTAATCAGGTGCCTAGGAACACAGCTGACTTAATCATTATTAGGGTCACGGGTACCCAGAACCTATCCCGGGGTCTATGGGCGCAAGGCAGGCACTCACCCTGGGTAGGGCCTCAAAAAAGCTTTTTATTCTTAAAAACTTTTACTTTGGCTGTTTTTTTTTTTTACCATTTCTACAGACCAGTTTTTGTTTTTTCAAACTGTATTTGCCAAGCACAACTGTGTATGTACGTTTTGGAGTAAAGGCAGGGATAGCAACTGTGACTGGCTGTCTCTTTATAAAGTATACGAGTATATATGTGCCAATATAAGTTCTAGAATATTAGATGCTCTATGTATTTCCATATTTGTACAGGTGTTGTCTCTGATTCCACATTTGTACAGATTTGTGAGAATTGTCCAGAATGAGTTTAAAAAGTAACATAAAAGCAGAGGTATGAGCAGGACACAATAAATAAAGTAACCCCACTTGAGTGTGAGAGAAATATTTGCAGTTTGTATTGAATTATTGTAATTGCTGCAATAAAGGACAGGAAAATCATTGTTTAAACAAAAGTTAGTACAAGGTTTTAGTACCAGGAAATGGATAATAAGTGCAATATTTCAGCAGTATATTCCATAATGTAAACGCATTACAATGCAATATAGCTTTGTCATGGATATAAGATCTATGTTCACAAAAACAAATATTTTTATGCATTTGAGCAAGAACAGAGAACATTTTGTCTCCAAACTTTTGACAGTCAATGCATATGTATATGTATGTACGTGTGTGGAAAAGTGAGATCGTCTGAGGACCCTCGAGTCAGTGTATATGTGTGTATATGTGTGTGTTTGTGTGCATGTGTCGGACCTTGCTCCCTCCTCCCCTCACTCTTCCTGAATAGAAAGGTTGCGCTTGCCCTGTGCAGGCGGATCTGTTTCAGTGTGGAGAGGCACACACAAAAGCTCGAGAATGCAGCTCTCATGCCACTACCCGTATCTCTTTACCTTCAACTGCATTAACCATTCTCCCCGGCGAAAACCGACACTGCGGATGGACCAGGGAGATAGGCTGCCCTCCTTAACATGGCCCAACCAGAGAGCCCAGCCTGCTCTCTTTCTTTCTCTCTCTCTCTCTCTCTCTCTCTCTCTGGCTAAGTCCACAACGTATTTTCTATAGTGTCTTATAATACTGGTAGGCTACTATTTTCTATTTGCATCAGTAAACATAGAACTATATACTTAGCACTATATATATATAAATATAGAACACTAATGGGGAGTGGATTGCTCAGCGGTGGACAGTAATGAAATATATGTACAGTAGGGGGTTTCGTTCGAATTCATGGGGCTTACGTTCCAAGAGCACCCGTGAATGGTGAAAAACTGCGAATTTGTGATGTGGTAAAAAAAATGCCCATTTTTATAGTGTGAAGCGTAAATATGCCCCCTAATATGCTCCCAAAACATTTTAATGTAATTTTATGCTTAATACATGACCCTTAAAATGTAAAAGTAAACCCATATACATACTGTATAGTGTACACTGAACTGCTGTCTCCTGTAGTGCTAGAATGTAAAATACCAATGTTACCCCTATATATTCTGAACTATAATTCATGCAAGTGTATTTTCTTTGGTAAACCCTGTTGTTTTCTTTCATATAAGCAGGGTAAATACAGTAATAATTAAATTTAATTGACAGTAATAAAAATACAGGGCTTTAAGAAGAACAAAACAAAAAACACGAGAGCACTCACCGAAACCCTCGCGGGAAACTGTGGGAATGCAGGACTGCATCTGCCAGAGATGCATCACAGGGCAGCAGCCAGTACATGGTTGCTTTGTGTTCTCTTGACAGTACAAAAAAATGTATAGTTATATTTTCTATGGATATTTAGCTAAATTTACGTTATTATTTGCTACAAAATTAGTCAATTATATATTCTTAATAATTTAGCACTAAAATGCATGAAAAATGATATATTGCCATGAAAAAAGAAAAAAAAAATGCGGGGGTTTCCGCGAACAATTATTAGTTAGGTACAAAGAAAAAACCCCGGGGATGACTGAAGCTCTGAACCGCGACTTTGCAGAGGAACACAATACTTAATTATTGTACTTACATATTGTCTTCAAGTATTCATAATTAATAAATACTTTTAGTTTTTTGCTACATTATTGTTTGAGTGAATATCTCACATTTTCCATAATGAGAAAAAGAATGTAATGTACTTTCACACATTAATCAATCCAATCCTCTGTATCCTGAATGTCCACTCACAGCTTAGCAGCAGTAACTAGGCCCAGGCACTGCTAGAATATGTCTAACATTGCCTGAGATATTTTTTAATTGCATAACCAGTAAGTATCCCAGGAGTTTGAATGGGGTCTTGAAATTTTACCTGTTCTCCAAACTGAAGATGTAAGAAAATGTTGGATTGTCATGCAATACTTTTACTTTGAAAACAAATATTTTGTGCTTTATCTCAAGTAAAACTATAAATAGAGCAATTTTCCTTTTTCAGAGTATCTCTTCCTTCACCCAAGTATCGAATTTTTGTATTTTGCCCACCACAATTCATGGGTTTGCAAAATATTTGATTTCAAACATACTTTAGTATCAAAAGTAAAGGTATTGTGTGATATTCTAACAATTGAACATTCATTTTCTAACATCTTCAGTTTGAGGAATGGGTGAAATTCCCCCTCCCAATTCAAACTCCTTGGATATTGGAAATGTAGGATAATGGAATCTTTGTATATTAATCTTTATATGATAATGGAAAATGTGGGATATTTCCTGTGAAATGTAGTAAAAGTTGGTATTTTATAATTACCAGGCTATATTGTTGTCAAAAAATGTAGCCTTGTGGGGTCAAATATGTAACAAAACAAACACTTTGCTGGACCACTTGTTCAATACTTGAACAAGCTAGCAAGGCTTACAGCACTTTAAAACATGCTCCTCAAATTCCTGTAAGCAGCCAATGAGAGCAGAATCATACAAGTAATAAATGGAGTGATATATTACTTATCATATAGGCACGCTTAAAGGCACAGTTACAGAAACAGCCTGTTTAAAGTCAAGTATGTGTTTACAGTCATTTCAACCATTTATACTGTACACAGTTAAATGAAAGAACTTTCTTCTAGGACTATGGAGCAACTCAAAGAACAAAAAAATGAAGACCACATGACTACATAAGTGCAGACAGGACAGGACTAAAGAGAGTGCTACACACGCACACAACAGTTCAATAATTTATCGGATGAGACAACATACAGTGCAGTCAACGGCAGCCATTCCTGTACTACTGTGAGTGAATACAGTATTATGTCATACTGTATTCTAGCAGCAGAGTCATTACCTGTGTAAAAATGCAAAGGAATGCAAAGACTGTGGTAGACAACAATAATTAATAACAGTTGAAAAAACGTACACTATATAAAATGTATATAAAATACAGTGTAGAAAATTATCTTGTAAAAAAGAATTATGAGTAGTAGCATAGAAAAACAAAGCTACGCCCCTCTTAAACCCACCCTTCAAATTCCAAAGTGCATGCATTTGTAATGCATAGCCTACATTTTTCCACTTTGAACTTTTGTATTGCTTCAAGTACCAAAATTATTATTCATTTTCAACTGATCATATTCCTATTTTTTCTTAAAGTGCCTTAAAGACCGATATATGTAAATGAGCTCTGTTCTGATTGGCTGCCCTGTTTTATGATTCATTCAAAAAAATAGTCTGGGCTTAAACACCCCCCCCTGCAAATTCAGTTAAATTGGGAGGGGCTAAACTCCAGTTTGCCAAATAGGAACACGTGTGCAAATATGTTAATTGTTGTTGCATCACAAAGACAGTGAATTCAGGCTGGTTTTCCAGCGTAGTTTCCATATTTTGACTTGAACTTGGGAGTGAATGGTGCAGTTTCAAGTAAGCGGTACATATATCAGACTTTTATTTTGAAAACTTGAGGTCCAGGATGAGGGCTTTTAAATTCAGAATTTGGAGTAAAGTTAGAGTATTGTGACATGTACTCCTGAGTTTTTAGGGCCCCATTTAGAACAGAGTGCTTACCTCTTTCTTTTCATCTCACTTACCCTTTGTTTCTCTCTCTCTCTCTCTCTCTCTCTCTCTCTTTCTTTCTCTCTCTCTCTCTCTCTCCCTCTCTCTCTCTCTCTCTCTCTCTCTCTCTCTCTCTCTCTCTCTCTCTCTCTCCCTCAGCAGCGACTATCGTGCCAGAAAGTGGCTGGAAGAGAGTCCTCACACTTCCTTAGTCACAGTAGACTGAGTGGAGGGAAAACGAGATCTGTGTTAATCGCCTCTCTCTCTCTCTCTCTCTCGTGCAGAGCTAGGTGTGTGTGGGAGTGAGTGTGTGTGTGTGTGTGTGTGTGTGTGTGTTTCTGGCCGGGGTGTTCCGGCATGTTCTGCTGGCCTGTAGATGCTGGAGCGTGGCACTCTGATGGGTGAGCTGGCAGAAAACAGGCTACGCTGTGACCGGGAACTCCATTAAAAACTACACTGAACGCTTTGATTACTGTGACTGAGCAGCCAAGTGAGAGAGCGCGCGGGCGCTCGTACACACATGCAGGTGCACGCGCACATGCCATTTCTTTGACTTTTTTGACTTTTTTTCTCTCTCTCTCTCTCTCTCTCTCTCTCTCTCTCTCTCTTCTCTCAGTTAAATGGCCTGTAAAAGCAGTGTACATAATGGTGGTTTTGGCCTCATTTCCTCTCACGCTCACATTCGTGGTGTAAAAGCTAATCACTGACATCGCGCTCGTGAGAGATGGTTTGTGGGGAAAAACAGCACCAACCAAAAGACACAAATGGAAAGAAATGGTCTGAAATGTTTATCAGAACAAAACATATATGAACACCCTTTTATCTGGGGGGTAGTTGGGTCATATTCTTCTTCAACACCCTCAAGTCCTGCTTTGAAACCTTGAAGTACTTCTGGTATCCTGGATCATGGGTGGCGTGGGAGGTTTCATGGCTATCTGTTGGTTGGCTTTAGAATAGCTGGGTCTGGAGCATCTCTGGGGCAGGCTGCCTATTAAAAAAAGGGGCCAGACACTTCACAGTCAGCGAGCAGGCCAATTAATTCTGCCGAGGGCGATGCTCCCAGGTTAGCATTTGCTTATGGTGATAAATTGGCACTTTGTAGCCATGGTAAACTACTTCCATCCTTTTCTCTTTTTTTTTATGAGGCATCCCTGCCAGGGCAGGGGCTGATGTTGCGAAGGCTTTGCCGGTGATTAGGCCGGGGCCGTGGGTCCTATTTTCACAGGGTCACTCCTGCACCGTCTGCTGGTGTGAAATTAATTAAAAGCTGCCTCATGCCAGCGGGCTCGGGCGATAACCAGCAGCGTGGCACCCTGGGAGCAGGGATGCTCATCTTTGGGTTAAACTGCATGAAAAAAATATCAGTAGAACTCACGGTCTTGCAAGGTTACCTCATTACTGGGACGTTGCAGCAGATTAAAAATGACACATGCCCTCCATAGAATATTAGGTAAATATAATTTAATTAGAAGAATTAGGAATGCAGGACTTTGACTTCTTTGTGATTTTGTTTTGCTTGTTTATTTGTTTACTGGAGAGGGTGTGCTTACCACACAAATCTCCAAATAGATAGATAGATAGATAGATAGATAGATAGATAGATAGATAGATAGATAGATGTGAATACAATTCTGTGGCTGATGGCGATACCATTTTTAAACATTAAATCCACCTATTTTTCACTTTTTCTGCATAATTCATTAAGATGAAAACATCTTTCAGAATTTGATGTTCTAGAAAATGGTGCAGGGACAGGAACCACACATCTGAAGAGTTTAATGGATCAAGTGTTTTGGATGGAATTACTAGATATGATGCCTAAAACATTGTTTTGTGATACTTTTGAGAAGGTTTTGGCCTAAAACTGCTATTTGTGGTGGAGAGATACATGCAGGGAGTTGTGAGACCCAATTATACCAGAAGAATTTGTATTTATTTTCACTATATTTCCACTATCATTATTACATATAGTAACTCAGAAGACTGATGTTGTTGACTGATGGTTGTGATAGCAAATAAGATGCCATATTTTCTATCTCTTGAGTTGGTAAATTTCCATACAGAGGGCTATTTCACATCAAACCACTCTGAATGGCTGTGTTTGCATCACAGCCTATTATGATATGCTGACATTTTTTATTTCACTAAAATTCCCTTAAAATCTCCTGGATATGACAAAACAACTGAAAACAATTAAAGTTGATATCAATTGAATTAATTCTTTCCTTAAAACACACTTAAGATATTAATGTAGAAAGCACAGAATTATCCTAAATATAAAATCATCAGCCATGTCAATCAAGTCATAAAAGGAAATGGATTGTATTTTTCAAAACTTGTGAAATGTTTCTACATGGTATCATGAGACAAATGACCAGATAAATGAAGTCTGTTGTACAAAACATAAGGAGTTAGAGAAACTTCACAATGATGATTTCACTCTTACTGAGTTAACCACACACTGGTTCTTAGGACCATCAGTTTGACTCCTGGTCTTTGTTTTACTTACCATCTCTGTGTTGTCTTCCCATTTAGGCAACATTCTCTAGGGTGTACACTTATAAGTTATTTTTTGAATTGTTGTTAACTGCTTAACAACAACAACAACACCAACAACAACAATAATAATAATAATAATAATAATAATAATAACTGATGTACTCATAATAATAATAATAATAATAATAATAATAAAAACCATAATAATAATTATTATTAGTAGTAGTAGTTGTAGTAGTGTTATGAAAAGAATAATCACATATCATGATAATAGTACATTACATTTGCTTGTGGCTATAATGAATTCTTTAGTTTCAACTAATTATTTCCTACTTTTCATGAGTTGTCATAGAAAATGATTTTCTGTGTGATAATGTATCCTAGAGGTTTGGATCTAATTGTGAGTCTCAAAAACCCCCAAATATTTTCAGCATGTTACTGCCCATACTGTATTGATATCAGTCAGGCTCAATCCAAATCAGAATCAGAAAACTTTATTGATCCCACAACTTAAAAATAATGATACAATTAAATAATTTAAATATATTACAATCGTTTGGAGATATGTCACCTTCTTCTATATTAATTTCCTTCATTGTTACTTTAAAACGAATTAAGATGAAAAACGAAACATCTGCCATTTTTTCACCATAAAAAAATCAGGTTAAATGTATAAGTAGGATGAATGTATCTTACAAATTTTCATGTTCTTCAAAGTATTTGCCTGGGTGTGAGAAGCTATTTTGCCTAAATAAAAATTTTGCTTTAGGTGCATATTGAACATATTTTCTCCCAAAAGTAGTTCAAACGCAGTCATCAAGGTATCAAGGTAGTGTTGCCAGAAATGTTGCTGTTGTGTGACAGTGTGTTCCTCATCATTACATAGTATTACATATTGGCCTCACAACAGTCAAATAAGTCATAATAGATAAGGAAAATGTCTTTAGATTAAAAACTGATTTATAAGACACAAGCTCAAAGGGGTTACATTATTCTGAAACATTTGTATTAATGGGAAATATTTATTTTCCTAATATAGTGTAAAATTATTTTGGTACGCAAAGTGTAATATAATATATCTTTTTTTGATGTTTTTTTTTTGTTTTATGAAAGTAAACCGAATAGCCATTCAGTGTCCTTTCCAGTAGAGAATGAGCATGTGTGGGGAGATTTCCAATGCCCGAGGAACCTTCTGGTCACCCATTTCCCGATGGAACCCGATCTGATACGGACTCCTTTTTCAGAGAGAGGGAGAGAGAGAGACAACGCTGTAAACAAAGCTCGCTCCATTTCACCCATGGCCCTTTTTGCCCGGTGCCTAGCTCTGGAAAGCTCGCCAGCTCAAATTCTACATTTCTCCTAATGAAGACATGTGGTCTGCATTAACTCTGTTTTCTATTTTTCCTTGTTCTTCTTCTCCTTTCTCTTTATCTTTCCCCCTCACTCCTTCCTCTCTCCTGAAAAAGCAGGACTATTATATCTCTCTTCAGAGGCTGTGGAGTGAGTTGAGGAGGAGGTGGGGGACCGGGTTGTTTGAGGGGCTCGCAGGCTGAAGGTTCTTTTTTCAGTATGGGCATCCTTTTTCATGAAGTAAAAATGTCTTAACGTCCTCTAGTCAATTCACATCAACCCTATTTCCCTTTAATTCAGACATGGGTGTAAGTCATGGTCAACTGGCTTTGATTGTGGGTAGAAGAAGAGAAAAAAAACAAACACAAACAACAACTGCTTCAGGTGTTCCTGATTGTTTCGCATGAAAGGCATACCATCCTGATGGATGTTTTATTTCATAAGGTTGAGGCAAGGCTTATTTTTGTGCCTGGTGATGTTATGTGCTTTATGGGTCACCAGGTCATATGAGTGTATTAATTAATATAGACAGCCAGGAAATGTTCATCTAGCTCTTTCTCTCATATATATATACACACACACATATTCACACACTGTCCTGCATGGTATATATGGTATACATGACCTAATATGAGACATATACAAATGTTATTTATGTACATAGGACAGTGTTATATTTCCAATTAAAAACTGTATTTGTATAATTTCCCTTTGCTCGGTTACAATAAACATTAGCTAAGTTTTCTTTACTTTTTCTGCTGGCCGTTTTAATGGATTCTTTTCTTTCTAAAACTAATTAAAGTGTTGCACTTGGGCCCTCTAGCACCTGCTCACTCTCATAACTACATAACCTACACCTTAGTTCTAGCAGTAACTGAACTGTTAAGATTAATAATGAGTCCAAGGTTCAAGGGGTTAAAATGTGTCAGAAGGAAGCAAATTAAACCAACTCCTGTGTTTAAGAGAAGGGTTAAACAGCATCTCATTCTGAGGCTGACTAGCATGTTGAGGTTGTGCTCGCAGGGCCATGTGACTGACAGCTTCCCCAAGCATGCCTGACGGCGCTCCCCGCCTGCCTTTTGTCGACTTTTAACACTCTGAGTTTGTCAATCGACTCAGTGGCCTGAAGAGGCCTCCATTTTGTGAGGCGCAGGCTTTTCGGGCGCTGCCAAGTGAACTGCACGGGTGAAGAAAGAAAGGAAAGAAAAAAAACACAATAAGCTGGGAAAAGGGGGTGGGGACATACTGGCTACCTGTGAAACAAAGCCAGAAGCAGGCGGGGAGAAAAAAATATCCAGGAGAGGAAAAAGAGGGAACAAAAAAATGAGTGTCAGTGGCTGACACTCCCCGTGTCTTTTTCCCCACCCAGCCAAGACTTGGAGTCTTAGGAGTGAAGGACAGCAAAGGGGTGGGTTGAAGGGGTGTAGAGGCGAAGGAGGTTGGGGGGGCTGTAGAAGTGGTTGAGCCTTGAATCCTTGTCATCAGGCCCTTCAGTATGAATAGGCCTAATGAATACGGGTAAGTAGTAAGAATTCATGGTCAGCAGCATCAAGGCAGGTAATACCGCCCACATTTAATTGGGAGCAGGTATTGGAAGGCTGTATTAATTTAATTGGTTGGGGGGATGCTCTAAATGGGAGAAGACAAAGTATAATGGCCAAATTGTGGCGCACAATAGCACTTAGGCCAGGATTGTATGCAATCACTAATCTGCCGAGGAATGAGGCAATTCTGAGCCATTTTCTCAGTGAAACCAGCTGCACTGAGCTTGTCCCTTTTGTTCCCCCTTGGGAAAATGGGAGATTGAAACAGAAAATACCTTTACCCAGGCAATCATTTGCCACGTGTAGAAAGCGGATACAGCAGCGGGGCAATGGAAAAAAAGAAGGGATCTTTGTGGTGGAAGAAAGGATGGAGAGGCAGATAAAGGCTTAAAGTGGAGCCTGTCACGGTCAGCGGTAAAGAAATACAGTGATGATATTTGCGGTGACAGACGAGACTGTCCGGAAAGCTGGCCCTGTTTTTAGAGGCGGGAATCTGATCTTTAAAAGATATGAACAGGGATAATTAAAAGAGGACAGGTATTTAAGAATTAGACTTGGTCATTAATACTGACAGACAACACATAGTGACAGACAGCACGCAGTGATGTGCTTGCAATTTTAATGATGTTCTGACAGCAATGGCCACACAAAAGGGCCCTGCGGGTGAAATGATGTAGACCATCAGACAGTGAGGAATGTGGAAGTTAGATAATGTAATAATCAAAGCCTTGGATGGAGTTTCTTAAAGAGCCATATTTCAGTTAAATACAATTTTTATTTCTTTTATTACTGTTCATCCATGTCCCAGTTGAAATGTTGTTAGGACGTGCAGCAATGGGACACGTGATACTCTCTGTGATTCAGTTTATCAGTCCTTTATCAATATATATTTATATTACTGTGCTTTTCTCGACACAGCAATTCAAACTTGATATAGTAAATCATAAATGATCCTAAATAGTTTTCTCTGGTGTTAGGGTCGTTAATATACAGTGCACCAGGGGCGTATCAAGCTTTCCAAAAGTGGGGGGGATGGGGAAGCCAAATGATAAATACAATCACAACCAATTATAACTTCCGGAATTTCTACATTTATATACACGTAGGCCTGGCCTACAGTATGGAAATAAAACCGTAGTACTGTTAATGACCCAGAATGGAAGAACTTCTTCA
>JBBPCX010000114.1:4461627-4475440 GCA_037974365.1 Hydrocynus forskahlii
GACTCATTTCAAAGCTAAGACTCTGAAGTTTCATGTGCCAGAGAAGTAAAATATGTAAACTTATTTTCAAACAGCAAAACAGGATGGAATACTGGATTTTATATATGCTTGTGTCAAACTTCTTTGCATTCAGCAATCCTTATCGTCCCTGTCAAAAGAATTTTTATTCTGACACTGAAAACCCATAGCCACTGGTCTTATCAACTTATGTTCAAAATTTGAGCTCAAAAGAATAAAAAATGAATTTTCTATAAGGTTTTTAGTGCAAGCAGTACCATTTAGTGCAAGCAGAGACGCCATTTTGTTTGGAGAAATCCTTATTTTTTTATCACAGAATTATAAATCAATAAACCACTATAACACCACTGCTCTCCCATTCATCCCATTCAAAAAGATCCAGTTCAAACAGTTCAAAGAGTCGACTCCGCCCTTCCACCCAGTCAGACCAGTTCGAATCAATACACAGATAAACGGAGCCAGAAAAACTTGACAAAACTCGCTCAAAACACAATAAAACTCCAGAACAACTCCAAAGCAGTTTTACCACAACCCAGCCAGCAAAATGACACTTTTAGCGAAGTATCATAAAATACAAACACTTTTTCGAAGATAAACACATGCGATTCTCCGTGCACATCTCTCTGGCCCGAGCACTTCTCTGGACTTCCTGGAAATTCTTATTTGCTGGCCAAATATCCCCATCATATGTCTTCAAATATCCTCAAATATCCTGAATTTGGTCTTATGTGTGCATTTTGCTTTGTTTCAGTATAAAACAATCCATATTTGTCTGTCCAAGCACTCGGGGCGCCTCTCTGTCTGGCTGGAGTGCTCCACTGATCTAGGACCAGGCTTTGGGCTTTCATACCCCTGAGCGAGGGCGGACAATCTACTCCCATATATCCCTGGAAACCTCTCGCTATTCGCTACAAGCCTGTATATGTAAATTACAACATCTCGCTAACTGATGAAAGCAATAGTCCGTCAAATCCCGACCAGTCCCGAGAAAGTGAACAGGTTTTAATCTGACAAAAGTGTGGGGGGGTGAAATTGCGTTTCAGCACAAGTGGGCGTGTTGAAACACTCCCGCTCCGTGTGCTACGCCCCTGCAGTGCACTACACTCTCATGAATGCAGAATTACTGAATATTTTCCAAACACTCAGTATTGGTATCGTTCCAATACAGGCCAAAATCACTGGATCGGATACTGAAAAAATGCTTAATGACACTTTGAGCAACTTGTTTTAAAGAGAGATGGGGTACACAGGTGAGCAGCATAGTGCACTATGTAGGAATTCAAATACAGGGTCCTGTACCTGAATAATGTACAATATGTCTAATGGCCACTGGCAATTTAGCCATGTATACAGAATTCCATAAGGGAAATTATGCACTACAACTCATATAACTTATACAACTTATATATATCTTACTATAGAGTAAGTAGACAGATATTTCAAAGTGCATCCAGTAATTAGTTGTTTAAGAGAGGGAAATAGACCCTCTCTTAAATGGCGTTGGATTGGTATTGGTATCGGTAGACGCTCAAAATTGCAGTATCAGTAACTATCAAGCATGAAAAAGAGGTATTGTTCATAATGTTTTGACTGAAAACATTATGAAGAAGGCCTGGTTCTTTGTGACTAGTCATTAGTTATAAGGTATCTATTAATAAGGTAATAAGGTATCTTGTGACATTCTAAACTTTAAACTCTAAACTAAATATTAGTCAGGACTTGAAAATTCTCTGCATGTTAGTTGACACACATCAAAAGTTACTTGCAGAAACAAAGTAACTGATAATATTACTCACACAGTTTTACAATGAAAGGGGTTGGAGGCTTTGAAACTGGATGTTTGTAGAAAGTAGACCCAAACACAAGAGGATATATAAAGATCTGTCTTTCTCGCCGCATGTTGACTAGATCTCCAGAACATGCAGATACCTTCTCTACAACATCAGAAGAACCCAGATACTCATCCAATCTCTGGTCATCTCCAACCTGGACTACTGCAACTCTTTACTGGCTGGACTTCCACTAAGGGAACAAAACCACTTCAGCTGATTCAGAATGCAGCTGCAAGGTTAGTCTTCAATGTTCCTAAGTTCACATACACCACATCTTTACTAAGGAACCTTCACTAAGGAACCCTGTGCCTGCTCGCATTAAGTTCAAGTCCTTAACACTTGCTTTCAAGGACAAGAATGGACAGGCACCCCCATACATATCAGCATTGATCAAACAATATGTCACTTCTCGTCCTCTCAGGACCTCAAGCACAGCTCGTCTCGCACAGTTAACACCTTGGTGACTAACTATGCCTCTCGTTTCTGCTTGTTTATTTCTCAAAAAAAAAAAAAACTCTTATCCCATCCCTTCCTTACTTTTGTTTAACTTCTGACTTGACAGGTGTTGTTTAGGTGTACCTAGCTTGCAGTAACTTGGCTGAATAGAGGACGTTGATTTAAGTATAGCTTTACAGGTTTAAGAAACAGATGTGAACTACTTGAGCACTGATGTACGCTGCTCTGAACAAGAGTGTCAGCTAAATGCTGTAAATGTAAATGTAAATAATGACAGGACAGTGGAAACACTTGGGCCAGGGAGGAGATAACAATAGGGTGGGACTAAGGCAAGGCTTGAACCAAAATAATGACAATGTCACATGGACTAGAAATACATGGCAGACATAAATAATAACAGACACAGACAAGACACAAGGACACAGCAAGGGCACAAGATACAAGTTTGTGTTAGCGATCATTTGTTTCTTCAACACTGGTTGGCTACCAATTGCTTTAGTTAGCTGGTTGTACTTTCATTTGTACTTTTCACATGTCAGAAAAGATGATATAGGGGGATCAGTCTGCAGCACAGCCATTCTATATTCTGGCAGAACAGAATGTAAGAACAGTGGAATTTTCCCTCAAAGATCCGAAGCTTAGAGTACACTCCAGTGCATGGACTATGGTGTACTTGCTTTCAGATAAATAAAAGTAATAACTGGCTTCATAGAGGACAAAGTTGGACTCTATTCATATGAAATGACTCATTAACAGTTGCAGCTCCTGAAGCTTCTTTTCTCAAGTTCTTGGCTGGCCTGACTTTAGCGTGTTAGAACATGTTTGTGTACATTCGTACAAATGGCCCAGACCCACTGACCAGATGGTAAGGCATAACTGAGCCAACTCAGACGATCAGATGCAGGGAAGTTTAGTTCGAGTGAACGATGCTAATATTGCACTTATTTGTAATTGATGTTCCTTTACTACTGTGGTTTGACTTGATGAGCCAAAACCACTATGGATTCCACTGTTAAGGCTGCATACTTTAAATTATCAGCAGTCTTGTCAGCGAAAGCAAGACTGTGTGATGTTTTGGATGTGGTCAGGCCTTGACTCTGGGGTTGGAACTGGAAGAACCCAGCTCAGATTGATAAATATTACATGTACAGCAGATTCAGCAAACACATGGAGAAACTGAGAAACGTGTACCATTATTTGAAATGAGCCCTCACAATATAGCTCAGCTCTAAATGTCCAAAATCCTTTATATTTACGTATTGTACCACAACACTGTACCAAAGTCATGTGTTTAATTTATAGTTAACATGGTCATTAAGTGCATTTGGAAAAAGCAGAAAATATATAACAGTGAATTGCACAGAAGCAAATAACTAAAATGAGATGTTTCAGCATTTAGTGTGACCACCCTTTACAGCTTTCATTATTTTCATGATGCTTGTTTTAAATTTTGCAAATACCTTCAATATTCACTTTTAGGAGATGACTGGACCTCTCAGATGTTCTAGTGTAAATCTTCTTTTTGTCTATTTCCTTTTTTTCTCTAATGGCTTTTAAGCATTAGGTACACTTTGTTCAGACCCTTGGCATTGAGTGGTTTTCTCACAGTGGAAGGATGGACAGAAATTTTGCATTTTTTTTTCTAGCCTGTAGGTAAACTGGAACTTAATTTTCTCTCAAATATCTAAATGTTGTTTATCTAGTGGGGCAGTTTTGTTTGTCTACCAGGTTTTAGACATGTTACGAGTCCCATTCCTATCTTTTAATAATTTCCTGAACTCCAGTTTCTTATACTTATTTTCCTTTGACTTTCATCTTCCTTATGCATGTGGCTTATCTTATGTTTAATCTCCTCAGAAATCTTCCCTTTAGCCATTTTAGATGCACATGAGAAAGAAATATGTGGTGGCAGCTGAGGTGTGTCTGGGTAGTTGCTTGTGTTGAGGAAAAGAGCTTTAGGAAAAGCTTTATTTGAGAAGACACAGCTATATCTGTTAGGAGTTAATATTAGAAGAATGGATGAGTTAAAGGGCCAATAGGGGGCACAAAAGTAAAGAGTGAACATGTTGATCACAGATAGACTTGATTTTAAACTTTGTGTTGAAGGCTTTTGTGTAATAGTCTTCAAATTTTATGTTTCTGCTTTTTTACAACTAAATACAAATATTTGTTTCTACTGTACATTCGACAAAGAAATTTACATATGCAAATGAGACATGAAATACTTAAAAATCATACGAATATGAATATTTTAAAAAGCTAACCGTCGTAAGAATTTGAAATTAAAATGTTTATTTCATTGTGAAGACACATTCCAGAGAATGTAAGAAAAAGCAATGTACTTATAAATGTTATTATAAATAAATTTAAGGTCATTTTTAAGACAAAATCTATTACATTGCCAAGTGAACTGCACCTTTTATGTGAATGCTGTCATTTGTATAAAGGAAAAAGACATCTGGATATTCTAGTAACATTCGACAGTAAATGAGCTTTTCAGTGATCTGTGTTACAATATGATTGCGCTGAATGCTGAGCTACACCTTCATAAATGTTGCTAAATATTGGAAAGTTATTTATTAGTCTTACAGTGAGAGTTTATTAAAATGCTGGAATACATATATTTCTGATATCATTTTTATTACAGCTTAAGAGAAGACGTTACAATCTGAAAAATGGTTGGTGGGACCAAGACCGTCATTTCTGCCAGTTGTGCCTTGCCTTAAGGTCCATTTTGAATAGAAATTGAATAAATAAAACAGTGATCTCTGACCTTTGCACAGTACTGTATATGATCAAAGCTACACTGCAGTTCTCACTGTAAAAACATATGCCTGAACCAAAAGACAGAAGTCCATTAGGAAGACAAAACTGAATCACTGCCAACTGCAGAGAATGATGTCATATTCTTATTCTAACTGACCTACAGTAGCTTGTTTGCTGTAGATTTATGTTATAGCAATCTGTAACTATTCGTTTCGCCAGGCCTTTGTGAGGAAGTAATAACAGTAAATCTATATGGATAAATGCTAGCAGATGTGAAGTGCTATCTTGCCAGCAGTAAATCACCAACTGGTGTATATTAGCAGATCCGGGACAAGTGAATTTGTGAGGTGACGGCCATAAACTGAGCGTTAAAGGTGAGCACGCGTGATCCGTCTCTTCACAGTGGTGTCAAAACAAAGCAGTGCGCTGCAAAATGACCTGCTGCACCCCTCCTCCATCCCTGCCTGCCTCCGTCTCTGTCATTAGCTCTCCCCGCTGCCTCTGAGCACTTCTTCTGGAAATCAGGTCTTTGTCACTTTTAATGAACATACATTTCACACCTGGCCTCAAAAAAAGGGAAAAAAAATTATACACATATTCTAAAATAACCACATGCCCTGATTTGTGTGTGAGGGAGGTGTAAGTGAAGGTGTTATTTCATTAGAAAGGACTAATGCTTGAGGAGGAACGCTATCCAAAAGGGATTGTGAAAATAAGCTACTGTTAACTTTAAGCAAAAGTATCTTCAGTGATTTGACATTAGCTTTTTACAGGAGCAGCTGGCCTAGTGGTTAGGGATTTACCCCTCCAATCAAAAGGCGGTGTGTTCAAATCCTAGATGCAGGGGTACCCACTGAAGTACCCTTGAGCATGGTACGGTGCCCACACACTGCTTCCCGGGCGCTGGGTTCCTGGCTGCCCACTGCTTCAGTTGATGAATGAGTTAAATACAGCAAACAGTCTCATGCTGTTTGCTGTGGTGTGTTCACGTATGACAAATGGACACTTATGCTAAAGTAAACAGTCAGTCATCTTAGACTTTATGGATAACCCTTCGCGCTTGGCCATCTAGGGATTTGCCATACTGGTTGAACATCTCACTGCAGTTTGGTGCAAATTACAGTGTAAAGTGAAGCACAGACTGTGCATCCTACCAGACTGTGTCTAGATGCGCATTTATCTTTGCGTGCATCTGCGCTTAAACGTGTTGAGTGAGAGAAAGTGAGAAGAAAAGAGAGGGGGAAGAAACAAACGTGCTAACCATGTAGCACCCGGCCAGCCAAATGCCAGAAAACACCAAGAGGTGTGGTGCATTGGCGCTTAACGAAAATCTAGCATTCAGCACAGCGCTAAAAGGGCCTTTAATTTCCTCCATAAAGACACACAAATTGCCACATTACACCTTTGTGCAAGAGCGAGGGAGGAAAATCCCTGTCTGATTCAGAATGTGTCTCTGAGAGGCCTGTAAGGGGAGGGGTGTCTTGCAATGAAGAAGCCATGACCTCAACGTTAGCATGACTGGGCTGAAAGAACACCCTGTGCCAGGGTTGAGGACTTCCTCTTCAACTGCAAAAACACAAGCTCACCAGATGACAAGCACCAATCCATCACAATCCACCAGATGAATGAGCCTGATTTGCAGGCAAGTCTATATTGTGATGGCTCGATAAAGTATGCAATAAAGACAAAAATAAATAAATGAAAGGCGTAATCAGAGGAAAGTTTTTTTCAGGTTTTTTTTTTTACGCTGTCCCGCTTGCCATTACCTGAAAATGACATGGAATATATGGCAGATCTAATTAATTCCTTTAACCGCATTCTTATGTTTATTTCACACTAATGGGGCCCATGTTAGGAAGCCCAAATTTTCCTCATACCATTCTCTATATGGATAGTGAGCTGCAAAAAGGCTCACTGTGAATTAATTGTTCTTGTGATGTCACAAAACTTTTACAGGAGGTTTTTCAAATCTGAGGGAGGATGGTGATTTTGGTTGTTGACCCTGGCGGAGTTTTGTAGGTGTCAATGTATTAATTTTCATTTTTTGACAGGGGAGGCAAAAAAAGGAATTATGTACAATTTTTAACAGGAAGACAGCATAAACATAAGGCTACAATATGGGAGAAATTCCAAAAAACTGGAAGATTGACAGGTTGGATTTACATATATGCACCTAGTCAGCAGTTTAGTTCTGCCCATTTATAAGCAGCAGTAGATCTGAACTACTTTTATAGTCAGACTGTAAATAAGCTTTTCTGTTTTGTATATGAATTGTTTTAACAACTAGTTACAAAATGTGTCCACTCTGGTAAAATTGCAATAATAAACACAAGGTCACACAATCCTATGGATATCTTATGGTGAAGCCCTCTCTGTTGGGCATTATTACTTACTGTTCAGTAATTACTGCACATTATTCATTAGCAACGCATAAGTTATATGTAATTATTAAAGTAAGAATAAAAATCTAGGCCAAGTCTAGCCTCATTTGAAGCCTGAAATCAAGCTGTAATCAAATCCTAAATTGTTTGGATAGGCTGAGGCACCCTTTGTGGTTTGCTGTGTGATATCTTTAAACAGAGCAAAGGCTCTTTTATCCAAAAGCTGACATAGAAAGAGAAACGGGGTGAGGTGTTTCTTGTCTACATGCACTGAGAATCTGTGAGGATGTAGCTTTGGGTGAGTGTGTAGTAGGCCTATGCACTAGCAAATACCATCTGTTTTCACTACCAGAAGCCAGTCTCACTACTATTTCTGTTTGCTTTACTTCACTCCGTCCAAAAGGAGGGGAAAAAAACTCCATCAGGACTTGCTTTCCTTTGGACACACTGCCTGCAACATGTGTTGTTTACACTGTTGATTTTCCCCTGCCTTGGTGTCATGGCCATGATGTCACGTGCGGTTCATGGAGTGATCGTGCGAATGACCACAGAGGCTAATCAAACACTTGCTTGTGTACTTTTGGTGAGGCCAAGCCTCAATATTCACGTTTCATACCTCATTGGCTACCAGTGATGTGTGGTGTGCTAGCCCCAAGTATCGATAGCAGTGTCTGTGAACATAAGCCCGCATACATGCAAATCAGTCCACTGTAGTTAGAAAATGTGACAACAAATCAATGCAAGCATACCACAGTGCAAAAACACATACGAATGAATTAACAGCAATTGTCTTAAAATGATCCTCTTGCCAAAATGTGTATTAAAAAATGAATGTAACTTGACTCTTTCCCTCAATATAGTCAGTCAGACCAGCTCTGGTGAGCAGTTCGCTTTGTTTTGCATAGAAGCGACGAGTCTAATGAAGCAAGTTAATAGTTATCAGGTTAGCAAACTGCACTCCTAGATCCATTGTCAGACAATGAAAAATGGTCAAATTGACAAACTGAATGAGAAAATAAATCTATAAAGATGGACAAAGTTACTTACATAATTAAGACTTCAAGATGACTTCTACTACTGTTCGCCACTGAACAATTTTTAACATTAATTTCAATGTGAATAAAAAATCATAATGAATTTTTCTTTCTAAACCATGACATATTTCCTAAAAGGACATTGCATCAGCGAAGGTCTTTGGGATGCATGAATGTTATCAATGATATGTAGGAGTGGTAGCTGGGAGTGGTGAAACATGATGTACTTGGTTACAGGGTATTCTTTTCCCTGCCCACTTGTGCATGTGTCATTGTACTGGATAGACAATGCATAATTGTGTCATCGAGCTGGATAGACGATGCCACAAAATCAAAGATTTTGGCTTTCTAATGGTATAAAATAAAAAATAGTGTTTATCATGATCAAATGTGTGTTCCAGAAGAATTTAAAAAGGTCCATTTTGATTTTAGGTTGACTTTAAATAACATTTTCAGATAACTTCTGCTAGAATCAGCAGTATACAGGGTTCACAGAGAAGCCAATAAGCATTTTCTTGAAGGACCAAAGCCGCATCAATTTAACATATCCAGACCTAGAGGAGACCAAAGATGTCCTTCGAGGTTCAAGACTGGAGGTTAAGTGTAGCTCAAACACAAATCTGCACGCATACACATGCACAGAAGAGTTGAATGGGGCAGCATCCCTGTGCGTTAGTTGAGCCAGTGTCAGAGTGGGGAGGTTTGTAGCCGACAGCAAGGTTATTGCAGAGGTCTTGCTCTCTCTCTCTCTCTCTCTCTCTCTCTCTCTCTCTCTCTCTATCTATCTCAGCTCAGTAAATATTCAAAGGGGAACTCATCTCCTATTTAAAGAACTGCTCACCCACCATCCCCACTCAAGGAATATGCCGGTTTGAATATGTGTATTTTCCACTGGAGGGAGTGTATTCAAAAGATGCTGAGCTAATTGTGGTGGAGCAGATGATGTCATTAAATGTATTCACAATAGTACCATGAATTAGCCTGTTGTACTATATAACTGGTGTTTATTTATTTTAAATTCTTTAATATAAAGGGGTCATTGTGCCATGTCATGAAAGAACCACTTTTTGTTTCTTTAATATAAGCAATTTCAAAGGATGCTTGAGAACCATTTTGTGAGGCTTCCATATTATGTAAAGGCCTCTTTAAAAAGAACCCTTAAATTGTATGAAGATTCTTAGAACCTTTGAACGGTTCTACTGTTTCAAACATGGTTTCTTTGGAGAAACAAAAAGTGGTCATTCTAAAGCACTGCCCTTTGTGGCACCTTTATTTAAGAGTGTGGTTCAAAAGAAACTGAAAAAACAAATACAAAAACAATCAATACCATAATATGCCAATAATACCAATAATACTAATTAATTAAAGCTACACTAAATTGTTAACATACTGCAGAAAGTGCTCACGTGCATTCCATTTCTTACTTTGCTCAGTTGTTGTTCTGTAAAATAATCACTTAGTAGTTCTTTCAATCCAATTATCCTGGCAATGCTGTTCATGTTAATATGAGTGAAGGTGTTCCAATATCTGGGAACATTTGTGCTGTTATTACCTGCACTGTGGATCTTGAACATTTCCTGCCATGTTTTGAAGCACGTCATAAAGATGAGGGCCATGCACACACTCACACACCCACACTTGTACCCTGAAAAAGAAAAATGACTGCATCACTGGCTGCAAGCATGCTTACATGTGCTTTGTCTCTAAGTAAGTATTAAAAATTAACATATATTTAAATAAATGTTTAAATCAAATAATGAATCAATAGAAATTACTTTATTGGTGACATGAATCCCTTTTTAGAATTGCTTAATTGCTAGCCTCATTCAGTTAAGACATATTGTTCAGTAATTACTATTAATTCTTGAATAAATATCACAGAACCTATAATTTCAGTAACTACTACACTATTTATATCATAGCCCCTACTGTTGTATATGAATTATTCAATAGCTACCATAAATATGTAGGTATAAGAGTGAAGAATTTTCAGGATTGCTGTATTGAAAGAGTATTACAATTTCAGACACTCACCAAAGATAGAATCACATTACACTGGATTGAATTAGATTTTTCCTGCCAGGGTCAATTGTTTCACCTGAATTTTTTTGGTCGGTCTGTTTTGAGGCAGCTGATTATTGGGTATCCTGGGTGTTTATTTATTTTTTCAGAGTGTTTGACTTATATTAATAATTATATTAAGAATAACATGTCTGTCATTCCCATGTCATTGATATAACAGATTTAAATGTAAAAACAAAAGCCTTATTTGAAGGCCTCCTCTTTTCCAAGCTACTGAGCTTCATAAGCAATTTCGTCATGAGTAGCAATTTCTTGGTGACGGCAGTTAAGTGAAAGTGCTTCCCACGTGAGACAGACTTAAATAAACACTGTCCAACAGTATTTACATTTTTGTGTCTGGCAGACTCTGACACACTGCAGAACGCACTTCTATTCCTCGACTCTTCCTTCAACGATACAAAGTGGGAGAAAATAAATAAAAGGAAGTGATGCAATTTTCCAGCCTTTTATTGAGAGAGAGAGAGAAGCAGCAGCTTTAGCGGCCAGGGAAAAATGACAAGTTTTGTGATTAGCTGGTTGGGTTTCTCATCTGGTTTGGTGATTGGAGTGTTTGATGTCCTCTGAGCTCTTCTGGAGGAGGTGGTGATTCTCTGGGTGGCTGTTGACACACGCGAGTTTTGATGTTTTCTCTTCTCTCTCTCTCTCCCTCTCTCTTTCTCTCTCTCTCTCTCTGTGTCTTTTCATCGCCACCCTCCGCCCCCCCCTTCCACCGCCGCCCTTCGCACTCGTCTCCAGATAAATGAATACGACAGGGTGTGAAAGGGAGACAGTGAGGACAATGAGAGACACAGAAGGCGATTCTTCACGGTGGAAGTGGTCTTGTGCTCAAGGGAAATAAAAATTCCTAGGTTTGAAATGTGAGAATGAAACTGGACTTAAAATAATAATAATAAAATTATAATGAGCAAATGATCACAGGCTAATTCTGAACATACCATGTAGGCATCGTAACATAGGCTGTTTTAAGCTTGTTATAGATGTCATGTCCCGGCCAGTAGCCGCTTTAGTTTGTATGTAGGCCCTCATGCCTTTTTGTTTGTGTGTTTATAAATAAAGTAAATATGGAGACCTGCACACGTGCCTCATTCCTGTGGTCTCGAGACATGAAGATGGATCGACCCACCAACAAGGTGCAGCAAGGAGCCACGGGTTTGTGGGAACCCATGACGAGACGAAGGAAGGAGACCCATTGGATCCAGGGCGGTGGTGAGATGAGTTGACTCCGAGATCCCAACCTGTACCAGCATTGAGGCTCCAGCCGGTAGCAGCGCCAAAGCTCCAGCCCATAGCAGCGCCAAGGCTCCCGCCCATAGCAGTGCCAAGGCTACAACCCGTAGCAGCGCCAAGGCTACAACCTGTAGCAGCGCCAAGGCTACAACCTGTAGCAGCGCCAAGGCTACAACCTGTAGCAGCGCCAAGGCTCCAGCCCATAGCAGTGCCAAGATTCCAGCCCACGCTGGCTCCAAAGCTCCCAAGTCCTGAAGCTGCTGCCCTCGTCACAGGTTCAAGTCCTGAAGCTGCAGCCCTCATCACAGGTCCAAGCCGTAAAGCCCCAGCTCGACTGCCTATGGTCCAGGGCCAGAGGCCACTTTTGATGCCAACCCCCAGGGTGCCGCCTTCCAGGAGTGGCCCAGGACCCACCTGGCGCTCTGGAATCACGCTCTTTAGGGGGCTGTAGAAGGGATAATCGGGTCCCTGAGGGGATCCCTTATGTGGTCTCTACACGGGCCAGGACGCGAAGTGCACATCGGGGGCAGCCGTGTGGAGCCCAGGGGATCTGCGAATAATGTTTTTTGTTTTTTCCTCCGCCTACCCTGCCCCCGCACTTTGTTGGGCTGGTGCGCCTTTGGCGCCCTGGAGTTGCGCCTTAGAAGAGGGGGTTCTGTCATGTTCCAGCCAGCGGCCACTAGATGCCGCCATTGTTTAACCCTCTGAGGTCGAAGTCCCCCCTGGGGGACTTTCTGGACTGTTCCAATCAAACACCTAAAGCTCCGCAAGTTTTTGTCCTAGAAACATATAAGTAACACCATCCCCTAATCTTCTAGTTTTCAAATATGTATGTTTAAAAATAAAATCTACTGGTGGTGTTTTGTAAATAGAATATAAAGAAATCTTGAGATTTTCTCTGCCTTAGCCAACAGCAGCCTGTTAATAACACACTCCTCAGCTATTCAGATGGAAAACACCTAGGTGTCAGGTCTGGGGTCAGTGACAGTGGGTGGCTGCTGGAGGCTACCCTTGCTTAACTTGGCGTTTTGTGTTAAGTTTGGGGCTATTATTATATTAGGTACAGCTGTGTTGTGTTAGTGGTTCTGTTTTGTCATTGGTATTTGGGATTTGGGTTTTGTGTATTTAAGGGGGTTTATGTTCTGTTTTGGTGGTTGGTCAACCATTCACATTAGCTCTGTGTTACTCCAGTCACCTTTTGTTTGAGTCTGGCTCACATGCCAGTTTTGTTTTGTGTCTTGTAAAAATAAAGAATGAAGCATTACGACTTCGAGTGGTGTCAGTGTGCCTGCCCTGCATTCCTGGAGAAGGAGGCAGAATGTGACAGATTAACCGACCTTACAAACAAGGGCACAGCAGGCAATGGGTCTGCAGGGTGGAGGAACTTGTCTATCGGGCCTGGACTACTGCCCTGCTGCAAGTGGGTGAAGAGGAGCTTGCCAGGAGTGAGGCGGGCTGGTTTCAGCTCGGGGGTGAACCAGAGACAACGACCTGGTTTACAACTACCGAGTTGTTGTGTGGTGGTGAGTTGGAGGATGAGGATGCGGAACTGGGCTTCTGGAGGAGCGGGTGGATCGATGGAGGACTCCAGCTTTGGCTCGCTGAGTGGCGAGGCGGGAGATAAAAGGGACATGGGGGTCCACGTAGCTCGCGTGTTCCACCTGGTCACCAGCGGCCCTGGAAATCTGAGGTGTCCTCCAGCACTCCACCACTCTGGCTCGTGCCCAGCTCGCCTCAGAAGGCGAGAGCTCAGCTGGATCAGCATACCAAATAGGTTATATGCAAATGACTCTTTGTGTCAGATGTTGCTAGAAGGATATGACAGAAACTGAAAAGGTGTAAATTATTAACATTTTAATTTAAGTTTTTTTTTTAATTTTGGGGCTTCTTTTCTTTGCAGTTGCTTGTAGAGCTTTGGGAGCAGAGGCAGGCAGACAATGACAGCCATTGACACATGGCCATTGACAGGGGGAGGGGGAAGTTACAGGTGTGATACACCCATCTAATCAATATGCAT
>JBBPCX010000114.1:4485190-4495976 GCA_037974365.1 Hydrocynus forskahlii
AGTCATCTTCTTATTTGGAGATTAATATTGTCTGAAATGTTTCTCCTAACCCCCTCTCCCCCTCCAAGAAGAAAAAAAAAAAAAAATATATATATATATATAGCTGTGTTTAAAAGTGAATTAAACAGACATTTAAAGGTAACACTCAGCTACCTGTTTCTTCTCGAGTTTGTGCTGTATTCACGTCAGAGGATTGCCTTACCTCTCACTCTTTCTCTCTAATTAAGGAGCCTTTAAGCATTTTCCCTGCAGAGAACTCCCTGTCAGAACAAAGTAGACATTGTTTTTCCCTTTGAGGCGGCCAGGCAACGAGGGGCTCCTAACATTACCAACGGGCCGATAGGGCCACTGTCCTTGGGGGGCTTCTGATTTAGTCTGTGCTAGGATCTGCCCTATCTGCAGCACTGGCTGTGTGGGGGGCTGGGGGGGGGTCGTTTAATGGGAGAATGATTGCTGTGTTTACTGCTGAATGTTCGGGATGGGGTGTCTGGGAGGGCAGCCAGTGACGTGGAGGGGTTCCTCTGACTGGAAGGACAATGATTAGAAGAAACTGGAGAGGAAGAGTCTAGGCTTCCCACTGAGGCGCAGGCCAGCAGAGTAATGACCCAAAGTGGGCTTTCCCTGAGAACGCCGAGCATATGCAAGATCAGCTCTGTTTACATACGGAGAGCTCTAATTGGGACAGCACTGACTTTCTATTATACACAAATACTGTAATACAATAAAAGAGCCAAATTGTAATGTGCAGTGTTGCTCCCCCAGAGCATTTAACATTCAAAACTACAGTGACGAGAGCAGAATGGAATTTTCTCCTCTTCCAATGTGTTTAGAACTTCTTCTTTCTGATCTTCTTCTTACTGTTTAATAAAACCAACAATATCTGGATTGGAGTGTAACTTTCTCATTTTTGCTGCTCTTTCTTTTATTGTGGCTTTATCAAATTTTTCTTTTTCATTTTCTCCTTTTCTTTTTTAAATTTCACTGGTGCCTTTTTAACTACAGTAACTGTGGTCCCTGTTTATGTAGAAGGACAGTAATGAGATTAATATGGAACTGTCCTATTTCTTTTGGTATTCTTGTCCTTCTTCATTTCTTTTTCTGGTTCTTCTTGTTCTTGCTGTTTATTTAGAACTATAGTAAGTGGAGTATAATGGAACTTTCCTTTCTTTGTTTTGTTGTTGTAACTCTTTTTTTTCTTCTTCTTGTGTACTTAGAACTACAGTAACTGGAGCAGAATAGTAAATGAACTTAAATGGATTTTTTTATCATGAGACTTTGATTTTATTTTTATCATTACTTGCTTATGAGCAAAACTTGAACGTACTGGCCTTTGCGCTGATTAAATCAGAAATTGCATTTGTATTTGTGCTAACCCCTGCAAAGCCCTCCCTGGGCATCTCCAGTGAATTTCTGGATATATTATTCATCAGGATGCGCTACTGGTCAGCAAATTGTCTTGAGTTTGAACATGAATCAAAAGTAAAATCACTTGTGTTCCCAAAATGTTATTATGAGGCTGCGCGTGGTGTGCGTGAATCTGTTCTACTGAGCTGAACTTTTTTCTCATTCCGTCCGTCTGTCTGACTATGCATGTGCTACTTTGTCTTTCCCCTTTGCTCTGATATGCAGAAGGCCGCCGCTTTATGCTGATATATTTACATACATATATCATTAGCTGACTATCAAACCCTCTGGAAAATGGAGACAATTCTCAGAAGGGTGGCCGTTTGTCTTTCTGCATGGCTCATTAGTGGACTGCGCTCGCACAAACGTATGGGCCAGCATTCAAAAGCTAATTCGCCTTCGCATCTCCACTGTGTATAATATGAGGAGAAGAGGGTGAGGGTCAGGCAGGCACTGGAGTGTGGGCGAATGCTTCCATACAGAAATGATTTATCAGTCGCTGCTGGTGCCGCACCAAAAAGTTTTCTATTGATGTAGTGGCTTGAAATGGCTTCTTCAAGAGGACAGAAGATAGCCGTGTCAGTAACCACACACACACACACACACACACAAACTTAGCCTTCTCATCAGACTGTGACAGACGCTTTCTTCTACTTTTAATTTGATTCAGCCTGTTTCTTTGAGCAAACAGAGTGAGCAGGAAGTGAGAAATTCCTTACAACCAACTGCCCCCCAGTCCACACACCCCCCATCCTTGGTCAGTATTCTACCTTTGTGCTGGTATTTGATAGCTTTAAGTATCAATTACTTAACATCCCCGCCCCAACCACCACCACCACCAAAACACACGCACACACACATTTTTGTCATCAGTAACATTTTACTTTTTTTTTTTACATTTTATATAGAATGGCAAACGCACTGCTTTTATGGTCCTGGGGCGGGAGAGTGGGTGGGAGGAGGCTGCATATGCTAAAACCCCTGCCTCTTTTTTTTTTAAATAAAAGTGAGTTGTACCCTTTGAATGGGCTCTAAAAGCTTAATATGCTGCTGCCAATAACTGTGTAAAACTCAAAACTGTCTTTAAAAGGCAAGTACATTTGGGTTAGACAGTAACTTTTTGGGCTTGACATTTCCAGTTTATGTCGAAGGACAGTCAGTCACATTATCTTTAACATGCAAACCTGTAAGGTTTGTCACTTCATTTTCTTTGTATTTTATATTATTCGTATTGTGTACCAATAACGAGATATTTTGAAGTGTCTTCACTATACAAGCAATGAAGTCTGGTATCTAATAGGAAGTCTAGGTTTATTCAAATCTGATTTTTCATTGCATTTTTCACAGGCATAAGTTTAGCTAAATTCAAAACTGTTTATGCTCAGAAAAAAACAATAAAATAATAGTTGAATAAAGAGTTTGAATAAGATTACATAATCACTCTACCTATTTATTAGGACCTTAATTAGGATTAGGTCTCTGTTCTCTGACCCTGCAATAAAAAAATAAAAAAACACATAAAAATACTCAAATCAGACCTGGGAATACCATAATATCAGAAAAACTTTATCTAGAATTATATTTTCTTTGTCTAGAATATTATTTCTGATTTATACTGAAAATATCCTAATATGAACTCATTCCGACATGCTCAAAGTCTGTTCATGCCACTGTTCCATGGAACTGGGTATATCAAAGACAATACAAGTAGGCGAAAACACATAAGTTTCAAAGAGCATGTATTTCAGCATGGTAAGACTGCCCTGTTTCACCAACAACTACGTCTGCATTCCCACAGCAGCAAAGGCACTTAGCCCTTGCTTTAAGACCCAGAACCTGCTTGGATAGACTCTCGATAAACACTCCTCACAATCTTCACTTCTGAAGATGATGGGGCTGTGGAAATCATAATGCACTAGTGGCAACATTCCCATGTAAAGCTGTTGAGACACCTCTCTTTCCTGGAGGAGGAGCGGCAGCAACACTGGCACAATAGCCTGCGCACTTGCTAAAATGCTAACACTGATGGCGGTAATAGTGATGGTGATGGTTAATGGCAGATCTGCTCTAGTGTACAATGCTAATGTCAGCAATATAAAGTGCATGGTTGCTGTAAAGTGCATGGTTGCTTCATAATTTTATTAGGCTATCATGCAACAGCTCTTTTTTGTGGCCCCACACAAAATGTACGACTATTAAAAACAAAGGCGGGTCAGGTAATGCGTAAAAGGCTAAAAAGTAGTCATTATGTTTCATGTCACCACTTACATCAAAAAGCAACAGGCAATTTCTTGAAAATAATTATACCAATGATGTTAACAAACCATAGGTATCAGTAACCTAGTGATTTCAGGTACACATAGATGAGTTTACTTGTTTAGAGTTAACCCTTTATAAGAGATAACCCTTTATTAGTCCCATCGGAGGAAAATTTGCATTAGAAATGGGTGTTAAGCTTTGCCTGGTAGTTGATGGAAGAATTTTGTTTGAAAGAATTGCATCTAATAGGGCTGTAATGCCACATCTGAGGTAATTCCTTAAGCCAACAAACACAATTGGCTAAGCAATTAAAATAATTAGAACAAATTACCACATATGTGGAAATATTTCAGTAACCATTCAACCTTAGCTACAATTCTCTTAATACAATTCTCTAGTAATAACTACCACTAATCAAGTATTATTGCTCACCTCAATACAAATGGAACATCTGTTTACCTTAATTTGCTCAAAAAGCGTAGTAACTGAGCTAGATATGTACCATAACTGAAAGAGCTGTGCTAAAGGATAAAAATGTGGATATTTGGTTTGAATATTAGAATGCCAGTTGCTTTTAACTGCAGTACCATGAGGTGTGGAGCCTCTTGAGTTACTGAATTATGAAGAGATCAGTTTTAGGCCTATATGAGCTGTATAACACAGCCGGTGGTATTGTTATGTGGTTATGGCAGGCAGAATGTGAAGTCCAACCAGCAGCATGTCTAATGAGTCCAGCTACTTTGTGATGCTATGAAAGTAGTGGTGGGAGCATCTCTGCAGATTCTTTCTACTCAGGCAAAGAAGAACTTTAAAGCAGAGCTCTGGTATTGTATTCCTTCTCTATAGACACTTTGTTCAGACTAAAACGGTGAGGGAAACAGCTGGTAACCTACCAGAATAAAATGGTTAAATAACTAGAGCATCTGGCTAGGTATATTCTGTGAAAATTTAGAATGTCAGTCAATATAGCATTTAAAATCAGACATTTGTTATTGTGTCAGTCCCTGTGCCAACAAAAGTCAGCCTTTTTTACAGTGTGTTCATTTTCATTTGCTTAATACAGTTTTAGTTCGGTCTACTGGAGCTGGAGGCATAAAAAGTATTACATATTTAGAAATGTGGCATGAATGTTAGAATGAACTTGGCTTCTCTTCTAGCATTACAGACAGTCTGAGATTTTACTGATGCTTGAACAGCACTAGTTGAACAGCCCTGGCTAGACATATATGAACTGTAGGACTATAGCATATTGATGTTAGCTAATATAGCAGGGTAGCCTGACTCCCAATAGCAGCACTGTTGTAACAGCAGTAAGCCTAATGATAACAGCAGCCAGTGGCATGATGCTAGTACACTAGTGGTGGGAGCGTCTCTGCAGGTTCTTACCCAGGTGAAGGGGAACTTTGAAGCGGCACTCTGATCTTCTCTTCCTGCTCTCCAGATGCTTTGTTCTGGCTAAGCAGGAGAGGGAAACACACAAACCATCTCAGCACACTTTTAAAATAATCATCACAAGGAAAGAGAGAGTAAAAGGGAGAGAGAGAGAGAGAGAGAGGGAGAGAGAGAGACTGTATGTGCAAGACAAAGAGAGTGAATAGAGGGATGAGGAGAGGGAGAGAAAGAGAGGGGAGATGGAGAACAGAAGGCTCAGAGAAAAAGGTGAGAGTGTGTAAATTTTTCATCCTGGCTCTAGGATCAGGATGGCGGAGGATTGCGGGGCAGGATTAGTGGTTCTAAGCCCTAACAAGGGCTGCAGAGAGCGTGGCCGTGGTGCAGAGATACTGCAGTAGAAGCGCGGATCAAAAGGAGCTGGTTTTCATGACATTCACAACCCTGGCAGCAGCTAATTATGCAAGCCTGGATACCCCCCTCTCCATCACCCCTACAAAAAAGGCCTTCTTTTACAGAGTTGAGAACAATGCAGGCTGCTCCTTTCCCAAAGCTCCTGTCATCCATACCATCAGAGGGAAAAGAACCCATATAAGACACTACATTTAAATGAATAGTGCATTATTAACCCACGACTATATCAGAGATTAAAACTAACAAAATATAAGTATGCCTGTTCAAAGAAGTTCAAAATTCTGCCCTATTTATTATACATTGAACTATATTCAGGAGACTGTTACTTTCTGCAGAGGCCAAAAACATAATGAAGAATAAGCAGCAACTCAATGTAACTGTTATACACTAGAAGACTCCTAACACATACAGTGTGGCCTAAAGGACACTCAGCACATGCATATGGAGCCCTACTGGTACATTCTTTCTTGAAAACATCTCACTAAGGCATGTGAACGGGAATTTATGGCCACAATTTAGATGTTAATACAACATGTTATAGTTAGCTGTTATAGTTAAGTCATGGTCATGACCTAGTAAGGTATGGGAATAAGGTAATAAAATAATGTTTGTAAAGCATTGTAATGTGGTCATGATAAGTTCTGGTAACAAAAGTACTACATTGGGAAAGTTTATTTTCAAGACATACTGTAAAAAGACAATTCCATCTGTGTATTTACCTTGTTTTGCTCACATGCCAGCATTCCACACAATAATTCAAGAATTTGTAAACTGTTGTTATCAAGACATGCCTGTGTGCCTGAAGAGCTGCAGTTTCAGAGCAGAATTGCAGGCCAGAACAGCTATTTCAGGCCAGTGGATATATAGACAGGGACTGTCTAATGTCTCTTTGATGTTGCAGGTTTATCCGTATTTTAAATGAAGATGTTAATAATTTAAATTATTTAAAACAATTCTAGTGTCACTTTTTTGACACTTTGACAGGATTATGTTCAACAGCATGAGCTATGGTTGCCATACTTATTATGGCATAGTAGTGATGAATGAATATATAAATAGTCCATAAAGACGGTTTACAAAGGTGTGTAACCAAAACAACAGCTTGGCATTTGCTAGTACTGCCTTGATGCATGTTAAGTATACTGAATAAGTGTGTGAAATGACAAGTTTTTTATACAGCATTGCATGACAAACAGCAAGTGTGTGTTGTATCAAGTACTGTGCTTTCTGCCATGTTGATAAAGGGGTTTATATGGCCAGAGAGGGTGTAGATAAACTTCCTCTCCTGTTCACTTTTCCTGATTTTGACTGATCTGGTGGTCAAGTGGAATGCTAATCAGCTCTACCGATACATTTTGTTAGAACATGGCCTACAGCTTAAGTGTAACAAAGGTGGCATATCGATTGTAATTTTGACGCACATCTCGTTCACACACCTTACCAAGTTGTGCCCATTATGAGCTCGGTTCCCTGTAGTTTTAGAGGGTGCCCCATATTTTCCACTAGAGAGAATAATCAGCATGGTTGATAAGTTGCCTCCATCAGTGATTACAGAAAAAAGACGTGTTGTTTAATTAAAAGAAGTGCTGTATAATACTCAGTAACATATGTATGATAGGCCTTATTTTAAGACCGTATGTCACACAATGACAGTGGCAAACTACCAAGCTAGATAGCTGTTTGGCTTTTTTGTGTTTGGCTGAAGTGCACATCTTATGTAATGGGGATGGCAGCTGTAGCTATTCAGTTTATATATAAGCAACTTTGTTTTCTCAACAATTGCCCTGGAGGTCTCCTTTGAAATAAATTCACCCTGGAGCTGTCACTAATTTCAAACAAAACAATGTTATTTGACTGACTAACTAACTGCAATTATCTGAACTGTGCTTTGCTTTTCCTAGGAATGCACATCACAGAGGTCCTCACATGGACAGTTCACACGGACAAAACTGTGAAGAAGGCGCATCAGTTCCTCATTTTTCTCAGGAGACTGAAGAGGTTTGGCATGTGCCCCTGCATCCTCAGGACTTTTACAACTGTGCCATTGGGAGCATTCTCACTGGATGCATCACTGGATGCCTTCTCTGGAAACAACACCGCCTACAACCGCAGAGCTCTGCAGAGAGTAGTGCAGTGCTCAGAAAATATTATAGGAGGTGAGCTTCCCTCCCTCCAGGACATCTACACCAGGCGATACCTGAAAGTGTGGAAAATCATCAAAAACTCCAGCCATCCCAGTCATAATCTGTTTAGGCTTCTACAATCAGGTAGACGGTACTGCAACTTTAGGTCCCAGACCAGCAGACTGCAGGACTGCTGAGCTCTGACCACACACATGCACACATGATATCCACTCACTGGACTTTGCACAACTTACCCTTGGCATAGTTACACTTTACACTGTATGTATTTTGTACATATGCATATTGTTTTTTTCCTCGGTCATCCTAATATATGTTGTATAGTTTTATAGTTGTATTATCATACCATTGCTGTTCTGTGAAGCTTTGAACACAAGTATTTCACTCACATGTTCTGTAATTGATGCATGATGTGACAATAAAAGTGATTTTGATTTTTAATTTTTTTTTTTTTATGGCATCTGAAGTTTGCTCACAGCTAATGTAACGTACCTACCCATTTATAAACAGTAGCACTTGGAATACATGGGAAAAAAAAACACTTTTATGCTACTGACTAAATTGATTTTCTGATCCTTTTCATGTGTGCCATTTGTGTAAGCAAGGTAGGGAACCATGTGGGTGACTTAGAAGCACATCTGTGAGGCCAGATGGACCAGCCAGGCATGGGGGGTCACCATAGTCATGACAAAAGAACTTTAGATGATGGTAGCACCGTGACAGGGGCAAAATGGTGAAACTGCAGCAGCCATAATGGTTTTGTGTTGTTGAATAATATAATATAATTAGTTTCATCATACCAATATAATAAGAAATATAAAATTGGACCACAATCACTAAACCAAAAGTGCCACATCATGTAATAAATTGTTAACCAAAACATTTAGTATGGCCAATGAGCACTGGATAAAACCAGTCGTCCAGTGACAAGAATCTTTTTTGGCGTACTTCTCCTTCACCAAGTCATGCAGCTGCTGGCTGTTGACGCTGATGTTCTTTTGGCAAGCGCCTTCCAGCTGGAGAAGGAGAAGCACTTGAAATGTTATTATGCCTGTAGTGGTCCCCGGCGTGCGCCAGTGGCAAAGCCGCGATATGTCAGTGCGAACGTAAGGCTTCCCCTCGCTCAAGAGACAGATTGCTTGTCACTACATGACTTTGCATCTTCGCCTGATGATGATAATAACAGCCATTCCTCTGAGTGGTGGCAAACAGAGGGGGTGGGGGGTTTAGGTGGTGGAAAGAGAAATGGGAGAAGAAACGGGGATCTCTTAAGTAGAAGTATTTGTTGTCACTCGTGGCAATCAAAACAGAGATTTGGACTTGAGACGGAGAACAGAAGATGAATGTGCCTGGGATGGAATCGCAGCTCTAGGATGGTTTTTTTGATTGTTTCGTGGCTTCGTGGTAGACATTGGCTTTAAATTTGGGTGGTGAGAGTGCTCATGATGGGCAACCCTTGACAGGGGTAAATTGGAGGCCTCTGTGATTGGTTGTAATCAGAGGCAGAGGCTGAGAATTGTGACATTTACAAATCAGTATTTTACACTGGGATTCTCAATCAATGCCATTTGTCGGTGAATTACACACTCCTACAGATCAACTTGCATTTATATTGGTGAAATGTAATGGAAATATAATTAATACTTATTTATAATTACACTTAAAGTGTTAATGTGAAGTCCTAACTGAGAAATCAAACATACATTCACCATATTATTAGCCAGACCTACCTTATAGATCCATCTTGCTGGTGTACAAACTGCAGTCCATCTCATGATGCAAAATTTGGGTCTAGGTGTAATGGGTGGCTCCGCAGTGGTGAATATAACAGGTGTGATGTCAGATAGAGAGACTCACCTGCCCAAACAGTTTGCCCAGTGTAGCATGGTGGATGAACCTAATCGCGGATAGAACACGACAGAGCTGGTAGACCACGCACCTTGCTGTGAGAATGCTTCACTTGAGAGTTGAGATTCCCACTGGAAATCCACGTTCTCACACACACACACACACACACACACACACACACACACAGAGTATACGGTTAGAATAAGACCGGAGTACTCACGGTACCAGTTGGCTTGGAGTCGAGTCGGGTCCAGGATGAACCGACCTGGGACCCAAGACTGTTCCTCCGGACCATAGCCTTCCCAGTGAACTAGGTACTGAGTGCCACAGCCATCCTCACGAGTCGAGGATCCGCCGGACAGTGTAGGCAGGACCATTATCAATGATCTGAGGCGGAGGAGGAGCAGGAGTAGGAGGAACCAAAGTGGCTGTGAAAACTGGCTTGAGCTGGGACATGTGGAAGACAGGATGGACCCAAAGGGAGGCAGGTAGCTGGAGCCGGAAGGTGACAGTGTGGAGGTGCAGGTTACAAGCGGAAAAACAAACCCTATCACCGATGAAGGATCGAAATCCTGATTCGCATGGACAATATGACGGTCACACACCCCTGGAATTCCAGGACTAAGCTAATTAAACAAGAGAGAGACCTCTGTTTTTAACAGTAGGGCGCCTGGAGTATCTCACACTGAAAGGGGAGGAAGGCCTCCTGAGAGCCCACAATTGAAATCACTTAAGGAACCCTCTAACATGCCTTCTCGGGATTCAGACAATAAAACTTCTGTAGATTCCGCAAGCACCAAAACTGATTTTGCGATAAACTCCTCAACTCAGAAACATTCCAGCACACACACGTGCCCACTTGGAGACATTCCACAGCTCAGAGGAGAGAAAAATGCATTTCCATGTCTGTGTTTGAAAATGCTTATATTGCAAGTTCTAAATATGTTAAGAAGATAACTATCCTATATGTAAGGTTAATTCTTTACATTTAGCTATTAACACTTGTAAAACCAGGATTATTGTGTGTGTTTATTTAGAGAAAGTCGTATCTGTAAAACCCTTGGAGTAGAATATCCAGTAACACTTTATAATAACTACACCCTATGAATTATTAGTTAAGCATTAGTAAATAGTTAATTAATCATTTATAAAGCATTGTTCCTGCATTAATAGACATTAGTGAGCAGTTTATAAATACAGCTATGAATGCTTTATTCTTGCTTTATAAGCGTCTATATAATATGCTTAATAATAGTATTTTCATACTTTATTAAGGATCAGTTAATCATTTCTAAATTAAGCATTACATTATTTACAAACCGGTTAGTTCG
>JBBPCX010000114.1:4496076-4516115 GCA_037974365.1 Hydrocynus forskahlii
AAATGATTAATTAACTATTTACCAATGCTTAACTAATGATTCATAGGGTGTAGTTATTATAAAGTGTTACCGAATATCCATGTTTGATCTCATTTTAATCAGGAATAAGAGCTGGTAATGGCTGCAATATCCATTTACCTTAAAAACATGTACTTGGTATTATAAAATGTTGAACTCTCCACTGGGTTGTATCGTTTCATTATGCTCGCTGTTCAGGGACATTTGAACTTTTTCAGTTCATCTTCAGCTTCATCCAATAATACCAATATCATTCACTACTCATTCCATCATTTCCCACATTTATTTTGTTTTGTGTTTGTGTGTTTCTGTTTGTGTATTTACTTTACTGAATTACTTAATAACCCTGCCTTGATATAATCCCCCTAAGTAATAAACAAATTGACTAATCAATTAAGGAATATAGTGGTGAATCAACCCTAAGCTAATTCCTACACCGACGTGGAACAACTGTCCCGGTGGGTGCCGACGGCTGTGCTGCTGGATGTAATGGTCATTGGCCCACTGGATGGCAATGTGGGCTCGCTGCCAGAGCCGTTTGCACCTGCGGACCGATTGTTGGGCCGACGGTACATCAGCCTCTAGCTCCTGGTGTTCAAACATCACCTGGGACCCAAGACCGTTCCTCCAGACCGTAGCCTTCCCAGTCAACTAGGTACTGTTTGCCACAGCCATCCTCACAAGTCAAGGATCCGCCAGACAGTTTAGGCACCTGTGGACTGACTGTTGAGCCAATGGTACGTCAACCTCCAGCTCCTTGTGTTCAAACATCAGAGGTTGGAAACTGTTGCATACCTCGGACTGAGCCCAGTGGCATACGAGGTGAGGAGGTTGTGGGAGAGCTCAGCCCAGGAGTGATGGCAGTCAATGACGAAACACTATAGGAAGCGATCCAGTTGTTGGTTGGTCCGCTCCGTCTGACTGTTCGTCTGGGGATGGTAGCACAAAGAGAGACTGCAGGAGAAGTTGATCAGACGGCAGAAGGCCTTCCAGAACTTGGCTGTGAACTGGGGCCCTCTGTCAGAAACAATGTCCTTGGGGAAGCCATGCAATTGGACTACATGCTCTAATATCAGCTCAGCAGTGGTTTTGGCAGTGAGGAGTCTGGTCAGAGCCATCAGGTGCATGGCCATGGAGAATCGATCCACAATAATGAGGATGGTTTAAATTCCTTCTGAATCTGGCAGGCCGGTGAGGAAATCCAGCACGATGTGCGACGATGGGGCACTGGTAGAGGCTGGAGGTCCCCTGGAGAGGGTTAATTGGTAGTCTTGGCCCTGGCACACACTGCACAACGGAGGGGGCTCCAAGGTCTGCCCCTAGAGGACTCGTTCTTTTAACTCCCATCTGAGAGGCGACAGGATGAGTTGTGGTGGCAGGACAGGTGCGGCGTCCCCCCAGGTGCTCTCTGCTTGGTGTTGACAAGAGAGGGCGTCAGCCTTGGTGTTCTTTGACCCCGAGCAGTACAATAAGTTAAAGTTAAATTGCTCGAAATTGCTGGGGTTCAGTTGTTTTGCCTGCTTAATGGTGATGAGGTTCTGATGGTCCGTCCAGACTGTGAACGGGTCACCGCCAGCCTGGAACCAGTGACACCATTCCTCCAGTGCCCACTTGATGGCCAAGAGCTCGCAGTCCCCTACCCTGTATCACTGAGTGGGATTAAACTTTCTGGAGAAGAAACTGGATGTAGTTTTTGGTCTGGATCTTGCTGTGAGAGAGTGGCTCCTATGCCCATATCGGAGGCGTCCACCTCCACAATGAATGGTTTGGAAGGATCTGGGTGGAGTAGGATGTGTGCAGTGGTGAAGAGGTGGCAAAGATGATGAACAGCTTGGATGGTTGAATGGAGTCCGGGAAGGTCTGGTGAGGGCAGTAAGAGGTGCCGCAGCTGAACTGGAGCTCCGGATAAAACGGCGGCAAAAATGAGCAAACCCCAGAAATTGCTGTAGCTGTTTGACCGTTTTGGGTAGGGGCCAATTACGCACAGCATCCAGCTTTTGGGAGTCCATGGCCACACCTTGGGGGGATATGATGAAACCCAAAAATGTAGTAGAGCGCTGGTGGAAAGCGCATTTCGCCAACTTGCAGAACAGCTAATGGGCCAGCAACATTCTGATTACTGCCCTGACATGCTGGGTGTGCTCCTCAATGGTCTTGGAGTAGATTAAGATGTCATCTAGGTAAATTAAAACCCAACAACTCAGTGTGTCACGTAGGACCTCGGTAATTAACTGTTGAAATGCGACTGGATGGTTACATAGATGAAACGGCATAATCAAGGTCTCATAGTGCCTGGCAGGAGTTATAAAGGGCATCTTCCACTCATCGCCCTACCTGAAGCAATCGAGATTGTAAGGGCTACTGAGGTCCAGTTAGGTGAATATGGGAGCACCAGAGAGGGCGTCCAGGGCGGTGTTGGTAAGAGGGAGTGAATAACAGTTCTTGATGGTGATCTTGTTGAGCCCCCGGTAGTCGACACAAGGTCGGAGACACCTGTCTTTCTTTTTGATGAAGAAGAACCCAACGGCCATGGGGGAGGATGAGTGCTGGATGGTCCTTTGGCAAAGCCCTTCGGTAATGTACTCCTCCTTGGCCTTCTGCTCCCCCAGAGAGAGAGAGAACAGACAGCTGCGGGGCAGTACCGTGCTGGGCTGGAGGTCGATAGCCAGGTCGTAGGGCCGATGAGGTGGGAGTTGGATGGCCCTACGTTTACTAAACACCTCCACAAGGTCACTGTACTGGATGGGAATGGTCTCCAGGTCGAGGTCGAGAAGGCCTTGGACACCCCTGAGCCCATCCCAGCTGTCGCCTGGTAGATAAAGTTACCAGCTGCCCCGAATCAACAAAGGTGGTGGTCATGACCCGTTTGTGGCCCAACTGGATGTTAATCTGGATGGTGAGATGGGATATGGCCAATAGAGTGGAGGGTGTAAATACGGGACCAGGTGAGTTCCTCCCCCTATTCACCTGGCCTGGCCATTTCCCGGGCAGAGAGGGCAGATGGTCAAGGGAGGCGCAGTAGGCACAGAGACCTTCGCGATATCAGTGAGCCCTGTCCTCATGTGTCAGGGAGGTGCGGCCTATGTGCATGGGTTCCGGAGTTGGCCTGAGCTTGTCCTGGACTGATGGTAGTCTTGGGCTGGGGACTCACCAGCAGCAGGGTACGAGGGGCTGGCCTCGGGCGAGAGCTCATGCTTTGATCAATCTGCATGCATAGTTGAATCAGTCCTTCCAAGGTGGCGGGGAGCTCTCGCCAGGCGAGTTCATCATTCAAGCGTGAAGCCAACCCCTCTTAAAAGGTTGTTCAGAGGGCGGAGTCATCCCAGGCCGTCTGCACAGCCAGGGTGCGAAACTCTGCGGTGTAACGACTCACCAAACGGTCTCTCTGCCAGAGGTGGTATAGGCGGGTGTCAACCTCCACCTCACTGTCAGGATGCTGGAAGGCGGACCTGAGCTGATGGGTAAACTCTGGATAGGAGTAGACAGAGTCAGAATCGGATCTTAGAACCGCCGTAGCCCACTCAGCTGCCTGCCCGGTGAGGGGGTAGACAAGAAGTGCCATGCATTTTTTGGGGAGTGAAATCTTGGGTACAGAGCGGGAGGGTAAGTAGGATCGGACTGCTGTCTGTGGCACCTGTGCCTCGGCAGTGAGGTCACGATGGGCCTGTTCAAGAGTCACGAGCTGATGACGTAGCCCGACGACCTCTTGCTTCAGGTTCGCGATCTCGGCAGCCTGCGCCTATCCACCATGTCGCACGCTGGGTTCACTGCATAAGGTTTAGTCATTGTGTCAGATACAGAGACTTACCTGGCCAAACAGTTTGCCCAGTGTAGCGTGGCAGATGAACCCAATCGCAGAAAGAACACGAGAGAGTTGGTAGACCATGCACCTTGCTCTGAGAACGCTCCACACAAGAGTTGAGATTCCCACCGGGAATCCGCATTCTCACACACACTGAGTATGCCATTAGAATAAGACTGGAGTACCAGTTGGTTTGGAGTCAAGACAGAGAGGGCATGAGACTCAATGACTGAGCACTGGTTCCTACCTGCTTCCTTGTTTATATACCCTGTGCCGCGCGTCACTTCCGGGACCCTGTGCGCATCACGTTATTGGTGTACGTGACAAGTGACACTGTCAACTTTTGAATAAGAAAGTGAAGTTTGGTTGGTGAACTAATACTGTTACTCTTTGCTGTATAATGGCGTGTCAGGATCTAGGTTCAGTAAGGAGGCAGGAGGACCATATCCAAAACTCAGTACCACCAGATAATTTGCCGAAAGAGGTGATGTATACTAAAAGGTCATACTGCAGTACATAAACACATACATCTTTTTAGATTAGAGCCCAGTAGCCTAACTAAGTAAGGTTGATGAATTTATTGAAATTTTAAGATTATTGCCTGCTTAAGTTTGGGTGGGTGGCCCTGTTTAATTATACTGACCACTAGTTTAGGTATTTTAAAAAACGAGTATTGTTACTTACATCTTGCTTGTTAGGAGTTTGGGTTTTAGATCATTAGAATTTAAATGTATTTTGAACTAATAGTTTTTTATACCCGGTAATTGGGCTCTTACATAAAACAACAACTTACAGATAAGTACACAGGTAATGAATCAGTGCAACTTTCATGCATAAATAGCAGCTCTTGTCCCTTCAAGGAGATCCGAATGTCTATAATCCCAACATCTGTATTAAAGTCCCATCAGCAAAACAACAGGAAAAGAAAAATGGGAAAAATCATATCTTAGTCTGGTTTGGCTCGTCATCAGCATTAATCTTAGTTCTTTAGGTCCAATATCCTGATGAATCCCAAAGGAACTCTACCAGGGAAAAAAATGAAAAAAAGACCTGTTTACTTAAACAGGTGAAATAAATGTCTCGTAGAACATAGATTTAATTGAACATTATTATTATTATTATTATTATTATTATTATTATTATTATTATTATTATTATTATTATTATTATATAACACATTTACAGTCAACATTATTACAGTTAGCAGACCCACTAATTAGTAACATTGCTAATTCCACTTTTATTCTTTTCTCCACAGACATCCCAAAGGCAAGTATGCACAAAGAGTTTTAACATTTTTCTTTCAGTGCACAGCTATCAATCATTTATTTAAAAACAGTTAATTAGGTAAATATATACACAGTAATGTGTTGGACTTCTCTTGACTTTTAGAGCAACAATACAACGTTCCTAATACTGTATCCTTTTGGTTATAATATTGGTACATCATGCCCTATGCTGTATTGTCCATTGACATGTTTCTTGTAGGATAGAAATATCATAATCTCAATTTTCATAATAAAACTACACATCTTGGTACAATTTGTTCAACTCTGGGTGCTGAACTTACTACTAATACTGCTAACAAGGGAGGGCCTCCTGTAAAACTTGAAACATACAGCCACTGGTTGCCCAACTTTTATCACTGCACTTGGATCTGTGTTGGATGCGGAGAACACATTTATGTTACAGTACATGTTACATGAGCTGATGACAGGCATGCTTATCACACAATGTTGATGACAGTGCCATCACCCTATACCTAAACCTCCACTTTCATAAGGTGTTAGATTTGTTTACACATTTCACACTCAACTTGTTTCCACCCTATATTCCCACCTACATTCAGTAAAAAAATTCCAATATTTGATCCCAGATAACATCTAACTCTGCAAGGCTAAATAAACTCCAGCCATCAACTTTCTTTGGGATGATCAGATAAATAGTGTCTTGTTCACAATCTATAGTGAATATCGGGGGCTCTAATGTATGGTCGAAAAACACACCCTGCACCATCACACTGCTTCCACCAGCCTGTATTTTTTACTTCCAAGTACTGATTCTGATTCTTATGTTATTCCCTATAAAATCAGATCCTTCTGTCAGCATGAAGCAAAAAAAGCCTTGATAATTCTGAGCAACTTCTAAACAAAATTTTTTACACTCCTCAACAGTCCAGCTCTAATGCCCATTTGAGATGTGTTTTTTGTTTTTCGCTGTCAACAACAGCACCTGACACGGTGTTGTGGCTCATTTAGGACTCTGAGCTGTGTTATGGGACAACACAACAGTGTTGAATTTGGATGTGATTTATCTGGTAGTTTTTTGCCTAGCAGATTTAGTGTCAACAACAGGGCCAAGATGGGTGTTTCTAATCCCATATTCAGTGAGTGTAGTCCCTAACTGCACTGGCCTTCAGTTCGGTAAAGTGCTACAGCAGGGTCTCTTAAAAGCTGATTCACTGTGAATTTCAGTTTTGCTGACATTTTAATCCTATACTACTTGTATGTGTGTGTGTGTGTGTGTGTATGTGTGTACATGCTTGTGTAAGATTTACCACCTAAGGGTGCATGTCCCTCACAGTCATCTTTCTAAGAAAGAAATAATTAAAAATGGCATGCCAAGGAGCAAGCAGGGGTGAGTGGTAGCCCACCTTCAGCACATGGATATGTCATTGAGACATCCTTATTACTGAAGCCATTTAACACAAATACATACTCAGTCGCAAGCAGAAGCAGCGCATCAGTAGAGTCTGTAAGAACGGACCACTTCTCCCCTCCTGTCCACTTCTCTCCCTCCCCTTCTTTCTTCTTTATCTCCTTCTTCTTAAGGTGTTCTCTGCGGCACCCTCTAGGGTCAGGCAGCCGCAGGAGAAGGAGGTTGGGGGGGCAGAGCCACTGGGAGGCAAAAAGGGCACTCGACTTGAAGGCAGGAGAGATAATTCGCCGCACTGTTTAAGGTTATGCTGTGCATTTGCATTTCAAAAGCAGTGTGGTCGTGTTGCCACGGCATCCCCCACAACCCCCTGCCACCCCCCACCCGGGATGCTGGCCGTGGCGTGTCACTGAATGTCAGCGGGCGCCAGGGCCTTGATGAAATTAATAGAGCAGCCCATGATTGATAACACCCCTCATCTGTCGTGCTTTCTCCTGTCTCTCAGAGGGGACTCTCTCTCTCTCCCTCTCCCTCTCCCTCTCTACCCCCCCACCATTTCACCTGTGCTTACCTTCCACTGCCTGTTTTGAATCCTCTGTCGTTTATGAGGCCTTACAGGAGAGCCTCACTCCAGCATGTTTATGTATGTGCCTTTGAGTGTGTTACACCGCCTATGGTAATCTTCAGCATTTTAGAAGCTCTTTTAAAACCCATTCAAGCCCAGCGTGTCACTTGCTGGAAAGTGTAAGAGATGAGCAAAGAGCAGAGGAGAGGGGGAGAGAGATGAAGTGGTTATGAGAGGAATACGAGAGATTTTTAGGCAAAATTTATGTTGATGGAGATGATGGAAATGGCAGGTCTGGTTCGATTAAAAGAAACTATGCTGCCTTTTGTCTGAAGAAGTGTGAACTCCAAAGAAGTTTGAAATAATAAGTGGCCTGAGACCCCTAACATAATACATATAAATGCATGTATCAAGAATATAAGATGAAAATATACCAACACGGGTCAATAAAACCAACTTCACAATAAAATCCATGATGTATTTTTTGTGTTCCATCCATTAATGTTCTCACTGTTATACCCTGCATGGATTTAACATTGCTTGCCCCAGCCTCATCAGTCTCATTGGTCTCAAACTACAATATCAGCATACAATATGAAACTTTATCATACAGCCATAAGGAATGCCCCCAAGGTATTAACTACAGATGTGATATTTGGCTTCTTAGCACAACAATAATACTAATCTACAGTTTCCTCCTTACCTCTGTTTGGTACCTGAATGTTTGGTGCCTGAAGTATGTTTGGTGCTGTAATGTATGAGCCTAACAAGTCATAGAAAATGTGTTCATTATCATTGTATGAGAACGTATAGGCATATATCAGCAAACTGAATGAATAAATGATCTCACAATCAAACCATACCAAACATTTGAGTAATCTCAAAATGGCTTGTACCATTTCTATAAAGGTATATAAAGATGCTCAAAGGCATGGGGAAAAAATCAGGCTACAAAGTTTTTAACTGCATAACATATAGGGGTGGCATGATACCACTTTTTCATGTCTGATGTGAATATTGCAAACTTGAGTATCTGCCAGTATCCATACTAATACTGTTCAATACTGTCTTTTTTTCTAAGCTATTAATAATACTTTGTCTGGATTGCCATTTGAATCCAAAATGTGTCCCTACTTTCCCTATAGAGTGCTATGTTAGTTATAAAATGTAGGTTTCTACACCCATATTGTGGACATATGGACAACATTCCAGTTCCATTTTCTT
The DNA here is from genome assembly GCA_037974365.1 of Hydrocynus forskahlii. NCBI lineage: Eukaryota > Metazoa > Chordata > Actinopteri > Characiformes > Alestidae > Hydrocynus > Hydrocynus forskahlii. The sequence continues at coordinate 4,504,341 of JBBPCX010000114.1, forward strand.
TATTATGGAATTCTGCTTTGTTAGACATATTATACACTTTTTGGCTGCAGGATCCTGAATTTTAAATCCAACACAGTACACTATGCAGGGAGCCATTTGAGACACAGCCTAACTGCTCATCTGAGATTGTTACATCCTCCAATTGAGCCAGCAGACCCAGGCCTCAAACTGCGCTCAATTTGGTATCAGTTTGGTTTTCCACCAACTATTTCTTTAAAACAGAAATAGAGTATAATCAGAGTATGTTCATCTAGGAGCGGGGTTACACAGCAGAGAGCAATCTTTAGGACTTACTGTTCAGGCCTACGTCTCATGAAGGAGAGCATGAGTGATGATAAGAAAGAAAAATGTGGAAGGAGTGATGGAGGGGAAGAGGGAGAGTGGAAGGGAGAGAGAGCAAGAGATGCTGATAGAGTGACAGAGAGGCTGTCAGTAAAACAGTGATAAAGCTCTGAAGAAGGGAGGGGTGAGGAGGAGGCAGTAGCAGCAGTGGACGATGGAAGCTTTAACGCACACTAATGGATGTTGTGATCCAGGAGCCGTGGTCAGAAGGTCACTTTATCCAACCTCCCTTCCTTGCTTGTCCCTCCTTTTCTCTCTCTAAATCATGACAGCTATCCGCCATCTCCCCTGCTCCTTCCCTACAAAAGGCTACAGAGAGTTAGTGGCCAGAGATTTAGTGAAGAAAATAAATCGAGTGTGGTTGTCCTCAATTGACCTGTCTATGCTCTGCCCACAGATGTGTTCTTCTGGAGCTACAGTTGTGATATTGGACAAGTTTTGCAGAATGAAAATGCTATTCAGACTATTGAGAACTGCTTTTTTACAAAATATTATGTCAATATAAATGACAAAAACAATAAGATTACACATTTGGAATACAATAATCCTCTGCTTTTCACGGGGTTTACGTTCCAAGAGCACCCGCGTACAGTGAAAAACCGCGTGGTTCTGTTTTGGTAAAAAAAAATTTTATTGTGTAAACCCTAAACATGCCCCAAATATGCTCCCAAAACACATTAATTTCATTTTAAACTCAGTTTAATACATTACTCTTAATGAAAATATAAAGGTAAACCCACACAGATTGTACTGTAATTCATGCACAGGCATTTTCTTTGGTATGCGCTGTTGTTTTTTTTGGTATAACAGTAAAATATAAAGTATATACAATCATATGTAGGGGTAATCACCAATAATTTTTATAGTTCAATAATTTACTGTTCATCAGCTGCGCATCTTATTAAAGCAGACATTGGATGGCAACTGAGCTCAACAGCCTCTTTTAATTTAATTTACAGTAATAAAACTACTGGGGTTTAAGAAGAACAAAACGAAAAACAAGAGAAACACTCAAGATGAGTCAGGAGCGGACTGGCAATCTGTGTGTTCTGGAAAAGAACGGCTGTCTGAAGCACGGCGGCCGTGTAGCTGAATTTATGTTCAGCTACATTAGTAAATTTTTCTTAATAATTAAAAAAAAACATATTGCCATGAAAAAAGCAAAAAAAACAAACAAAAAAAAATGCAGAGAATATTTGCAGGTTCCGCATTATTGTGGAGATTTTGGCAGTTAGGTTCTCAGAAAAAATCCACGTTTGACTGAATCCGCGAATCCTGATCCGTGTAAAACCGGGGGGGGGGTTACTGTACATTTAGAATACGATACATGGAAAAAAGCTCTCTTCAAGTAATACTTCTGTTCATAAATTGACACATTTAGTAATTTAACAATCTATTCATGATTTAGCAGGAACTTGTTTGCCTCTTTGCAAGAAGTTGTTTGCTTAATTTCTCTTTAGACTAACCAGTGTCTAACCAGTGCCAGTCTTTACCAACACACAAATATATGATGCCCATGAAGTTGAGGGTAGTTGCAGTGGTCCTCTTACTCAAAGTTTGTTGGCTGATAAACTGATGTAATATTTTGGGTTTTTTTTATACTGTAAATCTTAGTTACCTAATTAGTGATTTTGAAAGGTGAGGTAGCTTTAACTGAGGCAAAACTATGGATTGTTTGTTTCTGGCCCTGAAGTGCAGTTTGCAAGGCTCCCATGCGTCCAATCCTATGAACCATTGGCACTAAAATTTAGAGAGAAAATTTTAGAGAGAAAAAGAAATGTTTTTTTAAGTGTACTGCAGTGGCCAGTGAAATGTTCGGACTAGGATTCTGTGCACTCTAAAATAAATTATTGTTTAACACCGTCACACCACGTTGGCACCAAACTTCTGCTGTGCTATAAGAACTACTGGTGTAGGCTGATGATTTGTATGTAGGTTTGTTAAATTAGCCAAAGGCTGAGGAACCTTCTGCTTAACCTACCAATCATATGTTTGTTCCTTGGAAGGCCTGTGGAAAAGTGTAGAATTGGTAGAACACACTACTTTCCAAACAAACCATGTGCTTCAATGCCATAACAGACTACAGCCTATTACTGACAGCTATGCAGTTGTCACCTCATCGAAACAACAATAGCAAGGCTGTGTACATACAATTGAAGAATGCTGGATTCACATAAACCCAACCAGCACTGCAACACCCTTCATTACAAAGCATCCACTCAACACAGGCTTGGCTTCTGGACAGTGAAAACACATAACTGAGTTTAAACAATGTCCTCTGGGATAAATAAAGTTTTCTGATTCCGATTCTGATTCTGAAATGAGATGGCTGAAATGTACAAAGACAGAAAATTGGAACCTAATCATCCTAAGTTGAAGCATACTGCCACTGCAGGCATGAAAAATCTTTATGGACCATGTCTTACCCTTGATGACTCAATGCATTGAGGTCGACATTCACTTTGACATTTGGACATAGTTTGCTCAATAAAAAATAAATTCACAAACCTCTGACGATCATTATTTAAATGCATCTTTTGCCTTGGACATTGCTGGAAAGCATACTTTAACAGGGATGAGATTTCACCAGCAACATCTTTTGGCCTCACTTGGTGCTTCATATTTAAACACTTGCACTGTATTACTTGAATTTCTTTGTGCATAATCTTAGCTTCTCCTGTAAAGTCTCACATTAAGGCCTGTAATCTCCCATAAGTATACCCTGGCCAAAACAAAAAACATGATGTGACTACTCATGATGTATATTTACGGTACAAATCACATTTTCATAATATTACAAAATTAATTTGAAAATATGGCTCTATGACTATGACTCAAAATTTGCATTAAAACTGGGTTGTGGGCTCACTAGTTTGAATGAAGCTTGTCCAACCTCATGGGAGTTTCTGCTAAAGAGCGCATTTAGCACTTGGACAGGTCAAATGTTCTTAGCCTTCACAAGAAGTTCTGAAGAGCATATTATGGCGAGAATCCTTCCTTCCATATTAGTCTCAACTGCAGTTAATAAACACATATTATTTTCCTCCCTCTTATTTGCTGACCTGAAAGATGAAATGAGAAGGGGTCTCTCATTCTTTTTGTCTATTCATTTTCTTTTTTTCCTGCTTCCTGCGCTTATTCACTCATCTGTGCTGCCCATTATCCCAGTTTATTGAAGGCGTTGAGATAAAGACAGAGAGAGAAGGGGAGGGAAAAAAAGAAACACGAAAAAGGAACAATGCAGAGAAGACACAGGGGTGAATGGTGTTTGAATCAATTACATCCTAAAGAAGTTTTCATTTGCATTGCTATCTGCTCAGAACCTCAGCAAAATGCCAGCTGCCTTTGTCCGGTGTCCGGCTATTTTTAGGTAGGTTTTCCTTTTTTTGTCTTTTTTTCTGATAATTGTGTAGGAAATATCAAATTTGCATGTGATTACTGTTGATTGTTTATCTAGCCGTCAGAATGGCTCAATATTCCAAGGCTGACAGGCTGTCAAGCACTTAAAACTCATTTATTTGTCGAAATTTGCATGTAATTTGGTGTTAATGAGGGGGGTGGCGCTGGACACGATTAAAACCCAGTTCTAAAGGAAGAGGCAGAGAAACCTGGCTGTCATTACACATACACACACAGACGCACAAACACACACACAAAACAGACATACCCATATGGATCCCCCAGCACCATCCTTACCTGTTTGATAGGACAATGGAAGTGAGCAAGTGAACGCAAACCAAACACGCAATTGTTTACTGTCATTGTTATTCAAATCAGAACGGTTCGTCAGCTCAGCGCTTAAATTAATAAAGAAGTGTAGAGGACAGTCCTCTCCCCTTTGAAAGTGTGATTAATTAGATTTTTATTAACAAACAGAGAGCAGATGACACCCCTGCCACACGTGGACGCAAGCGCCTTGTCCCAGTGGGCCGCTGTCCTTGTTTGTTGTCGTTTATCAGCATTGTCTTTCATTATCTCTTCTCTCAACTAATCTTTCATCTGCTCGCTCGCCAAACTTGCCACGCGAATTAGTAAACATCACTTCAGGGACAGCATGAAGCACAATGAAACTTAAGCATACAAGGCAATATACTCTTCTTGTCACATGCACCAGTCATGTGATGCGCACGGGTCACAGGAAATGAGTGCATCACAAGGTATATAAACAGGAAAGAGGTTGATTCACGTTGCTCAGACACTGAGTCTTGCAACTTCGCGACCCCAGTTGTCTGTTCCTGGTAACGTGAGTACTCATTACACTATTACTGTGTGCATGATTGTTAACGCTGATTCTGGTGGGAATCTTTACTCTTGTGAGAGCATTTGCAGATCAAAGTGCGTGATTCGACCAGCCTTCTCGCTTCTGTCTGCGCCTGGGCTCATCCTTCACGCTACATGGGCGAAACTCCTGCTCAGGTACATTCGTTTTCACCTCACTTTGTGACACTTCTAAGTGCATGTTTGTGTGTGTGTGTGTGAGAGAGTATGTACTTAGCTCTTTAAGTGTCACCAGGGTAATGGAAGAGTTGAACATTTGTCTGGTTTCCGAGTAGTTTGGAAGATTTGGAAACTTGTGTAAGTTCACTTATCATATTAATTATTGTTAACTTGTTAACTTTTTAGTTAATTAAATGCTAAAAGTAACAAAAGAACATATTCTAATATTATATATGTATACTATGTTTTAGATTTTATAAATCAGGTATATTTTTAAAGTATATAATTTTATGCTTACAATCTCTATATACAGTATATCAACTGTAAATTCATATATTTTAAGAGAAAAGGTTAATACAGTAATTATCTATTTTCTTTTTTGTTATGAGATTTGATTATTGTTTTAAAAAGAGGATTTCTGGGTATACATTGTGTTCTACCTTTATTTTCAATGTTAATGTTCAATGTTTTAAAATCATTTCTGGTACTCTGTTATATTTTCATAATTCGCAAAAAAGGCTGAACTACAAAAACAGAGATATAAGGTTTTGTTCCAGCAGTGGTGAGATGTACATTTTATATCCATAATCAATGAGAATACAAACTTTGTGCGTGGCCATGTTTATAACCCTTTTTGGGCAACAAAAAAAAGATGTAAACCCCCAAAACCATTTGGCTGTGTTGGCCAATACTTATATAAACTTCCTATTGTCATGTCCAGTCCGTCTCGGTCACACCCCCAGCGGGTACCGTTGCCTGAATATTAGGTGTACCCAAGTCCTGACGCGTCGTGATGACGTCATGTGTTGTTGTGTGTCGTCCAGTGCCTAGGCAACCCAGGTGAGAGCACTGAGCCTTGTTAGCTCGTTAGTTGCTAAGTACTTGACGACAAGTCCACCTGTCTTGCGTTAAGTTTAAGTATGTTTCACTGAGCTCGTTATTGTCTGTGTCATGTGATTGGTTGTGTGTGTCTCTCCCCCGAGTATAAAGCCCAGCCAATCCGGAGAGGTAGTTGGGCGGTCACCCAAGAAGCTGACTGGGCTTGCTCCACAGCTTCAGCTAGCTCTCCACCCTGCTGCAGTTCAGTACTGTCTTTGTGTTACCTTGTATTGAAACCTGTATATAACACCTGTGCTCCTAGAGAGGAAATACGGACTTGAGTCATGACTACTCCTGTGATCTCTTACCCTCGTGCTCCCAGTGGCAGTAGGAGAGTGAACCATTACCGAAGGAACCTGCATGAACTGAGGCGCCACTCGGCACACGTACAAGTCAGTGACAGTTCACCTTCTTTCTGTGTCTCCCTTGTCTTTGCAGGAGTGTGTGGATACTCAACAGGCCACCAAGTGTGCCTCAGAAAACTCATCTAGTGTCTCAAATGAGCAGCCAAGCACCTACCCCCTCTTGTGAAGCTCCCCATCTGGAGTAAAGCTCCTCTAGGATTGGTCCCTTTGTTTGTTCCTGTAGAAGCTTGTTTTCGTTTGGAGCTCTGTGAAGCTCAACGACGTATTTGTGATTATTAAAACTCACTTCGCATCTTAAGTTGTCTCCCGCAGTTGTGTCCAACTTGTGTGTTTTTAGGGACAGTAGAGGGGGTAGTAATGTGTTATGTGTGTTAATGTGTTGTTATGTGTTATATTGTGTATTAAATATGTGTTAATTTGTGTGAGTTGAGCCCTTCTCGTCCGTCACCATCCTCCGGAGTGTTATCGGCCGGAGGGTGGTGAGGGGTGAGAAGGGTGGGGTGGTGTTGGAGCTGGGAGTGATACTGGGCTATGCCAGTTGGGGGCGCAATGCACTCTGCTGTGAGTCTGTATTGGAGGCTGTGAAACTGAAAATAAAGTGGGCTTGCTTGAAGATCAGCGTGTCTTCACATTTTCTCACGCCCGCCACATTGGTGTCAGAAGTGGGGCGGAGCAGCTAAAATAACGAGCATTCTGCCTTCCTCGGATGTCCAGATGGTGCCAGTGTTGTCCGAAGACCAGCATGCAGCCCAGAGGAAGGAAATGGTACTCCTGCGGCGAGCCAGGCAGGAGATGACGGTGGGGAAGCAGCATCCACACTGCTGGGCCCCGAGTGGTCGTCAAGCTACCGCGCTTCGATGGGAAGGCACCGTTAGAGCCATACCTGGTGCAGATCGAGCTGGCGGCATGGCATAACCGGTGGGATCAGAATGAGGTGGCGGTCCACCTCTCCATGGTCCTGGTCAATCAGCCGCTCAGCGAGCGCTACACCAGAGATTCGGCCGGCCAGAGCGACTGCAGCAGCACGCGTGCCTGATAAACCCAGCCTCCCTGACGGCAGTGTTTATGTAAATGTGCGGCTTGCCACCATGACCGGCGCACACGCCAGAATGAGGGGTAAGAAACAGCTGACCATCACCGTGAAAGGGGTGACGGTCAAACACAAGGTGTGGCTCGCAGACATAGTGGAGCCATGCATCCTGGGGCTGGACGCGTCGTCAAGGCTGGGGGCAACAGTGGAGGTGGCAGCAAGACAGCTTCATGTTGCTGCGAGGACCAGCTCGTTCCATGGGAGCAGCAGAGAGACCAATGCAAGGGTGAACGAGACGCACACGGTGGAAGGACCATCTACCAAGACACGTCAAGCGGCCCAGAGCTGCTGCAGAGAGACAGCACGGGGCTCACTGAGAGTCGGGGAGCTGAGTTGGAATTACTACTGATGCGGAATGTGGATGTGTTTGTGGCGAAGGATGAGGACTGCACACACACAGCTTTGGTGCAGCACCACATCGACACTGGGAACGCTACTCCGGAAAAGCAACAGGCGGCCGAGCAGAAAATCAAAGAGATGGTGGCAGCAGGGGTGATCGAGCCATCAGACAGCCCCTGGGCAGCACCGGCAATGCTGGTGAAAAAGAAGGACAACAGTTGGCGTTTCTGAGTGGACTACCGGCACCTGAATACGCTAACAAAGAAAGATTCTTATCCTCTTCATCGAGTCAATGACGCGTTAGACTACATTGCAGGTTTGTGGTGGTTTACTTCCTTAGACTTACTGAGCGGGTACTGGCAGGTAGAGTTAGCTGAGGACGCTAGACCAAAAACAGCTTTCACTATCAGGCAAGGGTTATGGCATTTCCGGTTTATGCCGTTTGGTCTTTGTAATAGTCCGGCCATGTTCGAGAGACTCATGGAGCAGGTGCTCAACCAGGTGCTGTGGACAAAAAGTGACGTGTATCTTGACGATCTGTTGGTGCACGCCAAGACCTTCGAAAGGGCGGTGCAGAACTTAGAAGAGGTACTCGGGGCCATTCACACAGCAGGGCTTTGGTTGAACCCAAAGAAGTGTGCACTGTTTAAAAGGGAGGTTGCGTTCTTGGGGCACGTAGTCAGTAGCAAGGGGGTAGCCACCAACCCAGCTAAAGAGCTTTGGCAGCTGTTGGTGCACGGTGCGGTGGGGGTCAGACATTTTGTAATTGACCCATGGGGTGGCCGTGGACGGCGCTCCCCGTCGGAGGGGGCTGTGTGATGAGCCGGCATGTCACAAAGGCTCCCATGAGCACGAGTGGCCAGTTGGCCTGGTATGTGTGTTTTTGGGGACAGTAAAGGGGGTAGTAATTTGTTATGTGTGTTAATGTGTTGTTATGTGTTAAATATGTGTTAATTTGTGTGGGTTGAGCCCTTCTCATCCGTCACCATCCTCCGGAGTATTATCGGCTGGAGGATGGTGAGGGACGAGAGGGGTGGGGTGGTGTTAGAGTTGGGAGTGATACTGGGCTACGCCAGTTTGGGGCGCAGTACACTCTGCTGTGAGTCTGTATTGGGGGCTGTGAAGCTGAAAATAAAGTGGATTTGCTTGAAGATCAGCTTGTCTTCACATTCTCTCTCTCACGCATGCCACAGTATCTAAAAGTAGCTCAAACTATATAAAAATTATACTCAAATACACAGCTAACAACATGCACAGTTTGAGTTTACCAGTACAGGCAGAGACAGTGCTAGTGTGAATGAATATAGTATTGTGTCACATACTATATTCACATACTGTTATTGGCTGAGGAATAACAGCCCAACTGAGCAAAAAAGTAAAACCACCAAAGAAAAACAAATATATTTGGCCTTACATGCCATATGATATTCATTGCAAATAAATGATATATGTTACATGTTAAATTATGGAAATAAAGCATTTTGTAATCCTTCTTATTTTCCCTGTAAAATTAACCAGATACTAATACTTAGCATCAGATTTGTGCCATCTTGTAAATAAAACAGTAAAAAAGGGTGGTTAACATAAGTGTCATTTTAGGTATAGCACAGCAGCATTTAGCAACTCTTATACAGAAGTCAACGCAAATATACCTCAAACACAGCAATACTATACCTGCTCTTCCCCCACTTCACACCAAAGCTAGTTTAGAAACTTCACACAATGTCTTTTTCTCCCCTTTTCATGTGTATTGCATTATTCCAGTCCCTTAGGTGATGGTGAAAAAGGTTTAGTCTCCATTGAAAGTCATAAAATATTTAAGGGCTTTAAACATTAAGCACTTTGACCTCAGACCATCTTCAGTTAAAGACTGGAGAGCTGGCACCTTCTTTAAAAGCAAAATGCTTGCTTGGCTAGCATGCTCGCTAATCCCAAAAGAACTGCTTTACAAGATATCCCTATACAATAGCTCTCGCTACAAATTCAATCACTGACCCCAGAGGTCAAACGGCAGCTCCTTGTCTCCAGGTTCTCCAGTTGTGTGTCCACTTGCGGATGAGCCATAGCTTCAGTGACAGGCTGGCTAAAGATTAGGGGAGGCTAATAGCTCCCTGAGCGGCTGGTTAAAAGCCCAGGTCACAGTTTTAAAGTTAACCTGCGCACTAGCCAAGCTTAACGGCAAACTCCTGAGAGCTTCCACAGACAGTTAAAGGGAGATGATCACCGGTCTGCTTCTAACTGCTCTTATGCAGGTGCAGAGAGACCAAGAAAGAGAGAGATCAGTGTTCCACTGATGAAGAGGCTCTTTAGAACTGCCTCTTTAGCATGGCAAAGCTACAATTCAGCCTCGGCTAACACTCTCCACAGCTGTGCATTAATGGGGTAGGCCCATTACTTACAGTGAAGGGTAATCTTAATACTTCAGCAAACCAAGACACTTTGGACAACGCCATGCTTCTCACTTTGTGGACACAGTTTGGGGAACGCCCTTTTCTATTTGAGCATGACTGTGCCCCAGTGCACAAAGCAAGGTCCATAAAGACGTGGTTGGTGTGGAAGAACTTGACTGACCCACACAGAGCCCTGACCTCAACCCCATCCAATACCTTTGGGATGAACTGAGTAGAGATTGCGAGCCTGGCCTTCTTGTCCAAAATCAGTGCCTGAACTCATCAATTCTCAACAGAATGAAAGGGCACAGATTCCCACAGAAACACTCCAAAATCTTGTGGAAAGTCTTCCAAAATAAATGGAAGCTGTTACAGCTGCAAAAGTGGGACCAACTCCATGTTATGGCCTATGTATCTGAATGTCATTAAAGTCCCTATTGGTGATGAATATTGGTCAGGCGTCCAAATATTTTATCTATATAGTGTATGTACAGTCTCTCTCCAGAGACTTAACTCACCTTAAAGGGCGATGATTTACAATCTTGATCATTTTGTCTACCAGTTTGATACATTAAAACAGAGGTTACCTAAACTTATCTAAATTTCATGTATAATAAATGTGTTTACATGCTTTTTTTAAGATATTGACATTTTCATATCTATATAAATGCAAATTTGATTAAAGCAGAATAGTAACAGGATAAAACTAAATGTTAGATGCTGCTCACTGGTGAGTTGGCTCACTGGCCAGGATGCACTATTGGAAGAAAGTGAAATGGTGGAGGCAATGTGATGCTCTGTGCAGTATTCTGCTGGTTCTGGCATTCATGTGGATGTTACTTTAGCATGTACCACCTACCTAAACATTGTTGCAGAACAAGTACACCCCTTCATGGCAATGATATTTCTAAAGCCAGTGGCCTCTTTCAGCAGAATTATGCACCCTGCAAACATTGCTCAGGAATGGTTTTAGGAACATGGCAAAAAGTTCAAGGTGGTATCTTGGCCTCTAAATTCTTCAAATCTGAGTCTAATTTTTCATCAGTGGGATGTGCTGGACAAACTAGTCAGATCCACAGAGGCCCCATCTCACAACTTAACAGGATCTGATGTTACAAGTTGACAGGTAACTATGGAGTTAAAACAAGGAGGAAGACAAATGGAGAGAATGCAATTTCTTCGTGCCTTGTGCAATCATAAGCATGTACAATGTGAGACAAGTTTTTCCAAGTATCCAAAACAAGGGGTAAAGTCCTGAAGTATGTTAGCAGCTGCTGGATTCCCTGAGTTGTTCCTTGTTGGGTGTGCATGGTAATGTTTCTTGTTGGAGGTCTCTTTAGGACATTGGGATGTTTTTGCTTAATACAAGTACATCTCTTTATAACATAAAGTAGGTGCAGTAAAACCTTGAGTACCATAGGTTTTAGCTTTTCAAGAAGAACTTACTGTTGGTGTTGTCCAGTTGGTGTTGTCAACAGAGAATTCCATCCTCCACCAGAGGTAATACCAGAACCACAGACAGTCCATTTAAGCAACAAGAACTTAAACTTACAAGAGTGCTATATTGCAAAATGTAATTGGCACTCTGGCCAAAAGGAAAATGTTTCCCTCTCTGTCTGTTTTAAACATTCCTAATAACATCATAGTATAAAAAAGGCAAGCAGTTTGATATGTTTTTCCCCACTAGCTGGCTAATACAGATGGAGGTCAGATGCTAGAAAATTGAGCATCATCTCTATTTATTAGACTTGACATTAGTGGGTATACTAGCAGTCAATATTTCATTACTAAAGGAGGGGGGAGTGTCGTGATATATTTGCATATGGCATATTGGGTATTTTTACAAAATTAACAGCAGAGTATTACATAACATGACAAATAACATTAAATGCTCATTTTAGGCTAGAATGCCCCTTTAATATGCTAGCATATG
>JBBPCX010000114.1:4518749-4530232 GCA_037974365.1 Hydrocynus forskahlii
GACACACTAGGTAGGGAGCAAGGGAATCACACAACCTGGACAGAAATAAGGGGACGGATAGAAAACAAAGGGAGAACTGAAGGGAAAACTAATACACAGGAGACAGGGACCGGGACAGACGGGACGAGGGCGAGGTGACCGTTACAGCGCCAAGAAGTTGGGGTTAAGCAAATAGGGTGATAAAATCTTATTGGTCAAAAGGCAGACTGAAGGTGTCAGCTGAATATTAATTAAAAGATAACCTAATCCTGTAATTATTGGCTGAAACAAAGATGTGGACTTAAGCAAATCAGGTGATAAAATTTTATAGGTAGAAACAAAGAAAGATGGAGCTAAGATTGGTAGAAAGATGGATTTAAGCAAATCAAGTGATACAACTTTCCATCAGTGGGATGTATTAGAAAAATGGGTGTTGGCTTTGAGGCCTATAAGAAATCTGTCCAGAGCCCAGTGGACAAGGAGGCCGCTCCCATGGGCCACGGCTGTAATCTTTGAATAAAACTGTAATGTCATAGTTTCAGACTTAGTTTTTTTATTTCAATTCTCCACAACATATGTTATCCATGTGCATTTTAATTTAGCACAAAAAATAAAATAAAAAAATACTTACTCTCCAGACGTCCACATTTTTATTCTACGTGCTGGGTGCGCATCAAAGTTCAGCGTACGAGTTAACCATCTTTGGAAGACTGTGACTGATACTGGAGGAAAGTGAATTATGATTCCAGTTCATGATTTCTGTTTAGTTTCATTTTATCAGCCCCCATAGAAATTACACTTCATGTCATTCATTGTTTTTTGATTCTCATAGACATTAACAGTGTGTTTTTGCTTTTGTAAGTGGCTGCCATGCGTTATCTACAACTTTGTTACATTTTGTGCAAAATACATGCTTGAAATGTTCTTCTTTATGCACTTGACATTAATTATTATGACATATTATTCCCTCTTTTGCCATCAAGCTGATGTGAGTATTTTCAAGTCATTTTTGCGTTTTGATGTGGACAGAGAGATTTCAAAGGTCTGCAAATGGCCTCAGATTCCAACATCACAATGAGCCTTAAAGATTCGTCTTCAGCTCTCCTTCTGTCTTGATTTTTTTAATGAATGAATGCTTTCTTAGTTGAATTCTATGACCTTTTTTGGAGTCATATCATTCAGATCTCAAAGTGCTGAGTATTTACTCGTCCTCAGAATAAAAATTGCTTCATCAGGAGTGGTGGCGGCCCAGTGGGTAGGATACTTGCCTCTGGACCAAGAGGTCATGGGTTCGATTCCTACCTTCAGCATACCACCACTGGGCTCCTGAGCAAGACCCCCAACCCCAAGTTGCTCCAGGGAGTAGCTAGGGAATGAACATCGCTTTGGATAAAAGCATCAGTTAAATGCCGTAAATGGAAGAATGTTTTCATATAAAGCCCCCCTAGCTCTGGAATGCCCTTCCAAATAATATTTGAGACTCAGACAATCTCAGTCCAGACTGAAAACGTACTTTTTTTCTGTCAGATTAAGGGTGTGGAGCTGGGAGGTGGTGGGCACAGAGAATTCAAGTAAACCGGTATGCTGGCACTCCTCGCCACTCCTCACGCTCACTCAGATTTGCTGGTGGCGGAGTTGGGGGGAGCCAGTGTCTCAGGGTGCTTTTATGTCTATTTTATCCCTCGGCTCTGCCCTTTCTAGCTAGGCTGCTATAGAACTATGCTGGTGTCTCAATTTGCACTCCTTACAGTTCTAAATTATAGCCTGTGTGGCAGCTGGTGGCCTAATGGTTAGGGAGTTGCGCCTGCAGTCAGAAGGTTGTGAGTTCGAATCCCTGTGTCCACACACACGGCTCCCCGAGCACCGTGAGCACCGTGTTCCTGGCTGCCCGCTGCTTCACTTAGTAAATGGGTTATATGCAGAGAAAGACTTTTGTGAAGTTCACACTGTGTGATCTGGTGTGTTCACATATAACAAATTGTCACTTAACATTTACTGTAAACTTAAGCAGAACAAATTCTGTTTTTCCGAGGGGAACCACTGCACATTTGACTAGCCCGAATGATCAACATCAAGGCCCCAGGTCACCACCTTCCCAGGTTTGCAATTGCTGGGGCCCCGTGCCAAAATGTCTTCGACTGGTTTGGCTACTTTCAACTCCCCACGTGCTCTTCCGCATCCAAGGGCAAATGCTGTTTAAAGCTCTGTCAGAGACTGTTGTTCCTGTTGTTGTGGACTAGAGACTCTCAGCTACCCTTCCAAAAAAATCTACCTCTATTGACTCTTAGCTGTACTGACTCTGTTAGCCGTAGATGGCCAATCTATCATTAAGTTTGTACATGAAGGCCTTTCTCTTGTTAGTTATCCTCATAGAGACTCTCTTTAGGTCGACCAGAGGAGGATGGGTTCCCCTTTTGAGTCTTAGTTCCTTCTGAGGTTTCTTCCTCCTGCTCAGGGAGTTTCTCCTTGCCTCTGTCACCTTTGGCTTGCTCTCTAGGACCCTGGACCCTGTAAAGCTGCTGTGTGACAACTTGGTTGAAAAACGTGCTATATAAATAATATTGAATTGAAAATTGAACTGAATGTCAAATCTCTTGGAAATGTTCTAGCATCAAATCAGAGCAAAGTGGGTGTGCTGTGCCACCGAAAACAGTTCCAAAATAGTGGACTGAATCTCCAACTGTAAAGCAAAAGAACAAAGTGTGGTTAAAAAGGCAGAGGAAAAGAAGTGTTTAGACAAGAAAAGTCTAGGTTTTTGGTTGATATATGATTTATTCATTGTTGTTTTTGTCTGGATTTTTTCCCTGTTCCACGCTAAAGGACAGGATACTTTGAACTGGAGTACAAAGCGATGTATATTTGGGTCACACTTTTTTTTCTTCCTTTTTTTTCACGGATTCTTCCAGAAGATACTTCTTTATATGTATTTTTCCCATTTTGCGTTTTACTCGCTTTCTTCAGAGAGCTTGTCTGCCGGCTGGGTCGGTTTCCTCTTCCTCTCCTCCATGTTTGTCCTTGAAGAGTGGAGCAGCAGGGTGTCCTGATGTGGGATGTGTGTGTGTGTGTGTGTGTGCGTATGGGGGTGTGTGATAGGGGAGGAGAGGGGGCAGAAGGACTCAGAGCTAAATAATGGATGATTTCTTATTGAAATAAAGCTTGGGCGAGAACAGCAGCGGCAGGCATGTCATTACCAAGGAAACCAAGCTGAATGCCTAATCCAGAACTTTACAGAGTCAAACACAGCCGGGCCCGCTGCCCCTACGACACCAGAACCCATCGGCTCTGTCTATTGTTCTACGTCCAAACCCTTCAAACAGCAAATCACCTTTGTGTTTCATGTCCAGAGTCCTAGATGAGATGTGTGAAATATAATAATATAATACCAAGCATAACATTGTCAAATCAAAACTTATTCTTGTTTTTTTGTATGTTGTTGTTTGAAAATGCCAGCTGCTCTTTAAATTATGTGAATATTCCATGAGAAATGGACCTATGCTAATGTAC
Organism: Hydrocynus forskahlii; assembly: GCA_037974365.1. Classification (NCBI taxonomy): domain Eukaryota; kingdom Metazoa; phylum Chordata; class Actinopteri; order Characiformes; family Alestidae; genus Hydrocynus; species Hydrocynus forskahlii. The sequence goes on from JBBPCX010000114.1 coordinate 4,522,233, forward strand.
ATTAAAGTTAAGAGCTATTTTCCTTCTCCTGAAATGCATATTTGTCAGCTAAGATGTCTCAGAGTTGATCTTGTTGAGGTTATTGACTGAATCCTGTCATTAAGATCTATTGGCAAGCTTTCTCTCTTTCTCTCTTTTAGCTCCTTTGCTCTGTTATCATTTTGCTCACAAAGGCAGTCTAATAGATAGATTGATAGATAGACAGAAAGAGAGAGAAAGAGAGGCAACAGTTTGAACACTTTCTGGTCAGTTAGCATGCTTAGTTGATTTGTGAAAATAAGTACACATCCTCTACAAACAAACTTAAAGCAGCAAACAAACTTAAAGCACTTTTTAGCAATTTCGAGTGCACAATTTCTATTCACTTTGCAAATTAGTTTAACATATTGGGAAAATATTACATGAAATGTGCCAGCAAGTAAGCAGTAATTATCAAAGTAAGAATTAAAATGTGCATATGTGTGTTCTTTATAGAGGATAGAGGAATTAACAAAACATTTTGGCTGACTTTTGCAAGTAACTGGATGAATGGATGGATGGATAGTTGGATGGATGTATAGATGGATGGTTGGATGAATGGATGGCTGAATAGCTAGATAGACCTTTTTAAACTCCTGAAATGGGTCTCACAATTTCTCACATTCATAAATACATAATGTTACTGACATTAATTTAATTGTTATCATATACTCTATATTACTAGGTAAGGCTTATGATTAATAACTGAATAACAACACAGCAATTTAGCTGGTTTAAAAACATCACCATTTTTAAACCATGGTCGTGATCTACATAAGCATATCCTAGTGGGAATATATCAGATTGACCTGAATCGCAGTTTAACAGTTGGACTGCTTGTTCACCGTGGACTTATTTCTTGCCTTTGGCTAAATCCAAAACATCCAGGATCTTCTAACAGCCTTAAGAGAGGAAATCACTTTGCATATATGGTGAGTGGTGAGTGCTAAACTTTCCTCTGCATTTTTTTCAGACTCATTAGCACTGGGAAGAAACTCGCACAGCCTTTAGCCAGCAGGGTGAAAAAAGAGGTGAAGAGTGGCTCCCCGACAGAGAGCCGCATGCTTGGCTGCGACAGCAACATTTCCCTGGGTGCTTGTGCTGATGAGGCCAGCACCCGCTTCAAACAACTCATACATTTTCACCCTGTGCCTTCCTCACACTAAACCAGAGACACAGAGCCAAGAGGTAGAGTCACATGATCTTGGAAGCAACGAGTCGATGGATCTTTAAAGCCATTGACAGTCAGCGTTAATGACACTGGTGGACGTGCCGTTGTCATTATATTGGTGGGATTGTTTGGTTGCAGGTCCAAAAAACACCAACAAAGTGGGAGGACGCTTTTGGGAATGCTGGCACTGGTGCTGAGGAGCCAATGCTCTTGTATTTCCATGTTCATCTATGAGAAGCACCATTTGGCTGACTTTGTGGAGTAGTTAGAATTGAGTTTTGACAGACCATAGTACTATTTCAGAGCTGGCAAAATGAAAGCCGAAGCGGCAAAAGTGAATTTCTAAAACTTGATCATTATTTAATGGTAGAACACAAAGGCATGGTGTCTTTCCTGCTACATCAAAAGATTGTTCTAGCAAAACTGGTGGAACACGTGGGACACGTGGCCATGTTCATCTTTATTCAACAATCTTTACAAAGCCTTGTAGTGGTCTAAAACTTGTTCTATTCCTAATACGTTGACCTACATTTAGTTTACTTATAGTCTACTTATAATTTCCCCAATTGTTTTCATTATGAGATGCTGTGAAACAACTAATGACCTTGCTGGTGCTTCAGAAGACAATACTGGCAAAATAAAAGTTGATTTACCAGTGCATCTGTGTTTAGTCTTCAGTGACTTTATTTGGGCTTTTAAGTCAGAAAACCCACATTTATTGATTCTATAATATTTTAAAGAAAGAACCGACAATTCGGTTCTACTAGCTTCCACTAGCTTATAAGATTTGTATAAAAAATTAGCATTGGGGAACCCATGTGTCCGTCTTTGTTGAAAAATATCAGACTTTGTCATTATGGAATAGCTGAAATGAAGAAGCACCTAATGTCTTTGATACTGGCTTGGAAGTTAACGTCAAAACCTGAGACAAAGAGCCCACCCGTATCTGTACTAAGCCTTTTTCAGTTATTTTTTTGAGCTGCAAGTGAGAAATGCCAGACTTGGTCATTATGGAAACAGAGAAGCTTAGCGTGTTGTTACTACAGCCTAAGAAGACCATGCCGGCAAAATTGGCACCGAAGAACCTACACATCCTCAACATGGAGTGAGAAATGCCAAACTTGGCCATTACAGAATATTCGAAATAAAGAAGCACTGAGTGTCCTTGCTACTGGCCTAGAGGACCATGCACTGGTCAAGCATATGGTTATAATAATCAATGCCAGAAGCAGAAGAGAAAAATAAACAGAGCCAAAGCAAAATGCAGGGGCAGCTAAGGGCTCGAGGCCACTCCTGTACTGTGGAGGCACTTAGAGAGAGTGGCTGATCTTATCATAGAGCCAGCAGAGTGGCCATGCTGATCTAGGCTTAAACTCATGGACCTAGCATACAGCCCTGTGGAACTTTTCCACAGAACTCCTTTTTAATCAGCACAGAAGGATTGTTAACTCTCATGTCCGCTTGATGACACCAGTGCATTTTTGTCTTTGTGGTTTGTGAAACAATTAACTTTTAACAATTAACAACCGTTAAACCCACCCCTGTCTTGTGCAAGATGGGTTTGCTGTTTTAATGATTAAATGCTAAAGATTTAGGTGTACTATCAGTATGTCATTTATGTGGTTTTTGTAAAATATATTTAGTTAAAATAGAGTGCATTTGACTTCTATATTTTTTCATGAGAAAAAGAAAAGGATCAGAATTGCTTGGAATTAAATCTACAGTCAATTAATATTTTTTTTCTTGTTTCTATAAAATCACTATTTTGGAGATACCAGAAGATACAAGGTTTTGTTCGTAGTGATGATAAACAAACTTACTTCAAGGAGATCTATATAGTTCTATATAGAAGACACTAGGCTAATGGTCTACTTTTTGTATGTGGTTGTGTGTGTGTGTGTGTGTTGTGTGTGTGTGTGCGTGTGTGTGTATGCAAGGGGCTGAGGCACGGCACAGATGCACTGTAAGCTGTGTTAATAAGCGGCTGGGGCGAGAGGCTTTGGGGAAGCTCCCTGTGGTGCAGGCCTGTAAGGGAGATAAGCGAGGCGCGTTGTTGTCTCACAAAAATCAACAAAGGGAAACATGTGATGGGAGATTTGCGTGTCCCCAGCGAAAAAGCTGTTTTCACGAAGCTGCAGTGTTTAACCGCATTAGAAATCATTAAGGCCCAGCAAAGAAGGGGAGAGTGCCAGTCCATACTGCATCAGTTTACTGCGTCTCAAGCACACACACATGCAGAGGAAGAGAAATCCAGCCCCAAACGAAGGGAAAAGAATGAAACTGGCTGTACCAACTCCCCCTCTTGATATGGGAATCTTTAAAGCAGCCTTGTGTTGTGACCAGTGTGTGTTTGCTTGTTTGTTCAGCTTACATCCCTCCTCTGTTAATCTGTGTCCCCCCATGTCTGATGCACTGGGAAGATAAGCGCATCTCGTTCAGGCCATGGCCCAGCAGGTGTGTGTGGATAAATGGCCGCAGCGTCCTGCTGGATGCTTGGGGACACAGACATACATACATACACACACACACACACACACACACACACAAACTGGCTTACATCCACAGCTCAGATAATGGAGTGCATGCAGACTTCACAGGCTCCATGGGCAGCCCCAGGGGCCAATGATAGTGAGAAAGAGAGAATGTGCCGACACTCTCTCTCTATATATATATATATATATATATAGAGAGAGAGAGAGAGAAGAGGAAAGACAAAGTGTGTATGTGAGAGAGTGAAGTCAAACAGAAAGAAAACAGAAAAAAGAAGAAGAGACAGGAGACAAAGAGACAGTGAAAGAGAGAGAAAAGACAGCAGCCAAAGAAGACAGAGATGGAAAAGGACACAGAAAGAGGAAGACAGAGAGAGAAACCGGACAGAGCGAAACAGGACACAGAAAGAAAGAGAGAGAGAGAGAGAGAGAGAGAGAGAGAGAGAGAGAGTATGTGTGTGAGAGAGAGAGGAACAAATCAGAAAGAGACTAATGAAGAGCAGTCAGAAAACGTAACAGAGAGAGTGACAAAGAAAAAGACTGATTGAGAAAGAGAGACCAGTTAGAGAGAGAAAGAGATGGAGGGGAAGTGTAAGAGGGAAGTCATAACTACAGAGAGAGTCAGCGAAAGAGGAGTCAAAATGACAGAAGGAGAGAGAGTCTGTAGTATCTTCCAGCAGTGTGGACAGCTGAGCTCTTTCTCTTTCACACACTCTTTCTCTCTAATGGATGATCAGGGCTGGAAGGGTCAGCAGCAGGAGGCTGGGGAGTCATTAGAGAGTCAGTCCATGCTGAGGGCTCTCAGGACCTCCGGCCTGGTCGTGCTAAGTAGCCAAACTGTGCATTAAGAGGGCAGCCGGCGTGCAGCACCGCATTGGGACCCTCCCTCAGAAACACCATCATTTGTCTCCGGCCATCAACGACAGCCTCCCGGCTCCATTAAACACTGATCTATGAGAGGGGCACACACACATCCCTCTGCTCCCCCTGTGGCCTGAACATGAGCCCAGCTAAACAATAACGACAAGGCTCTCACTCACTCTGCTACTTGTTACACTTTTTTAAAGGGTCTACATTGTGTTTTCTTTTTTTGGGAATTGTTAGTAGTCCAATTAATATTTTCTGTTTTAGAATATTTTTCTTAAGAATATATTTCTTACATCTAGGAATACGTTTCTTTTGAGTCTGTATGGGATCTGCTGTGTGTTTGTGCTCTTCATGGACACCATGGCGCTTGGAGGCTGATTGTTCCTTGAGAAAGTTATTGTGACATGAGATAAAGACTTGTTTATTGTTTATCTCCAAAATATCACACAAGACATGGCAGCGTTGCCTGTGGAAAGGAAACTGGAGCTGGGTTTTTCCATCATTGTAGAACTGGGAAAAAGTTTATTTTGTGAAGACTATCGAGGGACCTTCCATGCATCAGGCATGGTAGAAAGTGACCGTTACAGATTAGGATTGGCACAAGAGGCACTCCCCCTTGCTGACTGAACTTGTGATGCGATGTAGTGTTTAGTCATATCAGTCATCAATGACTGAGGTCTCCATCATCAAAGGTTTGTCAGGTACAAATTAGCAGCTATATAGCCTACCCCCTACACACACACTTACCTTCCTCTCTCTCTCTCTCTCTCTCTCTCTCTCTCTCTCTCTCTCTCTCTCTCGTTTCAGTGCAGAGTTTTCCCTTTCTCTTTGTGTCTGTGTGTCCCATAGTCATGCACATCAGGTGGATTGGAGATGCTTAATTGCCCCTCGAAGTGAGTTTGCACATGACTTTGTTTGTCTATGTCTGTGTCTGGGGAAGATAATGAACAAATGAATTAACTAAGGTTTCTTACTCTTTATGTGGTAAATTACACAACACTCCGAAGTCTCCATATGATATCTTTGTGGGTTCACGTAAAAAAAAAAAAAAATATATATATATCTTCCAGACTCTCTTTATCTATTAGTGTGGTTTTATGTTAAAAAACATCTTTCGGTAGGCTGCAATAAAATATTTGCCTTCCTACACCTGGAAATAGCACATTAAGAGTTTCTCCCTCATCTTCAACTCTAAAAAGTCAAATTATCTCTTCAGTGTGTATGGGTGGTCTAATGTAGTTGATATCTGAGACACCACAATCACAATGAACTGTAAATCGTCTATTTTTGCAGCTCAGAGTGAACATTAAATGCTTTTTAAAAACTTTAACATTGTTTACATAGTATATTAAACTTCTTAATACAGTTTCAGATATACAGTCTATTTAAATTATTGAGCTTAACAGTGTTGAAAAACGTCACTTATTGGGCTCTTAATCATTTGATCACTCTTTTATACAATATATACATTTTTTTAATAGCCTCTGGCACTGCCTCAAAGTACAGTAGCACATAAAAAAAACACAGATGGGGCCAAAGTCGCTTGGTGTCTGTAAAAAGGCTTTGGAGTTCCTTTCATTACATGTGTGTATAAGTTGGAAAAGTGTGATATGGCATCAATGATGCCACTGTGACTGACATGCAGACTGTTGCGGTACACGTACATGAAGGGGCGGATTTGAAGGGGGTGCAAAGGGATATCTTGGTAAAAAACTAAATTCCCTTGTAAAACTACTACCCCTCTCTTTTAATTAGATTTATTTTTGTTATGGGACATTACACATGTTCATGTTTATCTACTATAATGTATAATTCATTCATATATTCAATCATTCATTCATTTTCTGTAACCACTTAGTCCTTACTAGGATTCTATTCTATTCTATTCTATTCTATTCTATTCTATAATATTATCCTTGTTAAAAAATGGAAACTTTTTTTTACCATTATTATCTGGTAATATTCTTTGAGTAACATCATCATGATTGGTGCAAAATTTAGCATTAGGTTTTAGGTAAAAGTTAAGCTCAGATTTGAGCTCAGATTTGAGATTTAATGACTCTATGACCGATGATTATTTATATTTTTTTGCAAATATATTTAGCATTACAAATCTGTGATCTGCTTAAATATGCCTGAACAACAGTTCAGCTTCTCCTTCGTCATTTTATGATAAACCAAATGTTTTCAGTGGGTGGCAGGTCTGTACTACAGACTACTACTAGGCCATGTTGCAGCAATATGTCCAGAATGTGACTTGGCATGGTCTTGCTGAAAAACCTCATCTGGATGGCAGAGTATGTTGCTCCAAAACCCATACATATCACTCTGCATTTATGGTGCCTTCCCAAATGTGCAAGCTACCCATGTGCACTAATGCACCCCCACACCATCGTAGAGGCTAGCTTTTGAACAGGGTGCTGATAGCAAGCCAGATGGTCCCTCTTCTCTCAGAATTTTGATTAATCAGACCACAGGCAGTTTTCTGCTTCACCTCAGTCCATCTTGAATGTTGGGCCCAGAGGAGAAATTTTTATATATGGTTTCTTTTTTTTGGTACAGTTTTATTTTGTGGATGCAGTAACAAACTGTGTTCACAGACAATGGTTTCTGGAAATGTTCTTGAGCCCACGCAGTGCCTGTTTTTAATGCAGTGATGCCTCAGGGCAAAAAGAGATTGCTCTGGATTCTTTGAATCTTTTTATGATATTATGAGCAATAGATTCTACAGTAGCACAGTGGATAGCACTGTTGCCTCACACACACCCAGGGTTGGGGGCTCGAATGTGGGTCCTGGATAGGCTTGGGGACCTGCGACTCAAGAAAGGATTAAGCAATTACAGGAAATTAATGAATATTGGGCTCACCTGTCTTGTGTTAATGTCTGTGTTTAGTCTTGTTTAAGTTTCATTGGTTCTGTCTTGTCACTGGTTGTTCGTGTCGAGGCCCTTGTGTGTCATAACAGAAAAGCCAGCCGATCCAGAGGGCTGGCGTGCAGTCACCAATCACCAATCCTTGCTTGCTTCTCTGTGAGACTTAGATCTAGTCTAGCTCTGTTCTAGGGCGAGCATGGACCTAAGCTCCAGACCATCTACTCTCCTTCCTCCTCGGCTCATGCTACGAGTGGCAGATGGAACACGGACCAAGCAAGGGGAACTGAATTTATGGCTAAGGCTTCCAAAGACTATCACAGTGGACAGTGATTGTCTTCCTTTCTTTCTGTGTCTCGCCCACAGTCAGTGCCGTCTCCCCTAGGGAGTCGCCAGGCCACCCCTAGCGAGTCACTCATATGTATAGGTGGACTGGAAATCGAGTTCTGGAAATTTCCGTCTGGTGCACGACTGCATGCCCGAGATCAGCCAGCAAGGCGCACGGAACCACGGTCGACATCAGACAACACCCATTCCACCCCCCCCTCCCCCCGAACCACGATCGACACCAGCGAGCACGCCCCC
>JBBPCX010000114.1:4554472-4594335 GCA_037974365.1 Hydrocynus forskahlii
GGCGTAACTACAGCAATCTGTGTAACTGTCTTTTGTACAGTGTCTATTTTTTTCAGCCTCAACTTTTCATATGTGAGAAGTTAGCCCCACGACTGTCATAGTTAACACCATTGTCAGATGATCTAGCCTCCTTTTGACAGCATTAACCATTTTTGCTATACTGGATATGGCTGAAATTCAGTTGGGAAGAATGCTCAAAACACGTGTTGCTAAAAAAATCACATCAGCTCCACTCCAGTGCTGTGGCTGATGGCAAAAACTGATCTGACTCTGGACAGATGAATAGAATGGAAAGATGGAAAGAAATTTATGTGCTTTGACAGAGGAAGCAACAGTAATGAGCAATTATTTGTAAAGCATATTGGGAAAATGGCTGATACTTAAGCGATATGGTATAGCTCGTTGTGGTTTTGTTCATGGTGTAACAAATCTGCAGGCCCTCAAACAGCTGTTGGTGCACATTAGAACACATCAGTTTTACATGAGAAATCAAAAGGTGTGGAAAAAACTGTATAAAGTATTGTAATTTTATGATGTATACATACTGTAAGTAAACATATGTATATAACTGTCATTTAACACTAAAATATAGTGTAGCAACACAAAAGTGTTCATTTGCCTTTTAGGGCTAAAGGGTAAGGCTGGGTTAGATGTACCCACAGCTACTATGTATGTACTGTAAACAAGTGAAATAGAAAGTGGAAATACCCTACAAGGATAGGAATACAGTGTGTGTGGATGAAACCAGCCTTTCTCCCTTGCTGTCAGTGTGGCTCATGGTGGATTGGGTCGCTCCAAACTATCTCTTTGTCTGTCACTGACATCAGCTTCTGGAAGAATCTCTCCACCACCTTCAGCCCTTCCATCCAAAGCTCCTGTCCGTCCCACCTGTCCGTCAATCAAAGCCCTGCTTGTTCAGATTCGCGGGCTGGTCCGGAGTTGATGTCAAAACTGCCCAGATCATCTGTTGTCCCCTCAGCTCCAAGAAGCCTGAGAAATCATGAAGAAAGCCATCCTTCCATGTGAAGAGTGAAACAGAGGAAGTGAAGGGGTGTCAACAGGAAGAGAGGATGAGAGGTTGAGCTCACATCCATCGGCAGCCGTGCTATTTTTAAGACCACTATTCCAAGCTGCATCAAGACTGGCAGCATTTTTGTGAGGTACATGCTTTATTGGGACCATACAGAGGAAATGTGTGTTCATTCATGTCCGTGACAGCAGCTAGGGCACTCTTCAGGTGCCAATAACTTTCTGTTCCAGGTATGGACTGATTAGTATTTCCAATGATTTTTCCTTTCAAGAATTGATCCTAAAAAACAAGGAGCCTGACTAATATATTAGATGATATCTACAAATATTGATGAGCCTTGGTTTTATCAGTATTGGTAAGTATTTCACTGACTCTTTTTGATCAAGACAATGCAGGAGAGTCAAAAACCTTGGTGTATGGATGAAAATTAATGGTAAACAAGAAAAATATGATAAAATTAATAGAAACTGCATATCACATTGTAGGTCAACCCCCATTGGTGAGTAAATCACTAAAAAATAGTGTTTGAATATAAATAAATATAAACACATACACACACTCTCCTACATGTTGGAGGAATGGTTCACTAGAGAGTGGCCACAATCTTGATTGGTCTGCTGTGATGACATTTTGTGATTTTGTGGGGGTTTTTTCATGACTCTGCTATCGTCTGATCACCCATGACTTTTAAAATCACCTGATTAATATGTGTAGATCTCTCTCTGACTCACAGAGGCATGGGCTCCAGAAAACCTCTAAAGGTGTCCTGGGGTACCTGGCACAAAGACAATATCTGATCTTTTAGGTCCTGTAAGTTTCTTCAGCACATCCCACAGATTGAGATCTGGCAAATTTGGAGGACAAGTCAACACTTTGACCTCTTTGTATTGTTTCTCAAACTATTCTTAAATAATTTTTCCAGCATGGCAGGACGTCTCATCCTGCTGAAAGCACATGACGTGAGGTCTCAAGCAACAAAATGTTTGGTAATGTATTTCATTCACTTTTTATTGTGTCAAATAATTATTACATCCAGAAAATTACCATTACTACATGAACAGTAAATGGTCACTAAAATGGTATACAAGTGCCAGGAATTATTATTAAGGCCTCCAATTCCATGCACAATTTTACACATGCAACAGAAGCATTTGCATTTATAAATTACCTGACATCAACATTTATTAGAGATGGACATGAAATCCTTTACAATTGGCCATTTGAAGTTGCTCTGTTGGATCAATGAACAGGTCCAGGATCATACACTATACTCCATTTATACTCCAAGATTATGACCATTCACCCTTCCAGGAATTCTGGGAAATGCTGTTTTCTCAAATCAAATTTGACAATGTTATGTGCAGTAATATTTGAAAAAAAAAATCCAAATAAGATATTCATATTTTTCTTAAAGATTAAAAGTAATTTGAGAAAGTAAGGTACATGACACTGAAAATACATTGCCCTTGTATTTTTCTTACTTTGTCAGTTATTTGATTGATAATATTTAATGTGTGCTATTTAACAAATCAAATAATCTCAGAAAGTGGAATTTTGTGTACTAAATTTTTGTCCTGACATTTCATAAATGGCCCCAAGTGTCCAATAACATCCACATGAATGTCAGGACCCAAGTTTTCTCAACCTACTAGAAAGCAACAGTTCTAGGGAGCTCTGTTGTTAGAAAGCATTTGCATTACTTAAACATGCAATGAATAGAAAGGATATCCTGATCATTTTACGTAAAAATGGAGAAACCACAAGTTTGTTTCATCTGTAACATTTTAAATAGAAAAAAAATTACCTAAAACTAATAATAACTGTGTTCTCTGATGGCCCCTGTGGTGAGCCCTTGGAATCATTCTAAGCCTGCTTGTAACCCAGGCTAGAGCAGAGCTCTTCAGTCGTGATCTGTGTTACTTCATGGACAACCATGAAAAGCGCTGGCAAGACTTGGTGCTGTCTGAACACCCACTTTAATTTGAACTAAACTTTAGAAAGTTTAGTTAAAATGAATGCGAAGACAGTCCTCATTTTCACTGCAAAAATTTGCACAAGAACAGTTTAAAGGCAGTTTATCGGTAGCTGTATCCATTTTAGTATCAAGATACATAATACATATTATTGATATTGGATTAAAAAGAAAATCTCTCTTAATTGTACATCTGTCAATCAGTTTGATCTTCTCTGAGAAGGACTGGGAAATATTCTAAACTAGTGTAGATCTATCATGGCCCCTGGTAGTGCTCATCAAACCCTTTTCTGTCACCTATGCCACCCCAAAATGACTGCTGAGGAGAATATTTTTTTTTTAATCTGGAGGAGAGAGTGTGTGGAGGGGCGAAGGGAGGGAGGGTGGGGGAGGGGCATGGAGGAGAGAAGGTGAAATTGCAGGAAACTCTCTGTAGATTAGTTCTGGGTTAAGAGAATATTGATTTGTGTGCAGACGACTGTTGATCTCTCTTAGCAGCCAATGACAAATGGCAGCAAACAGAAAATCGAGCTGTCGTCTTCTCCAAGGGCAAGGTGTCTCAGTGCTCTGTGAGCTTGTGCTGAACGCCGGTGTAGTCTGAGGCGGAGGGGTGGGAATAAGGGGGAGTTGGGGGTGTTGAGTCTGAAGAGATTCCTCCAAACTCTGAGTAAATATTAAGCAGCAGCAAAGGCTCAGAGTCAACTTCACAATGAACAAAAAACCTTTGAATTTAACCCACATTTCCAACATGCTAGTGTGGTTGTATAGTGTGGCGCTGTAATTAAAGGCTAATGTGGATATGAATTTATTAACATCAACAGTAGTTAAGTTCACTAATTCCTAAGGCCAGATTTCACAGGAGGTGGGCAATTTCATCTACCGTTGTTCACAACAGCAGCCTTCGCTGCCCACATGGACATGACCTTGTGATTAAAGCTTTAACATTAGTTTTACATCTTTTCTAAAAATGCTCATTAAAATTGAATGGTTAATATAATAAATTTTCCCAACCATTTTACCCATATAAGTTTCATTATTGTGTATTAATATTTTCTTAAACATCTCTATATGCCCATTGTTAGCCTATAATAACCTTCAAAGGCTCATAATTTGCGCTTTTCTTGTATTTAACCTCCTGCTCCACCTTTAACCTTTGCCTTTAATGATTTAGTGATAACTGATTTAAGTAAACAGCCCGTGTTCTGACTGGCTGTTCTGTTCTCATTCAAAAAACATTCTAGGACAAAAACTCTGATCAACAGGCTGAGCTAAACTATGGGCAGACATATTTAAGTGCACTGGTTTTTAAAAAAGTGAATTCAAAATAGGCTTTTAAGTTTCCGTGTATGGACTGTATGGACTAAGCAGTGAATGGGACATTTTGAAACTTTTAGAATGTTTTCATACTCTTTCAATTTTCAAAACAAGCAAGGAAATCTTAGTTTTCTATGATATTCACTCTTCAAAGGAACACTCAATCAACGTAAAAAGATAATGTACAGTATGTCTGAATTACCTATCCCCCAGCAAAACTCTTAGTCTAATAATTCTGACTAATTTACTATCACTACCATTCCCACTGAAGTCTTGTTTGGCTTGAGTAATTTTTTTAGAAATGTGTACATTGCTTGATCGAGCAAGCTGTACTCAGATACAAGTGCTAAGAAGTGCCTGGTCAGAATCAGAATCACTTTATTTGGCAAAAATGTTAGACATATGAGGACATTTGTCATACATAAGAGACAAGAAAGCCAAATGTGACATGGAAATATATACATACAGTATGTGCAGGTCTGATGAAACATAAAATCATCTGTTATTTATTGTATAATGGGACAGAGGCATGATGCGTTATGGGACAAAGTAGACTTGTAGACAGAGTACTACAGGATACACTGGTACAGTTTTTGACAGTATTACAGTTTATTACATAATGATAGAAACATTTATACAGTAATGCAAAAGCCATCATAGTACAGAGTCGAGTTATAAAATATAAGGGTTTTACAAAGGGTTTAAAATGTCTTCTGTAGTTGATAAGGGAAACAGCTCTGGGGAAAAAGTTGTTAGCATCAGAGAATAAGATAATAATTTCAAAAGGTCAATACAACATTCAGTAGTATTATGCCACCTAGAAGCCTGTGGGAGATCCTTTTACATATGTTTAGAAAAGGGTGTAGAGAAGAGTAATCAAATGTAAATGCAATTTATATGCCTTTTTGAAACTGAAATGACATATACAATGCCTCGGTCCCGAGTCTATCCACTGTCTGAGGTGGAGACCAAGGTCATGACAACATGGCTGAGGCACTTAGGCAGGGCTTCATTAGCCGGTTCGCGTCCCCTGCATAGGCTAGCTTCTTTTTTGTGGGTAAGAAGGATGGCGGCCTCAGGCCATGCATCGACTACCAAGGACTCAATGCGGTCACTGTGAGGTATCCACACCCTCTTCCGCTCATCCCGTTGGCTATCGAACAACTCTGTGGGTCAAGTATTTTTACCAAACTCGACCAGCGGAGCATATAACTTTGTATGGATTCGAGCAGGTGATGAATGGAAAATGGTGTTCAGCACCACATCTTGGCACTACCAGTACAATGTAATGCCATATGGCTTGGTAAATGCACCGTCACTCTTCCAGTCATGAACGACATCTTTAGAGACATGCTAAACAGATTTGTCATCGTCTATTTATACGACATACTTATTCACTCAAAAAACCTATCTGAACATGTGTCCCGTGTATGCCAGGTCCTTCGTCAAAGGTTGTGCACAAAGGCCAAGTAATGCAACTCTGTGGTGGCACCGCTCACGGACCTCCTCAAGGAAAAGCTTAAGAAAATGTGTATGGTGCAGAGTGCTTTCCAGTCACTGAAGGAGCTGTTTATGACAGCTCCAGTATTGAAATCACCTAACACAGCTAAACCTTTCGAGGTCGAGGTTGATGCTTCCGAGGTCAAGCTAGATGCAGTGCTGTCACAGAGACATGGAACCTCAGGTAAGCTCCATCCCTGCACCGATGCAGAACGTAACTATGACTTTGGCAATCAAAAACTGCTTGTGGCCATGGCTGCGTTAGAGGAGTGGCGTTATTGGTTGGAGGGAGCTCAGCACCCATTTACAGAGTTAACCGACCACTGCGATCTAGAGTATATCTGGCAAGCAAAGAGACTAAATCTGCAAGAGGCACGCAAGGCTTTATTTCCGCTCCACTATACATTCATGATGACACTGAGCCCAAACCTATTGTCCCCACGGCTCTTATTGCTGCTCCCATTAAATGGGATATCAATGCTGAAATTCACCGTTTTTTTATCACAGAACCCAGTTCCTATGATATACCATGCTAGCAAAGTTTTTGTGCCTGAACAACTTCAATAACCAAGAGATTGAGTGGGTTCATACAGCACCCGCTACAGGGCACCCCGGAGTCTGGTAATTAGTCGGGAGTACTGATGGCCTGCTCTCAAGAAGGATGTCTCTCATTCATTCTTGTTTGGTGTGTGCCATCACCAAGGTCCTTCGTCAACTACCAGCCAGTATACTACTGCCCCTTCCAGTTCCTCAGAGACTGTGGTCCCACATTGCTTTGGACCTAATCACGGATCTCCCGGAGTCCAAAGGGTACACCACTATCCTGGTGGTCTTGGACCGGTTCTTGAAGGGTTAGTTCTCTTCCATTTAGTTCTCTTCTGACTGCCCTTCAAGTAGCCAAAACTCTGTTCCCGTCTGTGTTCTTGCCCTATGGCATCCTGGAGGATATCCTGTTCAACCGGGGGCCTCCCGGGACATCCTTAATCAGGAGCTGGTTGAGGAGTTCCATAGGGCTCAGGTCATGCGGGTGCCCTCTTGGTAAATTGTCACAGTCTAGTAGGCCAGGCCACCTTAGCCGGCCTTGTCTTTGCCCGGGTGCTGGGATGGAGTCTCCTCACCTCCCTTCAGAGGCCAGTGCTGGAGGGGGGGTACTGTCATGTCCATGCCACCTCTGCCCCATGTCCAACGTTTCCGCTCACCAGTCTACTGAGAGGGAAGCGTCCCGTCACACCCCCCTTGTCCTCGTGCTGGTTTGTTTATGTTTGGGCGTGGTGCCTAGCAACCCACCTGCTCAGAGTGAACCTGCGCGTTGCTAGGCACCCTCCCATTAGTTCAGCTGTCTCTCCCTTTGTGTTAATTAGTTTGAGTTTAGCTCCCTGTTTAGTTAGATTGGTTGTGTTTTCTTATTGGTCTGTGTGTGTTCCCCCCAGTATAAGTACACCCAGTATAAGTACCAAGTACCCATGAACATGACACTTTTTTCTTTAAAAAGCTGTTGTTGTGCCAAATTTCATGATGAACAAATCAATAAAAGCCAGAAAATCCAGAAAAACTTTAATTAAATCTTAATCATGTTCAATATTTCCTGTTAAATCACTTTTATGGAGATAGTGGCTTTTGCCCTGACAGCAAAAATATGCATATATCTTGCATGCAATCACAGTCAGTAAAAACATGCATTTCCAAAAGTTGTAACTTTACAAGAGAAGGCAAAAAATCTTTAGTTCCAATGTAAGCTACTTTAAAGAGTTTATATCATGTTTGCAATGTTAAAGCACTTCTATCAGTTCATTCACACCAGAGTTTTACACAATATAAAAGGCAATGCATCTGAGCACCCACTTTGGAGTTCTCTGTTTGTAACAGCACTTCCCTGTTTTACAAGCAAACAAACAAGCCGAATAATTATTTTTAATGAACAAAACTGAGAACTTTGGGAGTAAATGTCTTAGACTCTTCCTTTAAAGGTTACTATCTCATTAAGCATTGAAATGTCACAATATAAAGTACAGTATATACATTGGTATAGAATTGGTGGGGCTTGGTAGCGCTGTAAATTGAATTTGAAACGTGAAACAGGCATGAGGGATAATAGACAACTTGGCTGGCATCTCAAAGCTTTTCCTATTAAATAATAACCTGTTACACTATGTTTCAAAGGAAGTTATTTAGACTGTGGCATTCTGCTGGTTGTACTAACACCAGGCTCAGTATCACCTCTCCAAACAACATGGCAATTCTGTTGCCATCTGTTCAGAAAGCCAGGCAATTTTCGTCTACCTTTTCTGAAGTTTGCAAACATTGCGGAAGCACTCGGTAAATCACGGTGTAGGTGGCTGACATTTGCATGTATCCAGTTGATGCAAGTGAGCTTGTTTATGCTTTTGAGTAGTCGCATTTAACAGAACAAGATGAGTTTTGGAGGTGTTTTCATAGTGTTTTCAGCTCAATCAAGTCATGTGCAAGACTGGCAGTGATTCCACTTCTCAAAACGCAAGGACAGCAAGGACTGGGTGTATCTCTATTACTGCTTATAGACTGCATTTTAGGTTGGAATTGCAATCATGTACCACTTTTGGTGTAGTATAGACCACCAGATGCCTGTTTACTAATCACGGTTATGTAAACGTCCCAAGTGCCTTCCTTCATAGTCTGCAATAGTGTGAGTTGATTAAAGGAATAGTTTGGTTTTTTACACTAACTCAAAGGTAGCAGATCAATTAATTATAAATTTTGCTGCTTTAGTTTAGAACTGGAGCTGTGGTGACAAGAAACACTAGAAGA
The DNA here is from genome assembly GCA_037974365.1 of Hydrocynus forskahlii. Lineage (NCBI taxonomy): Eukaryota > Metazoa > Chordata > Actinopteri > Characiformes > Alestidae > Hydrocynus > Hydrocynus forskahlii. The sequence continues at coordinate 4,563,073 of JBBPCX010000114.1, forward strand.
CCAAACCCTTTCCATAAATATATCCCCACAATTTCTCTCAACCCATCCAGCCCTTCCTTAGGGCACTTTTTCATGCAGGTCAGGACACAATATGACTTACTGTGAGCTATAAAAATGAACAAAATCAAACACAGCAGGCCGTTATTTTAAAAAACAGGTGTTAGTGTCTATGTCAGCCAACTCCAGTTCTAAACTCTAAATATCTTAATTGATCAACTACATATGGAGTAAGTGGAAATCTGTGTGACTAGGTTTTTCACCAAACTGTTCCTTTCCTCACACCACTGCTGACTGTCAAGAAAAACAGTTGAGGTACTGTACTGGGAAGGCACCCGAGACAATTACATAACGGCAGTGATTAGTGAACAGGCATCTGGTGGACTAAAATAAACCAAGAATACTACATTAATCTGTAATTCTCTTTGATTGCAATTCCAACCTAAAATGCAGACTACAAACAGTTATGGAAACACACCAAGACAAGTGTAAATTATATTTTTTTGGCAAACCGTTTCTTTTTGTTAGCCTCTTTTTGCAATCAATATTAGGATTTGAAAGTTGAAAATTATTTACACTGATAAAAACTTCACATAATCCAGAATGTATACAGTGATAGAGAAGTTCATAATTTCCATAATTCCATTCCAAATGTCATTTAATATACTGGTTTGTGACCATATGTTACACGCCCTTAAATGTCTCTACAGAAATACTTGCTGAACACTGATCTGTAACTTTGCCTTGTTAGGACAAGTTGACCAATCAGTGCATGGCCCTGGTCTAACCAGCTTTTATACAGCCAGCTCCATTCAGCCCTGCAGTCCTACATGTCAGTTTCATTACTTGGAATGTCCCCTGCCAGGACCATATGTTATTCCAAAAAATACTAGTGTGTGTGATGTTTGGCTAGAGCAGAGCAGGTGTGGAACTAAAGATGACTAAACACTGTCACTGTGGACATCTGCAGTGTGGTGTACATGTGTAAACCCAGCATCTAGCATCACTGAACCAGGCTTCCTCACCTCTCCCTCGGGCCTTTTCAGTCATTCTAGCATCTCTGCTACCGGCATGATTTGTGCCTGAAGTTCAAGGTAAGTCTTGAATCACCAGAAAGCAAGCATTGCTAATTATCTCTTTGCAGCAGAGTGGAACCCTCGGGGCCTTCTAGGCCTTCAAAGAAGGCCTAATGATTTCTAGGGACCAAAAAAAGAAAATCTGATAGAATCATCACAACACAACACAAGGATCAAAATCCCAAAAAGCCCAATATAGTTGGTCAAGCAACCTCTTTCACTGGCTATGCCTTCATGATCTGGACTGAAGGCCTAACATATTCCATCAAGATCATTAGGTACTGACTCATGTGCTCTCTTAGCATTCTCATAGAGTTTTTAAAAATATTTTTTTCTCACATTTTTGGCTCAAACTGAAGGCCCAGTTAGTACATTTGTGGGTGTGTGTATGTCTGTATGTGTGTGCGTGTGTGTCTGTGTCTCTGTTTGTGTGGGTATGAAGTTTTAAAAATATAATTTAGAGAATTTGAATAAATCTAGGAAAATACTACTGTTTATACCATTATTTACTGTGGGTGTGTCATTAAAAGTTCAAGTAAATGCTGAGCCAGTCTATATGTTTGACATGTGGAAAATGCAAAAAATATAGAAAAAACTTCCATTGATCTGAGTTAGCAAAATAGCTGAAGTACAGCCTTCATATGGCAGGGTTAGTTTTAACTCAGTGCTGAAAGTAACACAACATGCCCCAAAATAACCAACGAGAGACCATATTTCTACAGAGCCCTCATTTAAATTTAAAACATATTCATTTTTCCTAACTTTGTATTCACAGATCAATTAGAAGCACAATATAGATATATATATTATAATATATATAATATAGTATATATTCTTATCATGCTGGTATTTTATTTTCTACTCTGTGGTCAGAAATAAATTTACCAATATATTACCCAGTCTCTGTCACCAATCATTTTCATATTGATCCATATATATTTTTGTGTTCAGTTTGGAAAGATCTGGTTCAAATAACAGAGAACTGCTTTGAATGAATTTTACCAGACCATATAGAGACTTGATGACACCACATTCTGTTGCAATTAACCTAATTCTGCACTAAATTAGCACCTGCACCACTTTTGACCAATTTGTTAATGGACGAAAACGTGATGGAAGCGAAATGGTACATATGTGTAGGATGCCTGTATAGTCATTAATCATGGTCAATATTTTGACAAAAAGCAATATGTGTTCTCAAGTGCTTTCTTCCCTAAAATGAAATTTATCAGATTTGTTTAGTGTAACAAAGCAATGTTGAGTCTGGGTCCATGCTACCCTACTATTCTCCATCCACTAGACAGTGATATATGATATATGAGATATGATATATGGTATAAAGACATAGTGCATAATGTGTAGGCTAAGAATATAGTGCACTGTGTGTACAGTAAGACTACAGTGGCTAAACTGAGACACAGGGCCTATGTCATATATGTTTTTGCTGTGTTTAATTTGAAGGCCAGTTGCAGTACTCTCTCAGGCTGATTTTTTTATGCCTGTCTGAACTCACATCCACCCTTCAGATCAAGCAGAATGAGGCCTAAGCCCAGGGCCCGAGGGAAAGCCCTGCCTCTCTCGCTTCTCCTGCATGCTGGGGCTTTTGCTCACCCTACTGACTGCTCTCAAGTCAGTATTCGTTATACCTCCACTTTCTCTTTCTCTCTCAGCCTTTCTTTGTTCTGATGTGAAAAAAGTGAATAGAGACGTACCCCTACCCCTGTCAATCAATCCTTTGCCTTTATGGCAGATTGTCCTGTGACATCTCACATCAAACTGCAAAATACAATATAAATGTTAGTCTATTTCTAGTATCTGGTGAGTCCATCAGGTAATGACCAGAACAAGAAATATGGCAGCTTTAATAGAATGTTTTGGCAACAACAACAAAAAATCCCATTAACACAGTTTCCTGCCACAATTTCTTACCTCAAATGTACTTGATTGGCTAAGACTGGAGATATATGGTTTATGTGTTTGAGGAGTAATAGAAGCTTACACTCAACAGCTGTGCAAACTGCATGCCTAAATCATCATGAAGATGGTTCAAACTGCAACAAGTTGTTAAGCAATTTCAGTTACCCTTGTTCATGTGGTTTCTGACACTGTTTGAAAAACAACTATCTATAAAACTGAGCAAAGGTATTTCACTTAGCCATGGGCAGCTGGTATAAAAGGGCTAACTCTTTCATCTCCTTCAAAGAAATGTGGCATCAAATAAAGAGTAATTTTTATACTTGCTGTGACATATTACATGTAGTGAAATGCCCCTCAGATTCACTGTTCATTTGGGATTTTTTTTCTTTATTTTTCTTTACATACCACCCCCCCCCCAAGATACAAAAATAAACAAATACATAAAACAAAATACATTTGTAAATAAAAATTAAAGAAACAATGGCAGAAGTTACATTAAGTAAGAATTAAACAATAATTGTTGCTTAAAATAACTAAAATCAAAATGAACGGATGATAGAAATGTGAATGATACAAGTCAATAATACAGATGATTTAAAGGGAGTTACAACAGATTTAAAAAGGACTGCCATATTTTAACAAATAAATCTTTTAAGCTGTATGTCAATTGTTCCAGAAAAATAATCTCTCTTAACAGTCGGGTAAACAAATTGAATGTTGGGAGTTTTTTCTTATTCCAATTTAACAAAATACAATTCTTTGCTGTGTAGGAGATCAGTCTGATTCTTTTAGAAGAAATAGAGTCCATCTTGCCATCCATGTCTGTGCCAAAAAGGTATGTCACTGGTGTCATGTCATAGGTCTTGCCCAATATCTTTTCTGAAAAAGAATGTATCTTATTCCAAAATTGTCTCAAACTAGCACATTCCCAAAATACATGGATCCATTTGGGATTTTTTTAAAGCCCCCTTCACCTACCAGAAGTCCAATGTCAGTAGTTTGTTTGTTTTTAAAATCTAGCTGAGACATGTTCAAAGGTGTGTTTGAAATCATTAAAACACTATTATAATATATATTACATAATATATGTTACTGCACTATATATATATACACAATACCGGTCAAAAGTTTTTCACGCTTTTTTTTACTGAAATTCAAACAGTTCAAGTCCAATGAATAGCATGAAATGGTACAAAGGACAGTGCTGAACTGCAGGAGGTTTAAAAATTGTAAGGTCACCCAGAAGTGGGAAATAATTCTGTAGCGCCATGCAGGACCTCTGGTATGTGCCTAGTTGGTTGGGTTCATCCTACAGCAAGATAGTGACTCAAAACATAAGTCCAAGCTATGCCAGATCTACCTTAGAAAAAAGAACAAGATTTAGGATGAACTGGACAGAAGAGTGAAAGCAAAGCAACCTATAAGTGCCGCACACTTATGGGAACTTCTGCAACATCGTTGGGAAGAACTTTCTGCAGAATGAACAATGAGCAATGAGACATTGAACCGCTTGAATTTCAATACAAAAAACAGAACAATTGGGGTGTTTAGACCAGTAGTGTGTATATATATATTATTGTTCTCTGTATATCTGTTGCCCCTACTGCTTTAAGCTAATCCTGCAACTCTTTTCGAGTGATTGCTGGCTTCTCTCTTACCTTCCTTTTCAATATTCTGAGAGAAATCTTGCACTTACTTTCCTTTTCAGTATTCTGAGAGACATCTTGCATGATGCCCCTGTCAGAGGCAGAGTTGTGGTTCCATGAACTAAATATTGATTAACAAATAGTATTAAACCAGTTGTACAGGCAGTGATGTTTAAGGTCTTCACTAGGGCTCCACAGTTTCTTTACTTTCACCAGCCTTGCTACTGAAAATCTTGTAATATCTTTTATAATCTTTTATAATTTGCATAAGCACACATTAATATGCAGAATATGATATGTCTGTATGTGTACATATATTTTAATATAGTGCTTGAGTACATTTTTGTATAAGTTGATATTTTTAATTTATGTAAAAATTGTGTGATTTAGGTATGCAGTTTGCATGAAACTATTAGCTATGGTATAATTACCTGATGCTTTTTTAGCTACATTAGACCCAGTGCTAAATCAAAGAAGCAAAATTCAAACATTAATCAACTATATTCAAGTTTAAAGGAAAATTCAGAACATTTTTTTTTTCCTTTAATCAAGAGGAGCAAGTGTCTACAGTGGTCCATCAGCTCCTCCTAGAACCTTAACTCCATTTAAATGAACCACTGTCACAGAAATATACACCGAGACCTACACACACATGCACGCACACGCAGCTGCTCTCAAACACCCAATCCAATAACCTCACCACCCCCCACCCCAGACTCCCTGTTCTGCCAGTAAATCCTGACAGTCGTCCATCAAGGCTTATATAGAAGGAAACAGTGTCTAACTTCCCTCCATCTGTTAGGAGCCGGCTGCCTGTGCATGCCGAGCCGAATTTACTGTTTCTGCCTGTCTCCCTGCACACAGCCTCCCGCACACTGCTAGGCCTTTTCCCGACTCAAATTAATCAAGCCCACAATGTGTTCATGCTGACGTTAATGCCATTCATAGATATTCATAGGTCTTGCTTGAAGGTTTGGGGGAGAGTGCTGAAATCGTGCAGATGTGTAAGTGTGTGAGAAAGAAAAGATTTGGGGTAACAACCCCTTTTGCAGTCCCCTAAGTCCTATGTATTAACCAGGTAAGTGTGAGTTACAAATGAGAGATTTTGACAGTTAACTATTCCATTACAGTGTGATATTGAATGTTTGTGTGTACTTAACAACCTTGTTACTAATTATTATCCAAGAATGAGATATTGTACTGTGGTCTTTATAGTTTTACTTTGGTATATCTTAGATTGTTTATATGAGCAACTTTACAGGTGTTACTGTAAAGATTAACTGGTTCATAATTAAGCACAATTCATCTTGTCTCTTAAAAGACCAAATTCTTGTCTTCCACCAAAATTTCTGCTCATCTCGAAAACGTACTCAAAACGTATTCAAAATCAAATTTTGGTTAAATCACTGCACATCAGGTAACTGGCAAAATAATATTAACCAAAAATTTCACCTTTCATCTTCCACTAGCAGCATTATAGAGCAAGAATGATTGGCTAGTCCAGAGACTAACTTCCTAATACTGTTCAAGCATCAGGGTATGGAATAAAAGTGTGTTATGATCTCTGTTATGATCTGATTTGAACTCCCATAATTGTGTGTTCTTTCAACAAAAGAACTTTAATTAGACATTTCAGTGATTACCAACAGCAGAAAACAACTTGTTAACTTATACACTGCAACAAGCAAGAGCTTGGGGGCCGTACTGATGTGTTTACAGAGTTTGATTAAGGATGCCACTCCAGAATTTAAAGATATTGCTTGTAACAAAAGTCAGGTCTTCAGCAGGTTACAAAGAGGTTTAAAAAAAGAAAGAAAATTATACTCCTAAACAAGGGACCAAGCCCAAATTGTCACACACACAGGTCACATGATGCTCAAGAGAAATCGGAAATTATTGCGTCACAGGATATAAAGGCCAGGGTCACAGAGGTAGCAACTGCTCAGTCACTGAGCCAACACCAGCCACTCTGTCAGCTCATCTCTTCGGGACCGTAAGTATTCCGTTTTCATACCTGTCTTTGTGTGTGAGTGAGAACACGGATTCCGGTGGGAATCTTTACTCTATCAGATATCGTTCTCAGATTAACGTGCGTGGACTACCTGCTCTCTCGTGTAAATCCATCATTGTGTTTATCCTCAATGCTACACTGGTGTAACATTTGGCCATTATTTGTGACAAAATGGCTGAGCCTATCACCGTGAACCCAGCAGAGTTTGTAGCCTTATGTGACACCGTGGCCCAACAGGCAGCCATGATTGATGATTGACAGTGAGGTGGAGACTGACTTGCGCCTGTACCATCTCCAGCAAGGCGATCGGTCTATGAGCCGTTACACAGCTGAATTGGCCGCCCAGACCAGCTGGGGAGATCCTGAGTTCCACCTCTTCGGCTCCCACGACTGTGTCTGTGGAGTCCCACAACTGCGGAGTCAGTTCTCCAACTCCTCCTGTGGACCGCTCGGGAGCCGGAGGGGAACCCATGCAGTTATGGCGCACCTCTCTGACTCCAGATGAGAGAGACAGGCACTATCGTGAAGGTCTGTGTGCTTATTGCACCTCCCCCAAGCACCATTGGGCCGTCTGTCCTCTCCATCCAGGAAAAGGACAGACCAGGTGAATAAGGGGCAGCTCTCGCCTGGTCCGCTCGTGATTTTTTCCACCTTACCCTCCGTTTCCCGTCTAACTGTTCAGACCATTATTCAACTGGGCCACAAATGTATTGAGACGGCTGCATTCGTTGATTCTGGTACGGCAGGTAATTTTATTGATCATGTTTTTGCTGCCCAATTAAGTGTAGGGTTAGAGACATTATCCCAGCCCATTAACATCACTGACATTTATGGTTGGGTCCTCACCCATCAGACCCCACCTCTTCTCCTCACTATTGCTGACCACACAGAAAAAATGTTATTATTTGTTACTACCTTCACTTCTCCCCCCTTTGTTCTTGGACACCCCTGGCTTCTGTGTCATGACCCGTTCATTTCATGGACCCAGCATCACATTCTCCAGTCGGTTCGACCTGTCAGGAGCTGTATCTCCAGTTGAAGGCTGGGACTATCTCCAGTGTCGACCTAGAGGCCATTCCTATCCTGTACTGTGACCTGCTGGCAGTATTTAGTAAGAAGCGTGCCACCCAACTCCCTCCTCATCGGCCTTACAATCTGGCCATAGACATCCTGCCAGGCACGGTACTTCCCCAAGGCCATTTATTCTCTCTCTCTCTGTGGAGGAACAGCGGGCCATGGAGGAATACATCAGCGAAGGGCTGCACCAGGGGACTGTTCGGTCCTCCAATTCTCCTGCAGCCACGGGGTTCTTTTTTGTTAAGAAAAAAGATGGGCGTCTCCATCTGTGTGTGACTATCTGGGGCCGCATCACATCACGGTGAAGAATAGGCACTCTCTCTGGTGCTTCTTTTTACACTAAACTGGACTTACAGAGCGCCTACAACTTGGCTCGCATCAGGGAGGGCGATGAGTGGAAGACTTTCATGACCTGAAACTGTATCCATGCAGTTTCTTCTCCAGAAAATCAAGCCCACTCAGCAGCGATATGGTGTAGGGGACCTCGAACTGCTGGCCATCATGTGATTTCTGGTGTGACTGGCTCCAGGACGGCAGTGAGACATTTATCAAAACTTACTTACCATTAAATAGATGAAAGAGCTGAACCCCTGACAGGCGCAGTGGGCTCTTTTTTTTGAACAATTAAATTTCCATCTCTCCTACCGTCTGGGGTCGAAGAACATCAGAGCAGATTCCCTCATGTCAATATGAAGCTGACGCATCCCGGATGGATCCAACGCATGTCCTACCATCTCGAATCATTGTTTCTCCACTTTGATGGGAGCTGCAAGATTGTGTCCGCCAGGCGCAGGCCTTGAAGTCGCCTCCAGCAGAGCCCCCGCCTGGACATCTCTACGTTTACACTCTCCAGCACTCTTGGGCCCACTACCTCATTTGGGCTGAGCTATCTCACAATCTCCATGTCTCCTCCACCACTGGGCTCAGTCCGTTTAAGGTATGCCACAGTTTCCAACCTCTGCTATTTGAACATCAAGAACCGGAGGTTGATGTACCATCGACCCAACAATTGGTTCGTCAGTGCCCTCCTGGATGACTGTTCCATGTAGGTGACAGGGTTTGGCTCTCCAGCAAGCATCTTCACCTTCACAAAAAACTCACCCTCCTGTTTTATTGGACAATATAAAATAACCCACCCGATTAACCCTGTCACGTTCCGGTGCCAACTGCCTGCCGTGCTCCGAGTCCACCCAGTTTTTCAAGCCTCACAGTTAAAACCAGTCTACTTCTCGCAAATGAACCCCCAGGATCCTGTCTCCCCTCCCCCCCGATTATTGACGGTGATCCTGTTTATACTGTCAGGCGCATCCTTGACTCGCATCGGAGGGGTCATGGCACACAGTACGTTGTGGACTGGGAGGGCTATGGTCCCGAGGAGTGGTCTTGGGTGCCTGTTCTGTTTATGCATCCATCTCTCATTCAGGACTACCGTTGTAGGGTATCCTCCTAGCCGGATCTGTCAGGTGGCAGTGCTGGAGGGGGGGTACTGTCACACACACACACAGGTCACATGATGCACAAGAGGAATTGGAAATGATTGCATCAGAGGGTATAAAGGCCAAGGTCACGGAGGTAGCAACTGCTCAGTCATTGAGTCAACATCAGCCACTCTGTCAGCTCATCTCTTGAGTGAAAGTGACCATTCTGTCAAATGTAAACACACCACAGAACACAGTGTGAACAGCACAAAAGTCTTTCTCTGCATTTAATCCATTCACCAAGTGAAGCAGCGGGCAGCCAGGAACACAGCGCCTGGAAAGCAGTGTGTGGGGATGGTCCCTTGCTCAAGGGTACTTCAGAACTTAGCTGTCTTGGGAATCAAATCCACAGCTTGCAGGGCAAATGCCATACCCACTAGGCTACCAACTGCCCCACGGACCGTGAGTACTCTGTTTCATACCTGTCTTTATGTGTGAGTGAGAACACAGATTCCACTGGGAATCTTTCTCCTATCAGAGAGCATTCTCAGATTAATGTGCATGGACTACCTGCTCTCTCGTGTACGTAACTCTGGTATTGGATTTATCCTCCATGCTACACTGCACTTGTGTAATGGTTGGCCATTATTCGTGACACAGTATAATGACTGTTTATCACATCTGTTTAAGCAGTATATCATGTCTATTTGAGCATTTACCTATGGTAGTGGGCTCTTCTTTGTAATATTAGAGGCTGAGGAATGTAATACACACACACATACACAAGCAACTAGACACAAATAGGCAGTTCATAAGTGGCAACAATTCAGTTCATCATAATAATAACAATTTTAAGAACTTCATACCCACCCAATAGTGCTATTGAACTGTGGTGTCCAAATGAGTTTTGTTTATGTTTATCAGATATTTTTGGTTCATAAATGCATCAAAAGACCTTATGTGTAAAATAAGGTCTATATTTACCGATATATGGATATATGTGTAAATTTGAAATTATAGTGGAATTTGTACAGACAGACAGATCAGCAGTTCAGTCTACTGTAATTATTTTACATAACACACATTCATAACAAGTAGAGGTAGACTCTAAACAATGTAGACTCTAAACAATCAATAACAGGATTAAAATAGCATGGCAAAACAACAGTTCTTACTCCAAACTGCTAAAGGTTAGAAGTGTGGCTGTTAAGAGCAAAACTGTTTTATATGAGGTTGCATGTGTGTATGTTTCTAGACTAATTAAGCTGAAAAAACACATATTGCAGAGTATTCTTGCTAGAGCTTCTATGGTCAATGAGAGGATGATGGCAGTGCCAGTAGGGGCCGTGCCAAAAGAGGTGGGGATCACAGGACAGTAGATTCAGCACTGCCCTCTCCATGCCAGCCCAGCTGTTATTTTATGCTCACTACTTGTCCGCTCCAGTGGCGCTCTCACGCACACAGTGCTTCCCAGCCATACTCCTGCATGTCAGCAAGGGGAAATGAACGGCCAGGAGAGGAAAGCTAGGACTAGGCCCCAGAGATGGAGGAGGGACACTTTTTTTATTACTCTCTCTCTCTCTCTCTCTCTCTCTCTCTCTTTCTCTTTCTCTCCCTCTCTCCCTTTCTCTCCCTCTCTCTCTTTATCTCTCTCCCTCTCTCTCTCTCTCTCTCTCTCTCTCTCTCTCTCTGTCTTTGTCTCTCTCTCTTGTCCAAAGCTCATTCATCCAATTAACAACAGCCGCTCAGTGTAATTTAGGCCAGAATGCAGCAGTTGTGGATATTATAATGCTGTTTTCATGCAAAGTAAAGTGAGCAGGCCTAATGCATTCTCTTCCTTGTGTTTATGGCCACAGATTCAAACTGTATGACTGGCATGCCGCTACGGCCCTCAAATAATAAAATAAATCAAAACATAAGAGTTTTGTCTTCTCGCAATTTCCTTTTTCAGGCTCAAAATATGAAACCAGATGTTTCCGGCATGTTAAAGATGCTTTTCATCTTTTTTTTTTCTCTTTTTCCCTTCCTCCTCTTCTTCTTCTTCTCACCACCCTCACCCCCCACCCCGTGCTGCTTTCAAAATAAATGTAGCTTTAAAAAGAGAGAAAGAGAGGGGTAGGGATGGAGGGAGGGGGGCTTATAAAAAGTGAAATGTCCTCCTAGCCCAAGGTAGTAGTCTGTTTTGCATTGATAGAGAGGCGGGGAGTGCCTCTGGCCATTCTGCGGAGTGTTTCTCTGTGCGATATCCCGCCACTCCATCTCCTTCTCTCTGGAGTGCGGCTCTAAGTAACGCCGTGTGGGTCAAAGCAATACACTGCACATCCCTCTGCTCTCCTGCTCGCCTAATTGGGGGTGCAGAGGTTAAAGGATGTCATGGTTATCACAAAGCCAACAGAGAATGCATTTCAGGGACAGAATGTGTGTTACGAGCGACACGCATTTTCATAGCCCCAGATGTTTACCCCCTAAAAAAAGAAAAACACTTGAACATGGGATCCACTGGACCTATAGTGGTATGTGAAATGACAAAGTTAATGAAAACAACCAAAACCTGCAAACAACAGACCACTGGTTGGACAGATGATGCAAAGTACCTTGCTTGAATAATAAGGGCCTACATCTACTAAGGAAAACTCAGTCTGGCTCGTGACAAACTGTGCACGCTTACTGCCAGTCATATTTTGCCCCCAGCTCCCCCTTTTCTGCCACTGAAAACATTACTTCTCTCCTTCCTTCTCCTTTACTACCCCATCTGTCTCGTGTCCTTATTCTCCCTGAGACCTGCCAGAAAAAGCACATTTCCTGGCAGGCTCCAAATCCAGGCAGAGTCCAAACAAACACGTCCCGTTGGTGCTGGCCACAGCTTTTACCTGCACAGTGTACCCCTTGCTACACCGTGACATTTCAGATGGTCTGTTTGGGATTTCCAGGATTTCAGGCCATGGCCACCGTAGCCCCCTATACCAGGCCTGGGTCAGGCCAAAAGAAACTGTGGCAAAAGATCTACAGTTTGCTTACACAATGAACTAACAGTCTGGTCAAAACTGGACGCTGGTGTTGAGCTAGCTGGGTTCCATGTTCACTGGAAATGCACACCAGTATAAATATTTATGGAAGGGATTACGGAAACAAGAGACTGATGGCAATTTAACCTCAGCAAGACATTTTTGATGAATATTCTCTTTAATGGCATCATAAACAGTAATCAATGAGTTGTTAATCTCTAATAGCATTTGCCTACCAAATAAAACTAATTCCTTTTTCATATTCCACTCTATAAAAAGACATTGCCTCAGCAGCTGCATGTGGATTTCCAACCATATGTGTGCGAATCTCGACTCAAATGGAGAGATCAGAAAGATTAGAAAAGTCTGCTTGCAAAAAAAAACAGTCCTAAGGGGAGACACTTCTTTAGCTGCTCACCGACAATCTAATGTGATTCTGTGTAGTTCTTATCTCTCATAGGAGCTGCAAGGCAACTGCCTTAAATTAGCCAGCTGCTCTCCTAAAATTTTACTTCATGTACAGTATTTTAATTAGCAACATGATATTTTGCTAACAGCAAAACACATCTACCCCTTAAAGCTTTGTGCCGCAACTGACTAGGAGGCTATACCTGAGGCAGTCTTACTATAATCCAGTGTAACATGACTGCAGTGCTTTCCCCCTCATAGTCTATTCAGATTTTTTCAAGTGGACCTGCAAAGGGAATCACTTTACAGCTAGCTCTTTAACTACTGTAAAGCTATCCAGGCTTCCAAAGCGACCAAGCTGCAGTTGCTCCTGCAAGGCCTCACCATTCGGCTTCCTCCATCTTTGAGAAATGGCCTTTGGCAGAGCAAGGCCGCCCATAACAAGTCTGCAAAGAGGAACCAGACCAAACACAGAAGCTCTTCAACAGCCTGCAGACTTTAAGAAGAACAGTCGGCCAATTAAGACTACATTCTGCAGGTACTGAAGTCTGTGTCGTAGCCTGCCGTAATGACTGTTGTCTCTATTAGCATGACAGCATGTCAAACAACCACTTCCTGCCAAGGGAGCCTTATCTTAATTGGCCCACTCTCTGCGGATTGTCTTTTACAGTGGCCTGAGAGCTCTGCTTCTTGTCCATCCTGGCCACCACCCACCAATATTTCATGTGAGGCAGCCAAAATGGGCAAGCATACTTCATCAGATACAATGAAGAGGAAATTAGGACTGAGGCCCATTTATTTTGCTGTACTGTGGGTCCTGCATCAATCATGAAAGCCAGGCAAGAAATTCCAATTACACACTCGCCCACACCACCATCCTGACTCGAGGGCACAACACAGTTGTACACAGCAATTTGTTTGCATACAGTAAACATGGATATAAGTTTAGGACAGCTTTAGCATTTGTGTAAAGCCATGACTAGTAACTGCACACTGTAGGAACAAACATACTGGCAAATGTATGTCCTTCAGGGCTTACTAGACATCTATTATGCTACAAAATCTTCAGAAATCCTTGATCAGCTAAAAGAAACCCTGTAAGAAGATATAAGAAAGATGTTTGGTGGAGGGTTAGTAGCCAGTGTACTAGATTGTTCGGAGCAACTCTTTCTCTCTTGTCATGTCATCCTCTAGGACGTCCTCCTTAGTGGTCCTTCACTTCCTAGAGCGGGCTGAGTGTAGAGGGAAACTGAGATCTTAATGAATCCCCATCACACTCTGCTTATAATACACTATTCATGCCTTTCCTTTATATTAATCTGCTCTTTCCTCTGGCGATCTTTCAAATCACCCCCTTTGTTTACTCATGAATATTTGCACAGCTCTTTCTCGGGCCCGGCAGATAGCTGGCCGGCGGCCTTGCTCCTCTGTTGGTGGTAAAGACGACTGTACCTCCTTGCCCCCTCCTCTCCTTCCCTAGGTGCTTTGCAGTGGGAAGGCCCAGTATTTCATCATAGGCTAATCTAACCTTTTAGGTGTACTCCAACCTGCCTGAGCGCCTAAAATAGGTCACTTAAGCAGGGCTTAGCGTGGTGGCGCGGGCAGAGCTAGCAGGCCTCAGGGGCCCAGGGGACAGGGAACGGCAGTAATTGGTAGTTATGGCTCCGAGGTCCCATAAACGAGGAACAAAGCTGGCCCACCTATTGTCACATTTAGGACAACAGCACTGCTAGTCTTGCTCGTGTTTGCCTTCGTTAGCTCTTTGAGATCCTAATTACCGCTGAAAAATGCTCACCTGAAAAAGCCGGTGTCCTTCACACTCGCACCTCACTGTCTTTCATCATCCTTCTCCCTCACTTCTCCCTCCCTCCCCTCTCATCCCTCCTTTTTGCATTACTACACTCTCCATTTCTTTCTGTTTGGTATGGAAAAAAGGGGTGTAATAATAATAGCCATCTATAAAAAGTACCCCATGCATTAGGCTAATCTGTCACCCATTTCAATTTTTCCTCTCTCTCACTCACTCTTTCACTCTTTCTTTTTTGTGGAGAGAGAAAGAGAGATGGTTGGGTGATGGTGGTGGTGAAGGGGGGTGGGTTGTGTGTAATGAAAAGGCCTAAATGACAGAAGCCTGACAGTCGGATTGGCTGGTAAATGACTCCGGAGTGGCTCGCCTGCGGAGAAGGGGGCTGGAGGAAGCTCCCAGAAGAGCTGATTAATTCCAGTCTCGGCGGCTGCCGGGGGAGCGGGGGCCGGGTCCTCCATGGCAGTGGCAGAGGAGAGGAGCCTATTACCGCCACCGATCTAATCAGGGGCCGTCCGCCACAAAACTTTCTGGGGCCACATTCCCTTTTCCCGTTCCACCCAGGGACTTTAAATACGGAGGAGGTGAGGCCAGGCCAGGAGTTTGGGGAAGCTGATGGGGGGAGGAGAAGGATTTGCTTTTCAAAAAAAAGAAAAGGGAGATGGTTAGGAGCTCTCTAAGAAATCCTCTTTTTTTGCCTTGCTGGGAGAAGATTGGAGGCAAAGCTTTGGTTGTGACAGACCTTTCCTGTGCAGCCACAGAGTGTGTGACCAGATAGGAGTGTGTCGGAGTGTCTGATCCCAGTGGTTTTACTCCAAGCTCTGGCAAAGTGTGTCAGTGAAACACACCATTCTCTGGTGCTGAGGTATTACAAGCCAAAGCTATGAAAGATGTGGATTCGCAAGTGTAGGGCACATGCTTTCTGAAGGTAAAAGCTAGCTTGGAATCTTGTTTCAAATAATTCCACATTTAAAATCCTTTTATTTTCACTTATTTTGGCACATGGCCACTTGCGTTACACACAGTATTTATATTAAGGGATCAATTGCAAGCATTTTAGTTTGTGATATTTAAATTGGCAAGAAAGTTTTGAAACTTAGCATTTAAAGCTCACTTGTAAAATCCGGGTATGGATTAAGGTGAAACTTTTTAAAATATTTCATGTAAGTGATCACTGGTCTATATGGTGCTATGTCAATTCAGAAACATTTTTCCCATTGCATGTTTTGATATTATTCATACTGATTGAGGCAAGGATGATATGTGTCTTATTATTGAATATGTGGTCTTTAACGTGTCAAACATGCCTATGTGTACCTTCATATAGTCAGTGCTTAATGTCTACAAGTACCATTCTGCGTTCATTTATGGTCCACAGGCAGAATCCTGAGCAGCCTTTCTCTCTTCCTCTTTCTCTCTCTCTCTCTCTCTCTCTCTCTCTCTCTCTCTCTCTCTCTCTCTCTCTCTCTCTCTTTCTCCCTCTCGGCCTGAGATATGCTGGCCCGTCTGCGCTGACAAAGGTTATGAATAATACATATTAAGTACTGTACTAAAGGCCGTAACTGAACTGTTAAAATATTGATCTTGCCCAATCATAATAAAGAGAAATTACTGAAAGCAATCCATCATTATAAATGCTCAGTGTCCTCGGCTTTGGCGGGTCTTAACTTGCTCCGTTTTCCCTTGCCATAGAGCACTGTTATGACTCCATAATAATCAAGATCATATCATGTCCGCCATTGCTGGCATTCTAGTAGCCTGTTGTCATGCAAATGAAGTGGCAACAAATCCATAATGTTCGTAAATACATTTGGAGGCTTACTTCTCATTTCTTTGGTGGGTAAAATGAGCATTTGGTAACATTTATCTCTAGAAGCTTCAGCATTTGTGTGTGCATAGGTGTGTGTGAGTGCTTGGCCCATAAATGCTGGTACGTAGTGTTTGCTACGTAGGGGGGTTAACTAGTGAATAAGGGGAAGCGACATTTAATTAATTTCGGACACTTGGGATGTTACGTGTTTACTAACTGTTGCTTAAATAGTGTGCCAGATCTTGGCAATTTATCTCTGTCGCATAAACACACGTCTTGTCTCTCCATGTGGACCTATGACATGGCTATGTTACTTGTGTTAGCTGTAATAAACAGCAACATTTAAATTCTGTGCATATCTAGTTTTTCTGCAGCACTAGAGTAGCCTACTAATATGATGGGGATTTCAGCATTCATTATGCTAACAGTGTACATTTGAAAAACACATAAATTGTGGCTATACGAGTTACGTATACACAAAAAATATATATAAAACAATGTAATCTTGCGTGCATGTTTTTTTTCCCTAAAGCTTTTTCAGTAGCTATCCTAGCTTATTAACTTTCCGGAGATATATATCCAATTTGAGCATTAAATTTGATAATACTTGTCAAGATACTGCTGCTGAGACAATGGTAGCACCTAGCAGCTAATGTTAACGTCCTACCTTCTTGTAGTGTACAGTGTCTGGACACTAGATTTTGGCATGTCGCGCGGCGATTGACAGTTGGAATTTCGAACAACACTACAAAATGGCTGATTCACTACACCATGCCCTACAAAGTGAACGAGTTCACTTTTCAAACAGAGCTCTGGTTAGTTCCACACACTGAAGAGAGCATGACACACACCAGGGGTGTTGACCAGGTTGAAGACAAACTCAGCCCCCCAAATTGTCCTGTGTACTTGCTCCATTTCAACTTTGGGTCTTTATGGGTGCAGCGTGCCTCACTTCCCACTTAACTGAGCCAGATATTTCAACGTCTAATGACTTTAAATATTAAAACCGGTGCACATCGTCACTATTGTGATCTCTTAATTTACTGAGCAATTAAGTCCAGACTCCTCATTTATCAGTGGGTGTTCATTTGCTAGAGACCTCGTCACTTTTTATTAATTGATGTCGCAGAAACAGCGAGGTAGAATGAATGCACCAGCGCCGGAGGTCACAGCGACAGTCGCAGGTACCTCGCACTGAATGACACATGAGATAAATAGGAACCTCGCTAGGTAGTGGCTTGTGAGATGTGCTGTGCCGTACTCAGGGGATTGTCCTGGAGAAAAAAGCCAGCTTTTGTTGTGTGACCATCTGTTTGTGTGGGGAAACTGTTTAATGTCTCTAAAAGGGAAAACAATTACAGGCTTAACCTTTTAGACATCTCATAGTTCTCCCACATCAGCAGCACCTGAGATCCAGAAATCAGAGTGACTTAGGAATACTCCTTGGACTCTAATACATCCTTACTTCATGAGGAGGTAAACAGAGTTACAGCAACTTTTTTGAAAACACTCACCTTTTAGGTCCTATATATACATTTGTTGATATACATTTTGCTGTGTTCAGCATGTCTCAGAGATGAGTTGAGATTCAGAGGTAGTTAGAAATGCATATGGCCCATAACATTTGTAGCATGAATGCTAAAGTGCCCTGATGGGTCCCTGACAGGCTAATCAAATGTGTCATCCCAGCAGTCATGAAATCCAATCTCAAGCAATAAAAGCCATTTGAACAGGGCCTTGATTTCAGTCTTCAAACAACTGCTTAATTGCATGAGATGTGCTCCTCCTTGTTTGAAATGAAAACCTAGAATGGAATGAAGTCCACAGCCTCTGTGAACCTTCAGAACCACTCGTGACTTGGTCCAGTGCCACCGAAGCCCTGTTCATGCCCATTATTTTTGGCTGTTTCTATGAGCTGTTACAAACACTTATTAATAGTTAAGTATAGTTATTAATTAATTGCAATGGATCAATAAATTAGCTTGAATAAATGGGGAGGGGACAAAAGAGGAAGCTTTATAATGTCCTTATCGTGATGAAGTGCACACATTGCTCTGAAGGTGGTATCAATATTGCTCATACTCTGTTCACACCTGCACTTAGCACTGCCCATTTATGATCAGATAACCTAGTGTGTATGTTGATGCCAGGTGTTAATGGGACCTGACATGTGAGACATGTGAAATAACACTGCAGTGCCTGAAACAGCCCATATCTGCACCATTCTCAGTACCCAACCTCAACCTATGATACTGAAAAGACACAAATATTATCTGGTAAACAGAAGCCCTGTGGTCAGAAAGCAATGATGAGGTGTGTTAACGGCTGAATGAGGTGGAGGATGGCAGGCAAATGTTGTACAACACCAGATGGGAGCCAGTCTGTAAATGTACACCTTTGTAGAAAACACATAGATAGGAAAGATGGGAAATCATCATAAAATGCATAGTAAGTGTGGACATAAAAGAAGTATACATAAAGGAAAGAGGTTGTTTAGATTGCTTTAAGTAATCAAAATACTTCTACCTGCTATTTTTCACTCACTTCACATACAAGCCTTGGAGAGTGGCATTTTCAATATGTCTCATCATTGCCACATATTTTACGGCTTGTCTGAGGCACCTTTAAATAAAAAAAAAATGCTCATAATCTCCTGAGGCACTGACAAACAGGACTGCGCGTCAATACGAGTGGGCATGCTCTACAGTGGGTCGTAAGGTAAGGTTTGCCCGAGGCTGTGCTCTTGACCTTCGACCCAGGGTGGTACCGGAGGCTGTTATGGGTGCATGGCATGAAGCAGTGGCAGCACAAGGAGCTAGTACGTACCCATTCCTCATTCCGACAGTCAACAGGGCCACTAAAGCACTGGGGCAAAATTTTCTGTCTCCCACAGCAGACAGTAATAAATTGTCCTTTCATCGATGCAGAAGACAAATTTTTCTTTTGCGCTCCTGCTCTCACTCTCTCTCTTTCTCTCACTCCCCACACACACTCACACACACACACACACACATACACACCCTGTTACTTCTCTTTCTGTTTTTTAAGATACTTGTGATACTTGTGATAAGATACTCAGTCTTGCCATGTCCCTATTGGGGATCCTGCATGTGTGTGTGTGTGTGTGTGTGTGTGTGTGTCTATGTTGATATGGGCAGCAGTGTCCAGCCCACTCTCCTGGGGGAAAGCTGGGGCTAACTGAAATAAGTGAGTCCTCTAATTAACAGTATATTTATACCACTGTTCTGCGGGGGGGGCTAGTGAGAGAGAGAGAGAGAGAGAGAGAGAGAGAGAGAGAGAGAGAGAGAGAGAGAGAGAGAAAGGAAGAGGAGGGCAACATGCCTACACGTTTGGGCGTGACTCCCCTCCCCTCCTCCTCTCCCCAGCTTGCTCACACACTCCGCCTCAGCATCGCTCAGCTTCCGCTTTGTAATTGTGCAATTAGTGCCACAGCTTGGTTTTCATACATCACAAATGGCTGAGTAGAGGGGTATTAGAAGAAGAGAAAGTTCCAGGCTAGCGGGCTTGGCTGGGAGCGGAGCATTAGGGCCAGCGTTTTGGAAAATGCGAGCCAATTTATCATGATCTGTTATTCGCTCACACCCACCGCCTTGTCTTTCTGCCTGACCTTGCGCTGCGCTCGCTGGAGGTTCAATTTGCTCATTGTTACTTGCTTGCATAATTTCTGCCACCGCACACACACACACACACAAACACATGCATGCACACACAAGTGCACATGCAAGCCCACGCCCGCACACACACTCACATAAAACATTCCCTGCAACTGATTGCTGTTGCTGCCACTTCTCTGCCTCTGTTGCCATCCTTCTCTCTCTCTAACTCTCTATCTCCCACACTTCCAGCTGAAATCCACTCATTTATATGCCAAGGCTAAACGGTATTCATTTGTAAGATGGCAAGCTGTATAACACCAGTAATTCCTCCTAACCAGTTTCTTGCTCTCTCCCCTTTAGCTGTCATAAGCAGTACATTAGAGCCGGCGGAAGAGAAATCCACTGCCATTCTTTCCCCTGTCACCCGCACATCACGCCCGTCGCCTTGGCCTGCAGGTTGCCACGGCAAGCACTTACAATGCACTCCTATTCATTCCTTTCTCTCCCTTCTCTCCTTTCAGCTCTCTCTCTCTCTCTCTCTCTCTCTCTCTCCTTTTCTCTACTCCTCTAATTCTCTCATCCTTTTTCTGTTTCATTGGAGTTCTGCACCTTTACGACCCCCCAATTCTTTAGCTCACTCTCTATCTCCCCTTCTTCTCTCATTTCTCCTCTGTCTTCTGTCTTTCTCTCTCTTTCTTTTTTACTCTTTCTTTAGCTCTCACCTCTCTCTCTCTCTCTGTCTTCTCTTTTGTGAAATCTCTCTCTCTGCCCTGACTCACCAGCTCATGCCGGCTTATCGCCCCCAGTGAGCCCCCGCCGCTCCTCACCACGGCAACCAGCTGGCCCTTGAGTAGGGCGCGGGGGGCTTGGAGACTTTAGTGTGATACGGAGCCCCTCTCTGGATCCCTCCTGACCTGCCACCGGATCAGCCTCTCTCTTACACCCTTATCTGGCATCTTAAAGCCTGCTTAGAAACGCCTGCACTCTTTTCTCTCTCGCCTCTCTCTCTCTCTCTCTCTCCCTCTCTTTCTCCACCCCCTTATTCCTTTCTCTGTCTCTTTCTCCTTTTTTCACAGCTCCTGTATTCTATCCACCAGGGATTTCCTTCAGAGGGTCCTCGAGGCGCCCTCTCTCAGGCTGACATAAGGGTCTACCCATCTCAGCCAAGCCCACCACACATACAGGATAGTCTCCCACTATCCTCCACTGCAGGGCAGAAGTGCTTCTATTAAGTGATTTTAATCACCTCAAACTAAAACAACCCCAGAGGACAGACAGGTCTGACCAGTGTCCAAGATCAAAAATAAGTTTTTACTGTTTACTGCTTTGTAGTAACACACACTCTATCAAAATGGAATCATCTGCATTCATCTAGCTTACTCAAATTCCTGTCTTTACAAGAGGAGAAAGGGGGAAAAAGCAACAAAAATAATAGTAATAAAAAATTAATTGTTGTTATTCTAAATTTGCATGATTATAATCAGTGTACCTCAAACTAAATGGTCATGAACAATTTAAGCTTAAGAAAATAGATACTCTCAAAATCACTGAGCCAAACAAATGATTTCTGAGTGTTTTAACTGTTCCTGTTCATCTGTCTGCCCCATTACTACAAGCATGTTCAGGAGAGTTATTTATTTTATCTAATTTATGTTCAAGTTAATGTGTTGGAAGCAGAAAAACAGGCAAGTACAAGGATCCGAGCAACTTTTATAAGGGCTAAATTGCGATGGGTCATAGTATCTGCAAAACAGCAAGTCTTGTGGGTTTTTCTAGATATACAGTGGTTAGTGTCTGGGGGACAGATGGCACCAGGATGCACTGTAAGAAGAAGGCAAGCCGGCAGAGGCAGTGTGATGCTCTGAGTAATGTTCTGCTGTTCAGTGTATATTACAATTATTTTGAACATCACAGTATGCTCGTCAGTATATTAGGTCTGGCAGCTGCACCTAGGTCTAGAAGACGTACTGGCCCAAATCTGTTTCAGCTGAGAGCATCAAATTAGGCCAGTGTAGCTGCTGTTGACAGCAGAATGCTGACCAGTCACTCTCTCCTCTGCCAGCGGTCATGTCCCCACGTCCACATGGCTGCTTGTCCAACACCCACTTGTTTTCCATTCCCACAAGAGGCCCTTGCAAATGTGCATGAGCGGAGTGTTAATGTGTATGGAAGAGCATTTACATGCCACCCAGACATTTAAGGGTTATCCCTGCCATTACTGTCAGGGCGATTAGCTAGCATATCAACATAAGGCTGTTGATGGAGTGTCATATTGCATGTTTTGTATGGTTAGGGCTATTTTTTGTTTTGTGCTGTGCAGTAAAAGTGATCAGTTTTGAACTTGGAGGGACAAATAATCAAGCAATAATAATCAGATAACATAATGCATTAAGGGAAAACTGGAAACTCAGTGGGTTTCAACTATTCATGTTAGATCTTACAGAGGAATTAATGTTTTAACATACCTGATCCGTTGTTCTTCAGGTGGAAGACAGATAGGATCTGTCACGTTTACAATCTTACTTGATTTATTTAACTTACTTGATTATCCACTAAACAGGTTCCAGTAACCTTTGCCTTCTATTAAGCTTCTGACATCACAGCTTTTGCAGCACTAGATATGTTCCTACAGTATAAAGTTCATCCTTTTGGATTAGAGAATGCAACTGTGATATTCCAGAGATTGACAAACAAGGTACTTTTCAATTTCAAAAAGCAGTGAAAATGGATGATGGATGATGTTGTTGTGTATTCTGATATCAGGGAAGTCATTTGCGATCTCTCTCTGTGGCCTTTGATTGTTCAAATGTGAGCTTGCTAAGGCTATCGTTACCTATTTGGTCAAGGAAGTGGAGCGAGGTTGAGTGCTAAAATGGCCCTTATACTTTTATGTTACTGTCATCAAATCCATTAAAGTGCAAACCAGAAGCCATGGGTTACAGCAGAAGGCCACAAACTTCAGAAAACACAGGATGCTGCTTTCAGAGCAAATGACACCAAAATGCTAAGAGCAGCCAGGATCAACCTGTCCTGGGGCATCAAGCTAGCCAAGCATGAGTACACCAAGAAAGTCAAAAAACACCTCACTTGTTCGAGGGACGCAACTGCAGGACCCTGCCACATGTGTGTGACACTGATGCCCCTCTGCCAGACACACTCAACGCTTTCTACGCCAGGTTGGAGGCCCAGAACTGCAAGCATCAGTTACAGCTT
Organism: Hydrocynus forskahlii; assembly: GCA_037974365.1. Taxonomy (NCBI): domain Eukaryota; kingdom Metazoa; phylum Chordata; class Actinopteri; order Characiformes; family Alestidae; genus Hydrocynus; species Hydrocynus forskahlii. Next base: position 4,586,072 of record JBBPCX010000114.1, read on the forward strand.
GACAACGATGTCTCATGCAGTTCACAAGTCGACTTATTGGCTGCTGAGGCATGGCATCCCACTTTTCTTGAAGGGTGGCCCTCAGGTCATTGAGGTTCTGGGGTAGAGAGTTATGAGACTCTACACGGCAACTCAGCTGATCCCATAGGTATTCAGGTCTGCAGAAAGTGCAGGCCACTCCATTTGAGGTACCCCAGTCTCCAGCAGCCGTTCCCTAATGATGCGACCTCAAGGAGCTGGAACATTGTTGTCCATGAAGATGAAATTAGGCCTGTATTGTTCATTCAGGGGCACAATGACTGGATTAATTATGTTATTCAGGTAGTATGGGCTTGTCACTGTACCATTCACAAAGTGTAGGGCAGTTCTGTATTGACCTGCCCACACTGTAACACCACCACCACCAAAGGCTCGTCTGGTGACAACAGTGGCTGATGCATAGTGCTCTCCTTGACATCTCCAACATCGTTGGGGGCCATCAATACTGCTCAATGTGAATCGGCTTTCATCAGAGAACAGCCGAAGCCCACTGGTCCCTCGTCCAGCATAAATGCTCCCTTGCCCATGTAAGATGATGACGCCTGTGCCTGGTGTTGTGGTCAGGTACTCTTGCAGGTTATCTAGCACGCAGACCACGCTGATGTAAATGGTTTTGAATGGTCTGACGTGACACTTTTGTGCCTCTCACCTCCCTTTCACCTCCCATGTGCCTGGAGTTGAGTGTCATTCATCATCCGGTTCTGCGAGGCACTGTTCACAATGAAGCGGTCATCAGTGTGGGACGTGGCCAAAGGACGTCCACTTCTATGCCTTTCTGTGATTCTTCCAGTCTCTCTGTATCTCTTTTGCAACCTGCTGATGACACTCGGTGACACTCTAAGCTCAGTGGCCACTTCCGTCTGAGAACATCTGTTGATCAATTGTTAGGTGTCCTCTTGGTCTCATGATGTCAAAATATGAACAACATGAGGAGGAGGACTGTTTAAATACTAATTTTGACTGAACCAGGAACTTTATTGGTCAATTCATGGATCAAACACCTGTTGTGAATTTTGCCATTAAACTCCTTGTCAGAGAACAGCAAGTTGTGTAAAAAGTACCGAAACACTGAACAGTTGGACATGTGTTCTGAGAACCGAACTAATAATTGTTCGATGAAATTCCCGCACTAATGTGAATACTGCAGAAATCCTCCACACTTTTTAAAAATTTTTGTGATGTCTGGGCCTGTCTGCCACGTCCCCTGGTCCTCCTGCTGGGTTGCTAAGCACCGTGCACAAACATAAACCCTGCAGGAGGACGAGGGGGCGTGGTGGACGAGGCCCGGACTTCACTGCTTTTTTTGTAGCAATAAATACATTTTCAAACATTTCAGTGCTAAATTATTAAGAAAAATATAATTTACTAATTTTGTAACATAAATATTAACGTAAATTCAGCCACATTTCCATATAAAAAATAACTAAATTTTTTGGTACTCTGGAGAGAAACACAAAGAAAGGCGTCTTGGGATGGTGGAATGCCGCTGTACTCAGAGGCGGGAGGTTTGAAAGTAGCCAAACCAAGAATGCAATTTATTTCTCCTTGCTGCTGATTGGCTGCTTCCCTTTGACGCATCCCTCACTGTACTCAGAGGCAGCAGGTTTGAAAGTAGCCAATCCGAGAACGCTATTTATTTCTGTATTTACCTGCTTATACCAAAGAAAACACATGTGCATGAATTACAGTACAGTCTATACCGGGGTAATGTCAGTATTATACATTCTAGCACTGAGGGAGTTCAGTGTAAACTGTACAGTACAAAAGGTTTACCTTTACATTTTCTTTCAGGGTAATGTATTAAGCTGAGTTTAAAATGAAATTAAAGTGTTTTGGGAGCATATCTGGGGTAATATTTAGGGTTTACACTATAAAAATAGGCCTTTTTCACTACTGAGCCTCATTTTGACTTGTTTTAAGGACATTACATCAAAGTTGGATCAGCCTGTAGTGTGTATTTCCACTTTAATTTTGAGTGTAACTCCAAATCCAGACCTCCATGGGTTGATACATTTGATTTCCATTGATAATTTTGTGTGATTATGTTGACAGCACATTCAGCTATGTAAAGAACAAAGTATTTAATCCGAATATTTAATTCATTCAGATCTAGATCTAGGATGTCTTATTTTTGTGTTCCTTTTATTTTTTTGAGCAATGTATGTATATAATTCTGTAGACAATACTGTATTGTTATTGGCTCCCTACTGTGTCGCCCCCCATAGTATATTATTTTTTAGGTAAAGTATTTGTAAACTGAGATATACTTATAGATGTATAGGTCAATTTGTAAACCACCCCCCCCCCCTTTTTTTTTGCTGCTGTTCTTCTATGTTGCACCTGTGTTCCAGGAGGACGATATTTCACCTCACTGTGTACTATATGTATATGACTGGCATGACAATAAAGCTTTACATGACTTATTTGACTTGACTTAAAAATAAAAGTGAAATGTCGAGTGCCACTTTTGTTCCTAAAAAACCTTGCAGTGACTGGTTCTTTGGAGAAACATCTTAATAAACAACATGTGTGGGGGTAAAGATATGTATTCCAGTTAAAAGAACTTCCACATAATGTAAAAGCTGTGAGTCTTCTGTATTATTAATCACTTCATTATTTGAGGTTAAGAGTTACCAGTTCACTCATTAAAAGATGTTTATTTGGGCAGTTTTTTTCAGTTGTGTGTGGTCAGTTTCGGACTATTCTTTGGACTATTGCCACTAGTACATTGTTGGATTAGTTAGATTTTGGATTTAACTCTTGAAGCTGTGGATCGGGTCGAGTTAGCCTTGCGCAGAACATTCCAAGACTATATTTAGTCAAAATTTCAGGCCTGATTGAAGAAGAAATATTAATTATTACTGTGGTCCTTTTGGTCCTCGTTCCACATAATTTTGGATTTGGCAGACGGTGACTCTGCAAGAAAGGTTAAGGGTCATTCTGTCCAGTGTTTCTAGCTGACCTGTCCAATGACACTGCTTAAATATTCTCCTCTCTGCAGCCAGAAGGGAGGAGAAGAGAGGCTCTCTCTCTCTTTTGTTTGATGAAAGTGGAATACTAAACACTTTTCTTCCTGTCTTCGTGTTTCATTTGCCCTCATTTCAGAACGTCCCATTTCTTCTCTTATGCACTGTTCTTTCTCTGTCTCTGCAGGTACGTACAACAGTGCATGCAAAACATCTTGATTCAGTAACCATGCAGCTTTATCATAACTTAATGATGCAGCGTTTGAAAAAATAAGAGAAAATGTCATATTAGTGACCTTGTACGCCCCCCCTCAACCACAACACCCAAACCTTAAAATAAACATACGCAAAGCGCAAATGCTCGAACAATCATTTTCCATCCACTATCGCCGCCACTCGCAGTCAAAGGGGTGACACGCCAGATAATTGAAATGTATTTGTAATTATGGGAGTACAATAAACACAATCTCCCTTTTCTTTCATTAATGTCTGGTACGGTCCATGAGGAAACGATTGCCGCGCTGCTTTTACAAGGCGAGACGAGGCAGCCGAAGCTGTTATAGCGCAGGGAGTTAATGTAGCTTGAACAGGGTTCCTAATTGTCCCTGTCTCTGTCATATTTGTCTACTCCACTGGGCCTAAATACCAGAGCGATTAATTACCACTGGGCAGGTATGCTAGGACTCACTGCCTCAGTGTGTGTGTATGTGTGTGTGTGTGTGTGTGTGTGTGTGAATGTGCACATTAATTTGCAGATTTATATGTTTTTCCACCACAATATGCAGTGCAGACCATAATACATAACTAACTGAACTGTTTTTGTTGGTAAGGCTTTGTAGTCTAACAGTTTGGATTTAAAATTAAATAATAAGGTTAAAGAGCAGGACATCAAGTATTTTCACTTTTCTTGGTGAATCATCCTGGAATTGCCTCATTTAGGAGAATCATGAGTAATTCGACAGTTGGCTGTGGAGAGGTTTCTTGGCCAGCTGTTGCTCATGCACAAGACATTGTGTAACTGGACTAACCTTGAAGCTAGTTGTATGTAGAGTATGCTGGTGTTGTCTTAAAACACCTCTAAACATTTAAAGGACCAAATGTAAATGGGCAAATGAACTTTATCTTAAAGAAACTTTACATATTGCAAAATGCACATATTTTGTATATTTTTTGTATTTAACTAGCATTCAACTACATATCAATTAAATACAACTAAACACTAAATTGAATGAAATTTTGTGAAATATAGATTCTGTTCAATCTAACCCTAAACCTAAACCTAAGCCTTACCCTAACTCTAAGACTAGCTTGAATTTTTTAAAATCTACATCTAATACATCTAATCCTAACCCTAACCTTAATCTTAACAGGCTGAATTTTATGAAGATAAAGCCCAATCCTAACGCTAACCTTAACTTCAGGCTGAATTTTCTAAACGTAAAGCTCAGTCCTACATCTAACCTTAACTTTAAGCTGAATTTTCTAAATCTAAAACCAATGATGTTATAATCAACTTAGTTTCACCAGCTAGCTTTGTTAAACAATAGAAGTATTGTATCTTTAGATAACCTATAGGGATCATTCAGATAGAAATGTGACCACATTTGCATTAACTATTTCCTCTGAAAAGGATTGTGTGTAAAAAATTGTGTGTGAAAAATGGCATTAAATTACTATTTCCACTTCGTTTGGTCCTGGCTACAATGAAACACCTTGCCTAAAAGAGCTTGTTAATCTTTCATCCTGAAACACAGATCTGTTTTTTTCTGTTTGTCATGAGCATCATTCATTAGAAACATGCACAGTAGAAGTGGTTCTGGAGTGTTTTCATCCACAAAAACAGGACTGTGGAAGTTTTCCAGGCTGTGTTGCTGCTGGGATTCACACTGCATGCTTTTGCTGGATGCCTGCATCCTGCAGTGCTGTTTGGTGCAGAATGCTCTGGTGGTCAGGTAGTCTACCTCCCAAATGTTTTTTTTTTTTGTGCTGATCAACTGAAAATGAAGGCTTTCAGTGAGGATTGCTGAGTATATGATTTCATGAATCAAATTTGCATAACTTTAATAAGAGGCATCATTTTATTATAATATTGCTTGTATTTAATAGCCACCCCACACTTGCTGGCAAGTAGTAGATCTCTTTCTAAAAGGGCAAGTGACAACTTTCTGCCTCTAGACATCAAAACTGCAGCTAGAATAACTGATTGACAGTTGTGATGCTACACTCACTTTGCAACAGAGAGGCACGCAGACAGAAGCAAAATTTTTAAAAGACACTATTTTTAAAAATAACATGGTGATCCCCTGAAGTTGTGTAATTTAAAGCTCAACAAATGAAATTAGGTACATATAACATAGCACAATAAGGAGAATAAAAGCACTTTCCTATAACCAGTCAGACCCAATAATTCAGAACTGATACGTTAGGAACCAGTCAACTATCAGCTTCAGTTGGGGTGTCCATGTTGGCCTAATAAATGTGTACTTGGGTCAATAGCAGTTCTTCATAACTGAAAGTATTCATCTGTCATCCACTGCTGTGGTCTTCCCTGGTCAGTTAAATAATTTCGATTGACAAGCTAATCAGTGCATTCTTGCTTCTTAATCATTTACCAAATGATTTTGACAAACTAACATTGAGATTCTGTCTCAGTAATTCATGTTGTTCATTTTATTGATGTTGTCACTTCTTTGTTCCTCATATTTGGAGACAACAGCAGCAGACTCCAGATGTAAATGTCACATTTAGAACTCCAGGCTCTCTTGTGCAACAACACACAGCTGGCCGAGAATCCACTGAGCAGCTCTAATTGTCAAATTACTTCTGGTCTCCTAATTTAGGAGGTGCGATTGTGGGGGGTGCTATTCATATGTAAAGGGCAGAGAGATTCCTACATGATTTACCCAATATAGATATTTAAGCACCATCAGATTAAAGGAAACATTCCTCATCACATCATTATTGTCATTGTTTCATTTAAAAACAAATGGTATGGAGTAAATAGCCCAAATCAAAAACTGTTTCACTTATGAACTCTTCTGGAGTACAACTTTAAGAGCTGGGCCTGAAAGTAACTTTATAAACCCAAATAATTACTCAGACTCAGAACGACTTTTCCAAAACTCTGTCCAGGTGGAACAGTAACCTGACAAAATTCAGTACAAATTCAACTCAAGCTCAGTGAAATTCTATTTGCATCTAAATTCTGTCTGCACCCTGACTTCACCTTGATAAACCATTTTAACCCAGTTCCTTCCAAATCCCACTGTGTCTAAAACATTTTTTCCACAACCCAACAAAAGGTTGACAATACCAACAGCAAAATTCTGTTCAAATCCACCTGTTTCCTGATAAAGTTTTTTTTTTCTGAAGCCAAACTATGGTCAAAACCAGACCATAGACTAACACATTTATTTCCAAACCTCAATGTAACCTGATAAAATTCTGTACACGCCTGGTTGTAGATCACCACTATTTGACATGACTTGTTCTTCAGTTTTCACTTTTTACACTATAAGCTTTCCACTGCAGCTACTCCTGAATACTGTCTTCCTGCCCTTGTCTGTGGGTTTGCAGGTGCATTGCTGATTCTAAAGCATTTGGATGATTCCGTTGTGATTGTTTTTGCTGTCTGTGATCCACAGCACCAAGAGATTTTAAAAGCTAACGTTCTTTTCCCGGCAAGCATCAACACTACACAGCATCTCCCACCCACCCATCGTCACATACATTAGTTGTGATGAGGGCCACGGATACACATTTTGCAAGCTGAGGATGGCGTTTGAGCCGTGACCCTAGCGGAGGGGCTAATGACAGTGTGGGGACAGCAGGTGTGCTGCATTAGGCTCCTTCTCCACCACAGCAAATTAAGGCCCGTTCACACTCTGCTACAGTCCCAAACGCACCATGTCCCGCATCATCCTGGAACATGGCAACACACACGCACATAGACACAAATACACAAAATGATGTGAACAACACACCCATGTACATAGACACCCACCGTACGTGCACTTATGCACATAAATGGGCATGCACATGAAATATACATACCCACACACTCACACAAACACACCAGGTCAGCTTTCTGATTATTCACCAGGGTGTTTCTGTCAGGTGTGTGTAATTTGAGAGTTGGGGAGAGAGCAGTTGCATTAGATTCACTAAGAGTGAAATACAGCCGGAGATGCTTCTCTATTATAGCATGAACCAACACACGTGTAAACATTTATTGTAATGTTTAAGTGTAATGCCACCATTTCTTTAACAGTTACATCTTATCATTGTTTAAGTAAAACTTCTGTTTTTTGTTGTTTCCTTTTTTATTGACCAATAGAAATTCTCCAGAATGACACAATAAAAAGTTGATACATTAATTTATAATGAAATTTAAGAATATTTTTCCTTCTCTTGCAAAGGTTTTTTTTTTAGAGCTGTCTTTTTGACAGTGATGATACATCGATCAGCCACAGCATTAAAGCCACTGAAGGAAGTGAATTTTGAATAACACTTGATGGATGTTGAAGTAAATAACATTGATTATTATGTTGCAATGACACATGTGAAGGGGTGGGATGATTTAGGCAGCAAGTTGCTGTACTGCAAGTGATTGTTAGATGAATGTGTCAGAGCGTCTCCAAAACGGCAGGTCTTGTGGGATGTTCCTGGCATGCGGTGGTTAGTACCTAACAAATGTGGTCCAAGGAAGTCAAGCGTTGAACCAGCAACAAGATCATGGATGCTCAAAGATCACTAATGCACGTGACATGCGAATTCTAGTCCATCTGGTCCAGTCTTACAGATGAGCTACTCTAACACAAGCTACTAAAAAGGTTTATGATACATTGTAGCACGTCTTGCTATGTACTAGGCTGTGTAGCACCAGACCGGTCATTGTATCCATGCCGACACCTGTCTTTTGGGCTTGAGAGCATCAGAAAACTGGCACACTGAGCAATAGATGACGGAGTCCCAGTCTAATAAATTACTTTTTCTTTTACATCATGTGGATCGCCAGGTGTGTTTGCATCACCTATCTGGGGGAAAATGGCACAGGAATGGAAAGAAGACAAGTGTTATACCTTTGGATCTTGGAATGTGGAAATTACTCATATCACCCAGTGTAAATACTGTTGTAGACCAAGTAACCCCTTCATGGCCTCTTTCTGCAAGGTATATATATATATATATATATATATATATATCAGATGTGAAGCTTATATATGAAATACTTCACAAAGTGAGAAGTATCTGGGCATT
>JBBPCX010000114.1:4615223-4638684 GCA_037974365.1 Hydrocynus forskahlii
CACTTTCTGCCGTGCTAAGCAAATTTCCCACTTGTGGGACTAATAAAGGTTTATCTTATCTTATCTTATCTTATCTTGTAAAAGGAATTCCAGAAGCTTTCTCTGGCTGACTTCCTGCACTTGTTCTGATGCATATGTTGATCAGCTTGCCTTTGTCCAAAGAGCTGTGCATTTTGCAACACTAATCCTATATACAGCTTTAATGTTTGCATTGGAAGTTACTTATTTCTCAATATTACCTGTGGAAATTAGGTTATAATTGTATGTGATGCACACCTGTAGTGAGGAGGAAGAGTCAGCTGACCATCGTTATTTTCAGTGCAGAGGGCTTCTGTGACATCTGTAAAAGAGATATCTTCTTGCTCATCTTCTTCCCCATCAGATTCAGAAGTGACAGTCTGATACGTCTTGAATGCCTTGATGAAATTAGATGCATTGTCTGTCACTGTTGCAACAACTTTGTTTAGCAGTCCATATGATGAGTGAATTTGTTCTAGTTCTGAAGCAATTACATCAAATGTGTGTTTGCCTCTCAGTGTCTTACATGCTAAAGCAGCTTTATTAGGCTTCAAAGTGTCTTTGTTGATCCAGTGCAGTGTTACACCCATATAGCTTTTATTGTTCACTGTCCATATGTCAGCAGTTGTGGAAACAAACTCTACCTTTTCCAATGAAGTCTTTAAATTAGCTTCCATCATTGCATATTCTCTAACCAGGTAGGCAACAAACATTTTTCTGCATAGTAGACAAACGTTGTGTAGGACAGGTAATTTCTCAATTATGCAACAAAAGGAAGGAGAATACACAGTGTAAACAGGTAGCATTTCGTCCACAATATACCCGACAAGTTTGTTTAGGCCTTTTCCACTTATAGTTAGTGTTTGATGGGAGAAATCCAGCCTTTGTTGCTTGGCAGGAGTGGGGCATGTACTAGCATTAGGGCTCATCAGTCGCTGCGCCCGGTATTTTCTCCACTAATTTCACTGCGCAGTGCTGCCCTTTCAGGTGTTTCAATAAATTTGATTTTAAATTTTTTGACGCTGACGATTTCTTACCCCCACATAACATACAACTCACAATAAAGTTCTTGCCTTTAACTGAGATGAATTTAAATTAATGGTTATATTTCCAGCTACTGAACACGTACCTCTCACTCTCCATGCTCACTTTGTTTGTGTTTGAGCTGGTGTCACATGCATGTAGGTCTCCCGTAGATGACATCACGTGTGCGACTGTCAGACAGAAATCTGCCTACCACTGAAAGGTTACTGTGAATTAATATTTTTGTTTTTAAAATATAGATGTTAAAGCACTTGATTTTATTGGTAACACAGTGGTAATGTAAAGTTACTTGAAATATCAATTTTAAAATGATAACGTGTTTAATTACTATGTCACTAAAAAAAGAATCAAATTACATTAGTAATGCATTACTGCCCAACACTGTGTAGCAGGTGAGGATATACCATTTAGTTCCTTCAAACAGGAGCATCTGTTATAGATTGAGTATACTGGAGCAAGCAACTAGCTAATTAACTAAACTAATGTACCTGAGGAATTGGAACTGTATACTGCAGGACAAAAGAAAGAAAATTGCAGTGCAAAACAATGAAAGTTGTGGAATGTTGTTTTTCCATTGCATTGGCATGGCCTAAATGGTCTCTGTTTCTGTGGATTGTCTTGTATTATGCCTCGTTCAAAAATTGAGCAGACTTAACTGCTGTAGGCAGATATATGTAAGCATGTTGTTTTTTTTTGTCACATCACAACAGTTATTTTTTTGCTTAGCTTCCATATAGTCCATATAGTCCATATACTCAGTATTCATATACTATATGAAATGTGGTTTTCCATGATATAGGACCTTGAATACCATTGTCAAGACAATCTGAATTAATTTCACTATTGTGGCTAAAATTTTACTTAGATTTGTTAATAAAAAGTAAAACAAATTGTAGCTTGTCTTGAATTTATTTGTAGTAAAGGCACTTAGTGGAAGATGCTAAAAATAAACCTAGCACAATTTGAACCAAGAATAAAGTATATTTCCATAAAAACAACATTCTGAGGGAGCATACAGTTTGTGTCAAAGGGCTATCCTTGGAGAAAAAACATGTCATTATTGGGATTAATTAGGACAATTTTATTATTAGCATCCTGTATATAGCTCGCAGTGTATCTCATTGGGCACAGGCCATTTTTCAACACATTTGCATGCACAATGCTTTTAGTTGTTAGAACAAAACCTTGTGATAACCATTTTGCTAAAGGTCAGTCTGTCATCACAATAATGTTAAGGAGAGAATTTGAGCTAAAGATTCTCTATCTTTCTCTTTCTCTGTTCCCGTCTCTCTCCCTTTCTTTCCCGCATGGGCTGCATCATGTACACACGAAACGGAAACCCATTTCTCAGTTTCTGTTTTTGTGCTTCCTGGAACAGAAAGCGATAAAAGACCTTTCATTCCTCCACAGCCCTTCATTCTAAATCTGACACACAAAAGGAGGAGCAATTTCAGCGTGTTGGTGTGTGCGTGTGTCACGATCTCCCTTCCCACAGACGGAGGGATAGAGAGAGACAGACACAAAGGCCGAGCGTGAATGAGGGGTCATCCTCAGCGCGGCCTCCTCCTGATCCCCGGCCCAGCTTTTAATGAATGTCATTTTCTTGCATTAACCACCCCAATTGTTGGATAATGGTGTCCCCGACAATAACATTTAACCAATTCCCCCCCTGTCTTTTGGTCTTGCTCATTTAGGCCGCCGCAGGGGGTGGTAATTGATTGTGCAATGCTGATCAGCGGCATAAACAGAGTGCTGTGTCCTTTATGTCATTTGATTAGATCACATCAAAAGAGACTCCGACTCTATCATTGGTTCCAGAAAGAGAAACCCAAGCAAGCAGGACAAGAGTAGAAAGTTGCCTGTCTTTCATATGACCCCTACACCCACCCTGTTGCCACAGTGACTGGGGCGCTTTCTTCACCAGCACTGACTGTCTCTCCTTTCTTTTATCTCTTTCAGTTTCAAAGAACCATTATTAGCCTGATCATATTAAGCTATAGTGTTTCCAAAGCATTTAAATCTATTTATAATTTATGCAATAATTAGACGATTCACACAGACACACAAGAATAACTATTGACATACAATGTGGCACATCATCCCTGCTATATCTAAAGGTTTGTTTGGTAGTTGTTGTTATTTTTGCCTTTTTATTTTAAGGGTAAAGGGGCATTTGGCTGATGCTCTTATCCAGAGTGACTTACAATCATGAGTTTTTATTTACACAATGTGAAAACACCACCTACCGTTTACATTGTTGGAACATTCTATTACAAATGGATCTATAGGAACAAAGTTGCAGTTTATTTATGTACATTTAATTATTTAAATCAGAATATAAGTAAATGTATATTTCAACATACTAGTTTAAGTTTTTGTCTAATTATAGGACAGCATATACACACTCCTTAAAGTTCCACAATTGAGTCTTTGAGTAATACCATCCTAGTTCCCTACAGAACCCACAGAAGTATGAAGAGGAGACATGGGAGCATGACCTTAAAGGTTTGCACAGCATAAATGTTTTTACCAATTTAGAAGTTCTTTCAAAAATCTTGTGTGGAGGTTCTTCAAACTTTATGGTTCTTTACACTTTAAACACATTTCCAAACATGGGTTCTTTAAGAACAATCCATTAGACATTTCTTTTGGGAACCAAGAATGGTTCTTCTTTATTTTTCTGGCCCTCTAATTTTTAAGGTGGTAACCTTACAAACCAGTTCCACCATTGTCTCATTACCAGGAAATATGGCAACCCATTGTCTCTTGAAGGGACATTTCACAGATCTATCAAAATGATCAGAATAATTCAATAAATGTTAAGATTCTGAGTCATTCAGAGATGTTTGAAATGAAAGCACGAGTTTAAATCTACTAGCAAACTCTGATTCCTTTTCAATGATGGTGATAGGAACCTGGGATCTCAATATCTGCAACACAAAAAGACCTGTTTATTTGATTTTCAGACTGACCAGTGAAACTTCACATGAGTTAATCAGAAAAATATTGGCTTTTTTTTTGCTTTAAAATGCCCTGCATGTACCTCTCTATGTGACGCCCCGGGCAGCGCCCGCTAGAGGCTGCCACAGGCGACTCTTATTATGACACAGGGATGGGATTTGGCAGTAAGGGCGATTGTGTATTAATTGGTTTTGTTCTGTGCACCTTTATGTATAAAAAGTTCCTGAGGTCATGTTTAGGTTGTAAGTCCACCCTTACTCTACCCTTTGTTGTACCAGTCATTTGTGTTTTGGTAGTCTGTGTTTTGGCCATCAAGCTTTATTTGTGTTCGTGTTTGTTTAAATAAAAGAGAAAAATGGAAATCAGCACCTGCGCCTCTCTCCCACACAGGTACATACCCGATGTGACACTCTATCATGAATGGATTTAAAAAGTACATTTTGGGCAAAAATCTTTGCTCAAAACTAACAAAGAATGTTGTGCAGCATATTTGTAACAATTTTAGTAGCTTCCTCTGAGATGTCTTTTATAGGCAACAACTGCATTAGGTGTTTCATTCATTTCACCAGTACTGTGAACATTTCTGACTTTACAAGTTTCTTTAGAATGGGCCATTTAATATTAAACCATTCTGAATGACTCAAGCATTTTATTATGCAGAGATATTGAATTACTATTCAAAAAGATATTCTTGTATCTTTGAAAATAAAGGAGAACATTCTATGTCCCTTTTCGGTGGTCACTCAGTCTGTACTTGGTCATACTGCGTTCTGTTTGGTGCTCGGTCTCTCTCTGTCTCTCTCTCTCTGTCTCTCTCTGCTCTCTTCAGCTTCTAAAGCTCTAACCAGAGAGAGATCGAGAGAGGCTGGGGGTTAGAGAGGTTAACGGTGCTGTGCAATTTGAATTTGCACGGACACCGACATGAAAGAGGGGAGATTTTGTATGGATGTTAATATGAAGAAAAACCATTGTAAGTTGTGTGTGTGAGAGTGTGTGTGTGTGTGTGCGCCCGTGTCTTTTCCAGAGTCATTACGCTAATCATAGTGAGGCAACCATTATTTTCTAGCACAGATAGATGTGTTCACAAAGATTAGAGATGCCCTCTAAAGGACTGTCTGTGTGTGTGTGTGTGTGTGTGTACGCATGTGTGTGTATGTGTGCGATTGTGGCAGAGTCATTCTCCAGACACAATGGTGAGAGAAATCACTGGCTGGGTGGCCTCGGGGGCTGCAGTTAAATCTTCCTACAGTGAGATAGTGTATATGTGTGTGTGTGTGTGTGTGTGTGTGTGTGTGTGTGTGTGTGTGTGTTTGCTCTCATTTTCATATATTTTCCGGGCTCAACTGCCCTGACTTTGTAGAAAAAAGCCTGAACAAGACTTGACAAAGGGTCTTGATTTTGTACACTGCTTTTTACAAAAAGCAGTGCATCACATTTCTTCTGGGTTACTGATGAAGATTAGGACTAAGTTTAGGCTTCATCTTATAAAAATGTACTATTTTATGTTACTAATGTAAATCATAACATGGTGCGAATGGTTTTTGTGATGAAAGATCACTCAGAATGATCCACACTTATATGCAGAAGTTTGAATGGTCACATTTTCTAAGTGAATGTCATGCACACCAGTCACGTGACACGCACGGGGCACCGAAAATGACACAAGTCACGCAGTATATAAACAAGGATATGGTAAGGAACCAGTGCTCAGACACTGAGTCATCCCTACTCATCTTGACCCAATTCCAGCTGGTACCGTGAGTACTCCGGTTCTTTCTCTCCATTTATATACACTCTGTGTGTGTGAGAGAGAACACAGGCTCCTGGTGGGAACCTCTACTCTCTGCTGAGAGCGTTCTCAGATCAACTGCATGGGTTACGGACTCTATCGTGTTTAATCCGTGACTGGGTTCATCCACTATGCTACATTGGGCAAACAGGTTCGTGACAGAATGTCTGAGCCCACTGTGAACCCAGTGGATTTCACAGTCTTGTACGAGACCGTGAATCGGCAGGTGGCTGAGATCGAGGGACTGAAACAGGAGGTTGCTGGGCTGCTGATTCACTGTCTCGTACAAGACAGCTAAATCCACCAGCAGCTCATGGCTCTGGAGCAGTCCCATCAGGAGCTAGCTACCAAAGCACGGGCTCTCCGAATGACCTTCTACAAGGGGCTGGCTAAAAATATGAAGGATGAGCTAGCCGGGTGAGAACTCCCCTCCACTGTCAAAGGCATCATCCAACACTGCCTGAGAACAGATACCTCCCCACGGCTGCCTGTTCTCTCTCTCTCCGGGAGAGCAGAAGGCCATGGACGAGTACATAACTGAAGAGCTGCGCCATGGCACTCTCAGGCCATCTTCCTCTCATGCGGGTTCTACTTCGTGAAGAAAAAAGACAGGGGCCTCTGGCCATGTGTTGACTATCAGGGGCTGAATAAAACTGCACCTGTGCAGTTTCTTCTCCAGAAAGTTTAATCCAACTCAGCAGCGATACGGGGTAGGGGACCATGAGCAGTGGTGACCCATTTACGGTCTGGACGGATCACCAGAACCTCATAACCATTTAACACGCGAAACAACTCAACCCCAGGCAGGCACGGTGGGCACTGTTCTTTGAATAGTTCAATTTCCATCTGTCTTACCATCCGGGGTCAAAGAACACCAAGGCTGATGCCCTCTCTCACCATTACGAAGCAAAGAGCCCCGGGACGGACCCCACGCCTGTCCTGCCACTTCAAGTCATCATCTCTCTGCTCTGGTTGGAGTTAGATGACAGGGTCCGCCAGGGAGCCTCCTCTGGCAGGCACCCGCCTGGTCGTTTCTATGTGCCGACCACCACACCAAGGCCCTCCAGTGGAGTCACTCTTCGGCAGTCGCTGGACACCCTAGGTACGAAAGGACCCTCACACTGCTCCAGTGGCCCTTCTGGTGGCCCAGCATTGCCGAAGAAACCAAGAGCTTCGTCCAGGCATGTGCAGTGTGCGCCAGGGTCAAAACCACCAACAACCCTCCTCCGGGGACCTCCAACCCATTCCAGTCCCTCGTCGTCCTTGGTAGCACACCGGCAATAACATTGTTGGATTTTTGTCACCAGAGTCGGATGAGAAAAACACCATTGTCATCACTGTTGACATCACTCTCTGAGGCTGTACACCTGGTGGCCCTCACTGGACCTTGTCCTTGCACATGTAGTCTGCCTGCATGGGTTCCCCAAGGACATAGTCTTGAACAGAGGGCCTCAATTCACTGCTAAGTTCTGGAAGGCCTTCTGCCGTCTGATCAACTCCACCTGCAGTCTCTCCTCTGGCTATCACACCCAGACTAATGGCCAGACAGAGTGGGCCAACCAACAGCTGGATCGGGTTTGGCTCCCCACCAGGAACCTTCCCCTTTGCACTGAATCACAGAAGCTCTCACCACGTTTCATCAGGCCATACAAAATCACCCACTGGATAAACCCTGTCACCTTCCGGGTCCAGCTGTGCCTCCCTCCGGGTTCATCCAGTTTTCCACATCTCCAACCTTAAACCTGTTTTCTTTTCTCCTCTGTCTCTCCAGGACCCGGCACCTCCTCTGCCTAGGATCATCGTTGGTGGGCCTGCCTACACTGTCCAGCGGATCCTCGACTTGCAACGCTGAGGCCAGGGCACCCAATACCTCGTGGACTGGGAGAGCTATGGTCCAGAGTAATGGTTGTGGGTTCCACGGGTGCTTCATCTTGGACCCCTCTCTCATCCAGGACTACTGTTGTCAGGTATGCTCTCAGCCAGGTTCGTCTGGTGATGGTCCTGGGGGGGGGACTGTCACACACACCAGTCACGTGACATGCACAGGGCACCGGAAATGACATGCGTCACGTGGTATATAAATGGTAAGGAACCAGTGCTCAGACATTGAGTCATTCCCCACTCATCATTACGCAACTCCAGCTGATGGGTTACTGACTATCGTATTTAATGGCGACTGGGTTCATCCACCACGCTACACTGGGCAAACAGTTTAGCCTGGTTCATGACCGAGAACATAATTACATCCCCTCTACAGAGAATATACTGGTCCTTTTCAGCAAATTTTAGTGCACAATGTATACTTAATACTGAAAAAAACCCACCATAGCATAAAATGTGCCATAACTGCACAAGTAAATACACAGATAAACAGCAGTTGTGAAGAAAGATGTGCATGTGTACTTATTTCACCGAGATCAAATAATCAAAACTTTATCCTTTAATGCATTCTGAAGCAAAACTGCTCAAATATATAATAAATATGGGGCATATGTAATAGTCTGTGTTTAAATTGTGTGTGGGTGCGTTTGTGCATGCACACAGCTCCATAGAATGGCAATCTAAGGTTCCAAGAGCTGGAGCAAGATGTTTTAGCTTCACTCTGTTAATGTGACTGCAACTGTAATTAACACATGCCAACACTGGTGATCTTCAGCTCACCCATGCGTTCTCGTTCTTTTTCAGAAACACTAAGCACTTTGTGTTTTGGCAGCATATAGGAAACATGTTCAAAAATACCATGTGTGTTTAAGGGGTCGTGCAGTTCATGTAAATCCACTAGCTGGTGCTGTGGGCAGCAGTCGAAGGTCAAAAATTCGCTTTCAGCCTAGGAAGCCTTGTAGCTGTGCAGCGTCACTACTACAGCCAGTCTAGGAAGCCCCAGAGCCACGG
Organism: Hydrocynus forskahlii; assembly: GCA_037974365.1. Classification (NCBI taxonomy): domain Eukaryota; kingdom Metazoa; phylum Chordata; class Actinopteri; order Characiformes; family Alestidae; genus Hydrocynus; species Hydrocynus forskahlii. Next base: position 4,623,928 of record JBBPCX010000114.1, read on the forward strand.
AGAAAAGATACTGTTGGTTAGTAGAGTAGTAAACTCTGCATCCATAGTTCTACTATTTCACTGCACCTTTTAAACCCCATAAAGAAAGCTGTGGGCGTTCTTTAGTTTATGTGACTAGCTACAGCCAAAACAAACTAAATTTTAAATTCAGATACATTGCATGCACTCTAGCTTCTCACGTACATACATTTGGTCCTCAGTCTCCCAGAATTCTGCTGGATTTTTAAAGATTTACAAAGGCCAATCTCAGGGAGGCCTGCAGTGTGGCAGTTCATTTAAAACTGGCTGCGATTTTTCTGCTGACTGAGGGCTATTCAACAAGGCTGAGTAAATCTCATATAAAGCACTTATTGATTTGCAGGCCCATAATCACTTTGATTCAGCTCTGTTTTGGGTGACTTTTGCAGGGCCATGTCTCATGGGGTGGGGGCTGCACAGACGCCAGATTAAGAATCGTTCTCTGGCTGCTAAGTGTCATTTTGCTGGCCTAAGGATTCTGAAAAATAATCTCATCGATAATCTCATCACAAATACTTCTGTTTGTAATTACAAACACTATTCTGTTTGCTTTTTCAGTTGTTGTATGTCATAGCAATTCAAGCTTGCGTGTTTGTTTGTGTGTGTCTGTGTGTGTGCATGTTGAGTAGGGTGTCACATGCATGTTTGTGTGTATGTAAACACGGTGTACTGTGGGAAAGTGTTTGTTGGGGGGTCCGACTTCTTACTTTATCAGCTGTTGTACATTAAATAAAAGGTGTTAATGTGTGTCTTTGTATGTATAAGCATAAGTCATGAGTCTTTATACTGCATATGGGCCACTGGATCCTAAATGTATTATTTTGTGTGTGTGTGTATGTGTGTGTGTGTGTGTGTGTGTGTGTGTGTGTGTGTGTGTGTGTGTGTGTGTGTGTGTGTGTGTATTTGTATTTACAGTAGTAAAGCCCATGTGTATTGAGAATGAACCGTGTCACTATGTAAACAATGTTAATTAACGCAGCCAGCGCAAGATTCATGCTGACCGACAGACTATCTGTTTGTTGTTATTGTTCATGCTAATTAGCTTTAATCCATCTCTCCCCCTTTCTCTCTCCTCTCCTCTCCCTCTCTCTATTTCTGTTGCCCCACTCTTCCTCTGACTCTTCTCTCTCTCTCTCCATCTCTTTCACTTTCTCTCCTTCTCTCCCACTCTTATAAATTTCCTTCTCATTTTCCCTCTTCATTTCTCTCTATCTCTCTGTCTCTCTTTCTCTCTCCTCCCTTTTTTCTTTCTGTCTCTCTGCATCGCTCTGTCACTTTCTCGTTTACCCTTTACTGCTCTCTTTGACATGCACTGACAGACTAAAAGTAATAGGTGGAGAGATAGATAGAGAGAGAGAGAGTATGTGTGTTTGAGACAAAGTGAGGAGAACACAATAGAAATGAGTGAAAGAGGAAAGGAAGAAGACCCTTGTGTGTGTCTCTGTGTGTTTGTGTGCGTGTGTCTGTGTGTATGTCTGCATGAAAGAGAGAGAATGTTGGAGAGAATGTCTCATGTTGGAGGTCTCCATTGTCTGGCAGTACAATGATCTAGCTCACAAGTGAGCATCCATTAATAAGCCAACACTATGTGTAATAGTGGCATTCAGTAATTGTTCTGAAAGAGAGAGGGAGAGAGAGAGAGAGAGAGAGAGAGAGAGAGAGAGAGAGAAAGAGAGAGAGAGAGGGAGAGCGCTCATCCCCCATACATCCCCCGCTGGGATTTCTCTCGTCATATCTCTGACACCGGGAACATGTTAACTAATGGCTAATTAAAACACGTCATTAATGAATAGCCAGTGCAACACGATAAGGGAAGTTGGCTAAATTAAAACATTTCCTGTCGTCCCTGACAACGGCAACCTGAGGAATGCGTTGTGGGCCGGGCAGCTCGCTGGAGCATGCCAGAGCTCCTGCTGATGGAGAAGAAGCTCCAACTTCCTGACGATGAAGGAAAGGGCACCATTAGTCAAGCTCTGCACCATTTAACCTCCATGGAGCTACGCCTTGCAGGTTCAGTTCAAACCTTCTGAAGAAGGTTCTGATGTTTCCTTTATGACGGGTACTATAGTGATAATATCACTAAAGCCTCTATATCATTGGCATGCATTTATTTTGTTGTATGTAATGAACTTGAAAAAAAAATGCTTTTACAGTCTTTACAAGAAAATGCCTGAATGCAAATGTAAGTCATTAGTCTGATTAAACAAAACACATTTGTAAAAATTTCACTCTGAATGAGTTTAGAATACAGACATGAATAAAGGAAGCCTGCTACGTCTTTTATATAATGATAGAAAACAAAGTCAGCTGCCACTGAGACACTGACAGAGTTGATCTTTTAAATTATTTGATAATTTTTCACTAATTGAAATTAACCGTTTTTGAAACCATGCATTTGATGTAGCGTGGTGTATAGCATCACTACCCCCACCTAGTAGCCAGGTGTTTGGCTCTGGACAAGCACACCACACTACACCCATAAGTCCTTGGGAAAGACTCCCAACTAGCGATGAGTGTGGTTAGGGTTTTACTGATATCAATATCAATGCCGATACAGCTGATTGAAACTGATACTCTCCATAATTTGATGCAAAAAGACATCATATGAAAAGATTTAAACTATTTTATGATTACTTTTCTGGAGAAATAACAAGCTAAACTCTTTCCTGAGTTCCCTGTATATATAATCGGTAACTGAGTACCAATGATCTGCTCAACAAATGTGTGTTGGTAATTCCACTGATTCAGTCTAATATCAGCCAATATTAAATCCCAGCTAGAAATGCATAAATGCCAATAGCAGCACTGTTTATCCAGTGCTTATCCATATTTCATGTTGGTCAACTTAGTACCAGTTCAACTCCACTTCTAACTGTGCAAGATGATTACTTCTGCCAAATTATGTACCCCACATGTCCATGCTTGCATCAACTGCTCAACCGCAGACGCTAGCAGGGGTTAAGAAGATGAAGAACCACTGTCTCCGTGCCATCCAGCAGAGACCTTCAACCTCCTTGGGATCGGCCTCCAAGTGAGGCCTGTAGTTCTTTAGATGTTGTTCTGGGCTCTTTTGTGACCTCTTGGATGAGTCGTTGCTGGGCTCTTTGTAGGCCGGCCACTTCTATAAAGGTTCACCACTGCTCCATGTTTTCTCCATTTGTGAATATTGGCTCTCTGGTGGTTTGCTGGTGTCACAAAGCTTTAGAAATGACTTTGTAACCTTTTCCAGACAGATAGATGTCAATTACTTTGTTTCTCATGTGTTCCTGAATTTCTTTAGATCGTGGCATGATGTCTTCTTTTTCTGGGATCTTTTAACCTACTTTTTAAGTGATCTCATGGTTCAGCAGGTGTGGCAGAAATCAGGCCTGGGTGTGGCTAGTGAAATTGCACTCAGTTTTCCAAACAATGTGATTAACCAAAGTTACTTTGTGATTTTGCAAGGGGGGGGCAATTGCTTTTTCACATAGGGCCATGTAGGTTTGGATAGTTTTTTTCCTTCATAAATAAAATCATCACTTAAAAACTGCATTTTGTGTATACTTGGGTTATCTTTGTCTAATATTTAAATTAGTTTGGTAATCTGAAACATTTAAGTGTGATAAACATGCAAAAAATAAGAAATCAGAAAGGGGGCAAATACTTTTTCACCAGCACTGTATATAAGTAATTACATCGTACTGTAAATTCAGTTTACACTGGGTCTGATGATAATTTCAAAGGTGTTTGAGGCCATCCTTTAAATGTGTAAGTCTATGTGTGCATGTGTGTGGTCAGGCTAGGAGTCATTTGAGGTCCATGGGTAAAGGAGCTATAGGAAATACAATTACAGGCTCCTTCCTGAATGCGTGTGTGTGTGCGTGTGAGTCTGTGTGTGTGTGTGTGTGTGTGTGTGTATACATCATTAGAGCAATTTACACCTGATCCGCTGCATACATCTTGGTCTTTGATGTGCGATAAAGTGTTTGTGTGAATATAGGATTGGAAATGTGTGTATGAAGGTGACACTTATTATGAGTGGTCATCCTTTTAGGCTTGGCTGTGTGTGTTGGGAGCAAGTGCGGCGGAAGCATTTTTGATGTGGGGGGGGGACACATCGGTGTACCCCTCCATTAAGTCATTGTCGGGGGGGAGCACGGATGGAGGCTGTGTTTCGTGGTCATTGGGAGGGTGCGCACGGGTCTTGGCTTTTGTCCGGGAAACAACGTGTGTGTGTGTGTGTGGGGGGCAAACGAATGATTTTGAAAAGTGGAGGGGGGATATGCCCCTCCCTGTTATAATGGAACCGGCACCCATGGTTGGGGGAATGTCTTGCTGGCCTTTGAGAACATGGAAAATTGACAATTTTTGTGCATTAATAAAGTCTTAAAAGGGAAAACAATTTTTCCCCGAAACCTGCTTTGGCCCAGTCAGCTTGCCAGTCTGTGTGAATTGCACAGCTGCTCTCGATGTACTTCCCAACTCATTTATACATGTTTCCTTTGTCACCCATCTCTGTGCATAAAATATATTGTACGTGGTAAAGTGAGCAGGGAATGAGTTAAAGTGCAAGGGATGTGTTCCTAATAAATTGGATTGCTAACACTAGTAACACAGCTGTTTCTAGCAGGTAGTTAGCATTGTGTAGAGATTGTGATTAATGTCAGATTAAAACAGAAGAAGAGCATGGTGTATTGGGGGAAAGCAAGTGCTGATCGGCTCGTTGAACAATACTACTCTGACCCAGAGCCTGCGCATATATTGCAAATCAGCTTTAATGGCAGGGTGCGGCAGTGAAGAGGAAACAACAAGTGTGTGTGTGGGGGGGGCAAACAAATGATTTTGAAAAGTGGAAGGGGGATATGCCCCTCCCTGCTATAATGGTACCGGCGCCCATGGTTGGGGGAATGTCTTGCTGGCATTTGAGAACATGGAAAATTGTCAATTTTTGTGCATTAATAAAGTCTTAAAAGGGAAAACAATTTTTCCCCGAAACCTGCTTTGGCCCAGTCAGCTTGCCAGTCTGTGTGAATTGCACAGCTGCTCTCGATGTACTTCCCAACTCATTTATACATGTTTCCTTTGTCACCCATCTCTGTGCATAAAATATATTGTACGTGGTAAAGTGAGCAGGGAATGAGTTAAAGTGCAAGGGATGTGTTCCTAATAAATTGGATTGCTAACACTAGTAACACAGCTGTTTCTAGCAGGTAGTTAGCATTGTGTAGAGATTGTGATTAATGTCAGATTAAAACAGAAGAAGAGCATGGTGTATTGGGGGAAAGCAAGTGCTGATCGGCTCGTTGAACAATGATACTCTGACCCAGAGCCTGCGCATATATTGCAAATCAGCTTTAATGGCGGGGTGCGGCAGTGAAGAGACTGCCCTGCTAGTGTGGACTCAGCAATTTCAGAGGACATTCCAACTATTGCTCAACATCGGGCCCACACACAGACCTATGATTAGCTATGGGAGATGGCCTTGATTTGGCCAAGGATAAAAACTCTTATCTGTTATCTAAAAAACAAAATTACATATCATATGTTCACTTTTTCATTCAGTCAGTCCTCAGTCTCTACATTGCAGTCCAGCAAAAGTTGGGAGACACTTTGCTTTCTCATGAAAATGCTCACTGTTACTTTTTGATGAAGGGATCTTAAGAAGATTGGTTACCATAAAACTATTTATGTGTGCTTTGGAGACAGTAATGCAGGAACAGGAAAGGGACTTTCTCAAACTGTTGCTATAAAACTGGACGCATATAATTATTGTGTGCTGTAACAATAACGTTACTGGAACCCCATTGTTCCTCCCCCACCAAGGTTTACTGTGAGCATCATGCAGGTTATATAGGTATCATTCTCCTGGCATTCTCCTGGCATTATTTAAATAGTAGTAATAAGTCCATTTTCAGCAGTAAAAAACATTCGCTTGGTGTCTCCAAACTTTTGTCAAGCAGTGGATGTTAATATCTCTCTAACTCAGTTTCTTTCTTTCTCTCTCTCTCTCTCTCTCTCTCTCTCTTCCAAATGTTCTTTGTGTTTCAGAGTGTTTTTTAATGGGTTTTTTAATCAACACAAGCTCCCAAATACTGCTCTGACTGATTGGGACATGTTAAGAGTAAATCAGATGTACTGAGTCCATTCCCCCCTTGTGTCGGTTTCATAGGCCCCCTCTCAGCGTTCATAGGGCAGAGGTCACCGCGGGTGTCCATGCTCCTCGTCTCTTCAACCATATTGAATCTGCCTCGAATTTAATAGCACAGCACTTTTTAGCCTGATGTATTTATTAGAGTAGAAGAGTAGAAGAGAGATTCAGTTTATTCGTAGATCTGGAAGGAGAAGGAGGAAGAAGAAGGGGAGGAGGGGGGCTTGAGGTGAAAAAGGAATGACAAAAGGCTTGATAAGTTTATGGAGTAAGCACAATGGCCGTTCATTACCCAGGCAGTTTTGTGTGTATGATTGTGTGTACATGAGCATGGCACTTGGTTAGGCTAAAGTGTCAAGTTGGATCTTCCCCTTGCTATAACTTAGCAGCAACAGTCTCGAAGCCGGGCTGCTCGGCATGACTCAAGAAGCAGGCAGAAAAGTGGAAACGTTTATAGAAAAGCAAAATAATTAGATCGCCCGTTTCCGACACTTGTCACCATTCTCTGGGCTGGCACTTTCTTTCCCCTTCCGCTACTGAAAGGAAAGGAGGCAGTGTTTTGACAGTGTTCCCGTGCACACCGCAGCCGCACACACACACTATGTGACGTCCAGGACTAGAGTTATCATCGGCGATGGAGCTGGTCTTAGGCTTACATGCACTTTTCAGAAATGTCATGGCATCACAGGGCAGGCCAAATTAGCTATGTTTAGCAATGACAGTGTAGTATTAGCAGTGAGGTGTTACTGGAAAGCATTCTGTAGCAGCATAGGGATGGTTCTTCCCAGTCAAGAGTTGGGTAAAGTTGCATAGCTTATCGCATATTACATTAGTTTTTACAGTATAAACCCTAGACTAAAATCCCAGGCTTATTACTCCCTGTGGCTTCTTAGTTCCACATTATATTGTCTTTAATACATTTAAGTAGATGAGTAAGAAAGTTTTCTAGACATTATACTTTCATCCTTTTTTATTGTCATATTATACTTTATACTTTTCAATATACATTATACATTATACTTTTCATCCTTTTTTATTATCATAATTCTGTTCTACAATGTATTACATAAGTACATTTTTTCTTATGTACTTACATGTGTGAACCAACACAATTTTACAGATTGTATCAGGAGGTGTGTGGTTTACAAAGTGGTTTACATCCCCTTATATAATATTCTGTCAGGGCTGAGGACTGTGACAATGGGTGGCCGCTAGAGGCCACCTTTGTTTAAGTTGTATGCAGGGTTTGTTTTGGGCTTTTATTTTGAAGTTAAGGAGAGTTTATGTAGTAATGAGTTCCCGCTGTGTTGTGTTTGTTTTCTGTTTAGTCATTGGGTTTTGCGATTTGGTTTTTGGGTATTTAAGGGTGTTTCTGTTCTGTTTTAGTTGCTGGTTAACCGTCCGAATTGTGTTCTTCCTTTTGTAGTGATTCTGGCCATCAAGCCTTTTGTTTTGAGTTATAAAAAAATAAAGAAGTTTATGAGCATGGAAGCCTCTGTACGCGCCTGCCTTCATTGGGGAAAGTGGGGGACGTGACAGATTAACCAGCCAAACAAATGGGCATAGCAGGCGGAGGGATGAGCCCCTGGAGGTGCTTGAGGGTGATGAGGAGCCAGCAAGGAGAGAGCCAGCCCCGAAGGAACTTGTCCTTTGGGCCGCAACTCTTGCACTGCTACAAAGGAGTGAGGTGGACTGGATCCAGTTTGGGAGTGAGCCGGTGAGGAAGAGCCGGTTCTCAACTGCAGAATTGTTATGTGGTGGTGAGTCGGAGGACAAGGAAGCGGACTTGGGATTCTGGTGGGACGGGTGGTTTGATGGATCCACGATCCTAGACCCGGAGCGTATTGTGGACCCCTTTGTTCTCGACTCGTATGCGGAGGAGCTCCCGCTTGGGCTCGCAGGTAGGCGATGCGGGATATCTGTGGAGAAGGGGCATAAGAGACGTGGGGGTCTGCGTCACTCACGTCAGCCACCTGATCGCCGGCCACCCTTGAAGCCTAATGCTTCCTCCGACGCTCCACTAGTCCGGCTCGGGCCCAGCGCGCCTTGTAAGGCAAGCTCTTGGCTGGGGCAGCAAGCCTCACGCCAAGCGAACTCGGGCACTAGGACCCCGAGCAAGCCCAGAGTGGAGGTGTGGCTCCAGCCACCAACGCGCTGCCCACAGCAACGTCCGGGGAACCAAAGACCCTGGTCACGCTGGCACTGGAGGCGCTAACCCTGGGGCGTGCACAGGCCCGCAGGCCGGAAAACACGGAGGGTCCCACCGCCAGCGCCGCTGAGACCCCACTCCCAGTACCATTGAGACCCCGCTCGCCAGCACCACTGAGACCACACCTGCCAGCACCGTGACCAACCTTCAACAGCCTGTGCCGGCACCCCGGAGAAGGCTACAACCTCCCATGCCTGCCACCCGGCACCAGTACAGACTAGTACAGGGGCGGGTGCAGATTTACTTAAACCCATGGACCTTCTAGGCCCATTAGAAGAGCCACTAGGTTCTTTAGAAGAGCCTTTAAAGCCAAAAGCAGGTGGCTCCAGGTATATAGACCTCTTAGGACCCATAGAGGAGTCGCTTAACCCGTTAGCCCAGACGCTTAGCCCATTAGCCCAGCCGCTTAGCCTGTTAGCCCAGCTGCTTAGCCCGTTAGCCCAGCTGCTTAGCCCATTAGAGGGGTTGTTAGCCGCAGAGAGGCTTCCCAAGGGGCTGTTAGCCGCAGAGGGGCTTCCCGAAGGGCTGTTAGCCGAAGGGCATCTAGCCTTAGATCTAGCCGAGAGGCCTGTAGCCCTAGCCAAGAGGCCTGTAGCCCTAGCTGAGAGGACTGTAGCCCTAGCCGTGACCACCTGTGAAGGGCCTGTAGCCACCGGTAAGGGGCCTGGAGAGGCTAGCCAGAGACAGGACACTCCACCAGGGGAGGGGGGCCTTCCCCTGAATTTTTTTTTTTTGGGGGGGGAGGGTACTGGGGTCTTTGAGGACTCCAGAGGAGCTCTCCGATGTGGCCTGGGACCTGAGACCCAAGGAAGGGCTCCCAGGAGGGAGCTCCACGAAGGGAGCTCAGCCCCAGAAGACAGCAAGGGGCTTCTGGATGGCTCCAGTGGAGTCCACAAAGGGGGCTCCACCCCCGAAAACAGAGAGGAGCTTCGGGGAGAAGGCTCCACTCCCGAGGACAGAGAGGAGCTCCAGGTAAGGGTCCCCAGATCCGTGGACCGCAGTGGGCTCCTTGCAGAGGGGCTTACAAGAGGAGGCTCCGTCCGGGGGAACAATTAGGGGCTTCCCGCAGAGGGGCTCCCAGGAATGGCCTCGGCCCGTATGGACAGTGGAGGGCTCCCTGCAGAGGGGCTCCCCGGAGGAGGCTCCATCCCTGAGAACAGTAAGGGGCTCCTGGTAGGGGGCTCCACCCCAGAGATCAGTGTGGGTCTCCTAGTAAGGGGCTCCCCCCCCAGAGGACTGTGAGGGGCACCCAAAGGGGAGCTTCCCGGGACTCTCAAAGGGGAGAGTCCTATGGGACCCACCCAGGCTGCCCTGGCCGTGCGGAACAAAGGCCAGGATGTAGTCTGGTGAAAAACGGGTGAGACTCGTGGGACGCTTCCCTTTGCCACCGCCTACCCCTCCTCCACCTTTTGTAGTGATTCTGGCCAAGGAACCTTTTGTTTTGAGTTATGAAAAAATCAAGAAGTTAACGAGCATGGAAGCCTACATACGCACCTGCCTTCATTGGGGGAAAGGGGGGGGGGGAACGTGACATATTCATATCTTGGGTTAGTTCATTATTTTCATAATGTTCGGTAATGTTAATAGTGGAAAAGGTAGTCTGTACAGTGCTTATTACATATATTTTTTAAATGTGTTATACTGCATTCCAGCTCTATAGTTTTGAGTCAGCACATCTTCCAGCTGTTTCACAGTAACAAAAGCTGCATTTCCTTACCACAAAACATGATGGGACACCAAAGCAAGTCATCTATATAGTGGACCTTACAAATTGACCAGTAAGTGGACAGACAAAGTAGGAGTTAATGTCTATTTTCTAATTGGGCTGGTTTCAAACTGTGCCTCTAAATATTGTGGTTCAGCTGCCAATCTTCTGACAGTTATATATCAAAGAATGAAGATTGTTCAGATAGACATCATAAAATGACCAATTTCACTGTTTTTCCCTTTTGGCTACATCTCTGTTCAGACATGTCCATGCTCTGATGGAGTAATACTCTATTTTCCACCCCCCACTTCCTTTCTCCTTTATCCCTCTCTCTTTCTCTGCCAGCTGGTCATCTGTTGATGAGTTATGGCTAACTGGTGTGTGTGTGTGTGTGTGTGTGTGTGTGTGTGTGTGTGTGCATGTGCGTGTGTGTGTGCTCCTTCATGTATCTGTGGGAGAGGGTGTACAACCAAGAACAGCATCTTTGTATCCTCTTGACTTCACCAATGGTTCATAAATTGCTCCATAAATTACAGCTGTCCAGCACTGGCTCAGAGATGAGTCCTGGACCAGAATGCTTCCTCACTGAGCCTCCATTTAAAACTGTCTTAAAGGCCATCTCTCAGCTGAAAAAAGTGGTTTATGTCTGCTTATGTAATATTCATAGCTTGGTTAAGTTTATATTGTAATGTAAGGTAAAGCTAACAGAGGAAAATGTTCTGTTCAGTTTAGTTATATTCATTTTAATTTATAAAGTGCTTTTTACAACCAAGCTGCCACAAAGCAGCTTTACAAAATACAGGTCAGGGCCCCTAGTGGGTAAGCCAAAGACGACAGAGGCAAGGAAAAACTCCCTCAGCTGGAGGAAGCAACCTCGGGAGGAACCAAGACTCAAAAGGGGAACCCATCCTCCTCAGGACAATCCAGAGAGAAAGAAAAGAAAGTCTTTATGGAGATAAATAACAAGAGAAGGCCTTCTTGAACAAGATTATTGACAAATCTTGGAACCACTAAGTGTCCATAGAGGTAAATTTTGTTGGAAGAGTAACTGAGAGTCTGTAGTCCATAAACAACAGGACCAGGAGCTATAATCTCCACTGGAGCTTTAAGCATTAGTTGCCCCTAATTGGGATAGAGCACATGTGGAGTTGTGAGCTGCCGAAACCTGTCAAGGGCATTTTGGCACGGGGCCCCAGAGATTGCAGGTCCGAGAAGGTGGTGACCTGGGGTCCCATGGTGATCAGTTGGGCTAGACAAATGTGCAGCAGCTCCCCTCAGACAAAGAAAACAGAGAAGAGAGTTAGTTCTGTTTAAATATACAGAGAATTATTTATATCTGTGAGGAAGTTAAGACACTGGCATATCTTGCTAAAGCAGCCTAGCTAGAAAGGGAAGAACAGAGGGGTGTGAGACACCGGTGTACCGCCATTCCACCGTCACAAACCTGAGTGAACGTGAGGAATGGCGGGGCGTTCAGCCCTTATACAGAATTACTGTGATACTGAAATAATTTTTACATGCCATTTGCATTCTGTAGGAATAGTTTTGAGTCAGAATTTCTGCATACTAAAGCAACTAGCCACAAGAGGCTATGCAGGCTATTACAGTGATTCTATCATGCGTAAATGTGTTATTAGGGATTAAAAGCAAAGCCATAGCAACTTATCTGTGATTAAACAACTGTATAGCATTGTCTCAAGTGGCCCATTGCATTTAAAACATGGCTGACAACATAAAGAATGACAACATACATTTTTCAATAATTAAGTTATTATTAATAATAAAAACTTCTACTGAGTATGTTATTGACCAAGTTGAGGTAAGGGTGGAGATGCATCTAACACGGTATATGATTTCATGAATTTTTGTTTTGAAAAAATACATCTTGGTACTAGTAATTGTTGCTCACCAACTAAACCTCGGTGCGCCTCTATTTGATTTCCAGTCCTAAATTAGCACCAAGTTATTCATGTTGTGCATCCCTTTTCCCACACTTCAACCACATCACAAATTACTCCTGACTCCCTACATACTTGATTACATTGAAAATAAACTGCTAGCTGATTCACCCAAACTGTGCTTAGTACGTCTAACCAGTAGCCATTTGGGGTTCAGCCAGCATACTGGTCAAATTGTGCACTATTTGGGTGTAGAAACCAGAATATATACAGCACCTTAACAGGGTGTGGGAGTCATTTGAAATTCAGCCTGTGTTTAAGGCTGCTTAAGCCAGCTCTAACTAAAACATTTTTCAACTGAATTCAGTTTTTGTAATAGGAGTACTAATACTGTAATAGGAGTACTAATGTGTGTAAGATAACATTATGCCTTCATAACTGAAATATTGAAGACTGGCCGTGAAGTAAGTGAAGTTACAGGACACTCTAATACAGATCAGAGTTAGCTAACAAGAAGGGATGTTTTTGCATTTTGTCAGTAATTATTGATTCATTGAATTAACCTGAAAGGATCTAAGTTGCAGATCAATTTCCATTAGACTAGCTTAAAGACATCCTAATAGGGTGCAAACTGAGCATAACCTCTGTCTGTGTAGGTGTTTATAAGTGTGCATGTGTGTGTGTGTGTGTGCTGTAGAGTTTGTTCCACTACATCCCATAATTTCCTACCTGTTCTGCTAACCTCTGTGGTGTTTTCACATTCTTGGGTCACACACACACAAGCACACACACATCTCTCTCACTCTCTCTGACCGCTTTGTCACTCTCTATTGCTGTCATAAACAGTCAGTAGGGGGTTGTGGATAGAGTCGGCCACCTACTGGCTCTGTGGCTCACCACTGATGTCAGCCAGAGGAAGTGTGTATGTGTGTATGCAATAAAGAGGAAGCTGAGTGTGTGCAAACCACTTAAACCACACAACTGACAAAACAGCACTGCTCACAGTGACCTGCACTTCACTCTGCATGCACACAAAAAATGAACACACACACACACACACACACACACTGTCCCAGAAATATATCCATATGCATAGTTAAGGTTTTGACAGTTTCCATCAATTTATCACTGAAAAAATAACCCGTAAAAAATTTACGCTGATTAATCACACCATGTAACTTTAACCTGATTTGGTGTTCTATCGAAACGTGCTACCCATCAAGATGTGCTACCGTGCCCTTCCGCGCATGTGCAGTTCCACAGTCTTGGGATTCAGTGCTATGGCCATAAATCTGTGCTACCTTGGGACACTGGCAGCCGTATAAACTTCAAGGGAGCATTTTTCCACAGGGTGGCATGAATCGATAGACTCTGCTGTCGATTTGCACTACAGTACCATTTTTCAATAAAGCAGCATAAATCGTCAGAACACGGTGCTTCACAGTAGCATTTCTCAGTGTTAGAACCTGACTGTATAAACTGGCTCTATGCACCTCTAAAGATATATCTATCCATCTAGGCTTTTCTCACTTAAATAAAATATATTTTTCTCAAATTATGCATATAATTTGCCTACTTCTCAACATTACCAGGGTTATAAACTGACTGGATAAACTGTATGAACTTTAATAGAACAATTTTCGATAGGGTAGCCTGAATCGATCAAATCTGCTGTCGATTTGTGCATTGTGTGTGATTAATTTAGATGAATTAATCAGAGAGCTTGTAAATAACATGATTAATTGTTTTAATCGCGTGACACCCCAATATAATTGTGTGTGTGTATGTATATGTATATATATATCAATCAAGATGTGATCTGATGGATCTGATTTGAAGGGATTAGCAAAGGCATTGCATTAAGCTTTATTAAATTAAACAATATATGTATTGTTTGAATACTTGGAGGAAAATCATTTGCAGTCCATGACTGGCTGAAGTTTGGAACCCATGGACATCAGCATGTGCTGAGTTTCCTCCCCTGAGATGCTTTGCCAGGCCTTTACTACTGCTGCCTTCTATTGCTGCTTATTTGTTGGCCTTCAGTTTTGTCTTCAGTAACTTAAAAGCTGCTCTTTTAGACTGAGATCAGGGGATTGACTTGACTATTTAAGAATGTCCCATTTTCTTACCCTGAAAAACTTGTTTTTTGTGTAATGTTTTGTAAAATACACTTCAGAATTCATCCTGTTACTTCTGTAAGCATTAACATCATCAATAAACACCAGTTTAGAATCAGAATCAGAATAAGAAAACCCATAAATGGGCCATACATTGATCCCATACATGCCTATGCCAAAAACACTGCCTCCACCATGTTTGACTGACGATGTGGTGTTTCAGACCATGAGCTTTTCAGACCCTTTTTTTCTCCATACTTTCCTCTTGGGCACTCCTAAAGTTTTAAACTAGGTTTATTTGTTTTTTGTTTGTTTGTTTATTTATTTATTTATTTATTTATTCATTCATTCATTCATTCATTCATTCATTCATTCATTCATTCATCCATTCATTCATTTATTCATTTGGCTCTAATGATGGCTTCCTTCATTTGCATTGACACCTTAGTGAACAACCACCAAATGCAAATCAGAGCTTTGAATACACTCCAGACCTTTTATCTACTCAATTTGTCATGGAATAACATGTCATCAGACCACATCTGGTCATAAAACTACTCGTCATACACATGTCCAGTTACTTTTGAGCCTCTAAAAATGGAGGGACTCTGTGAAAACTGGCTATAATATCTGAAAGCTAAATGTAAGCTGAAAGTAAGTTTCCATCACATTTTGAT
>JBBPCX010000114.1:4645369-4660369 GCA_037974365.1 Hydrocynus forskahlii
CTCCTTGTCGTCCCCATCAGTGATGAGGCCGACTATTGCAGAGTCATCAGAGAACTTCTGCAGGAAGCAGTTGGTGGTGTTGTGAGAGAAGTCTGCAGTGAACCATTCCCTGTGGGGCCCCCGTACTGCAGACAACCTTGTCCGACACACAGCCCTGAGCTCTCACATACTGTGGTTGGTTGGTGAGGTAGTGCAGTATCCATGTGGTGAGTTGATGGTCCACTCCTGTGTACTCCAGCTTATCCCTCAGGACTGTGAGAATTGTGTTGAAGGCACTGGAGAAATCAAAGAACATGATTCTCACAGTGCTCCCAGCAGTCTCCAGGTGAGAGAGGGAACGATGTAGGAGGTGGATGACGGCATCATCCACTCCAATGCCAGGCTGGTAGGCAAACTGAAGTGGGTACAGTGATGAGCTCGCCAGGGGCCGAAGGTGAGCAAGGACCAGCTGCTCCTGGGTCTTCATCAGGTGGGATGTCAGAACCACTGCCTTGTAACTGTTGAGGTCCTTGGGATGTGGGGTTTTTGGCACTGGTACCACACAAGAGGTTTTCCAGTGGTGTGGTACTCTCCTCAGCTTCAGGCTCAGGTTGAAGATGAGCTCCATCACCTCACTCAATTGATCTGCGCAGGACCTTACAACCCATGAACTGATGCCATCTGGACCCGCTGCCTTCCTGGCTTTGATCCTCCTCAGTTCCCTCCTAACCTGGATGGTTGAGAGAGACAGGCTGGAGCCGTGTGCTGGATGTGTACTGGATGCTGTGGTTGGAGGGAGGAGCCATGAGTGATTTAACATTTAGATTTAGATTTAACATTTAGATTCAAGATTTAACATTTAGATTTAGCTTTAACATTTAGATTTAGATTTAACTTTTACATTTAGATTTAACTTTTACATTTAGATTTAACATTTAGATTTAAGATTTAACATTTAGATTTAGCTTTAACATTTAGATTTAGCTTTAACATTTAGATATAAGATTTAACATTTAGATTTAGCTTTAACATTTAGATTTAGATTGAACATTTAGATATAAGATTTAACATTTAGATTTAAGATTTAACATTTAGATTTAGATTTAACATTTAGATTTAGCTTTAACATTTAGATTTAGATTTAATATTTAGATATAAGATTTAACATTTAGATTTAGATTTAACATTTAGATTTAACATTTAGATTTAGATTTAACATTTAAATTTAACATTAACAATAAGGTAGCAAGAAAATGTACCAAAACATAACAGTTTTTTTAACACATTCAGCTCTAAATGTGTGAAAATTGTGTGAACATTGTGCTAAATGATGAAAAAATGACACCTCTAAATTTGTGAAGCTGTTTTTACAAACAGCACCCCATAATCACAGTGCAGAAGTGGGCATGATCCAGCCTCTTTTGGCTAAGGAGCTAACAGAGGTAGCAACTATCAGAGCAAGATCTTCTTCTTACCCATAGTTTACCTTCCACTTACAGTTCAGTCGCAGGAAAGACTTCAGAAGCACATTCACTCAATAAAAAAAAATGCCAAGGTAGGTAAGCTCTGCAGATCAGAATTGTTCAGTTTGGTACATACATGTTGCATGCATAGTAACAACACGTATCCCCTTGACAAGGTTACATCGGCAGTTTAGAGACACCATAGATGTTTGGAACATGTTTTATGTTAGGCATTGCTATTACAGTACAGACTAAAACATAGAGCTGGAAAAGCCTCAGGGAGCTGACTGCGTTAACAGCTACCGTAGTTTATTTCTAGTTTCCCTTTCACTTACAGTTCAGTTGAAGTTCCTTTTAAGTGGTCCTTTCCCTTTAACATAAATACAGCAGCAAAGAGAACTTGAGAAGCATATTCCAGTAATGAGGCCTTTTAAAGCTGGACAACCTCTTCAGATTGCGAACCTTCAGTCTTTCATATTGGTTCATTTTCTTTTATTACACAGGAAGCCTCTGATAATGTAAGGTTGTTGTACCAACTCTCCACTTCAGTAGTGGAGTCATATTACCATAAATAGGTCAATTAGAACATCTTCAGTTTAAACATGACCATTTCAAGGCTTCATTTGGATCCTGTTTCTGTGCTACTCTTTCATAACGCTTCTATATGCATTAACAGAAGGGGGCAGGCTGGGATGGCACTCAAGGGAGAAGACCATGTGGTTGCCCGCCACCTTTTTCACTCACAAAGCTCCTCTCTTCCCAGCGCGAGGCGCAGGTCATCTTATAACACCATTAATCCCGCTGCGTGCAGTAAAATGGCAGAGCTCACGTCGGTCTTTAAGGGACCTAGGGGTGGAGGGAGGGGGTCACTACTCTCTTCTCCCTCTGCAGGAGCTGCAGAAACCAGGACGCAAAAATTAATGAAATCGCTTGCCCCTTTTCCCCCTTCCCAGTTCTCTTTCTCCCTCTCTCTCTTTCTCTCTCTCTTTCGCTCTGCACCCTGGCATCTGCTCGCTTCTGGCTTGCACGGCTGAATCTGAGCGCTGCAAGAATTCTAAATCACAGGATGAATTGTTTGTGTTGGAGAAGTGAAATGGGGGTGGGTAGGTTGGGAAGGGAGTTGTAGAGGGAAATGGGGAAGGGGTTGGGTTAGGCAGTAGCGGTGTTGCTGGTGTTTGGGGGGGGGCAGGGTGGCGGGGGGACAGTGGGGGGAGGGGGACAAAGGCTAAGAGACTGGAGAAAATTGAAAGACTGCCAGAGATGCAGGGATGCAAATAGCAACACAACCTGGGAGAGTGCCTCTACCTTTCATTTGCTACTGGTGGGGGGTGAGAGTGCTGGTGCAGAGAGTGTGAGAGAGAGGGTGAGAGAGAGAGAGAGAGAGAGAGAGAGAGTGAGAGAGAGAGGGAGAGGGTGGGATGACTTGAAGAAATGTAAGAAGAGGTGTGGTTATTAATTTCCAGTGAGCGCCTGCAAGCAGCTGGAGGCTCCGACTGCATTTCTGCGGTAATGAAAATGGCCACAACTGAAGACAAATGGCTTGTAAAGAGCCAACATTTAGATGCAGTGGGGCTTCAACCATGCATGGTGACTAATATCAGCTCCCCCCACACCCCACACCCCTTTTTTTCACTCCTACTAAAGCTCCTCCAATACATTCTGTCCCTCTCTCTCCCATTCCTCGTCCTTCTCCTCCTCTCCCAGCCATGACATCCCAATGAATTGTGGCGGGGTCAGAGTTCAAGGCTCTCTGAGAATTATCTTGATTTATGCAGGTGTGGGGCGAGTAGCAGAGCTGAACCCAAAGCCAGGACTCACATTGGCCGCCTTGCTGGCTTTATGGTTCCCTTGCGACAAGACTATGTGCTCGGCTGGAGAAATGGGCTGCCGCCAGTCAAGCCATTTTTCTCACCTCAGCCAGCCGAAGGTGTATGATATATCGCTAAAGTGCCTAATAAGTTTCTGAAAAACGTGTTTTTAAAACAAATTGATTCGGATGCTTTACGAGGCCCCGGGTCCAGAGTAGCAGAGGAAGAGTGATGGCAATGGAGAGGGAGGGAGAGAGAGGGAGGGCGGGAGGCAAAGCTGGATCAGGGGATTTTCTTTAAATGGGATTGGGCTGTTTAACAGCAAAGCTCACTACAGGCATACTGTATACCTGTAGGGTGAGACAGCTCTTACACACAGGGAGATCAGCTGAGCTCTGTTGATTAATTGTGCAAGATATTTGTGCACTAGAAAAATACACCTGTACACATGTCAACTACACCAAATACCAATCTCATTCTCTAAAGCTATAAGGAAAAATATTCTTTGTAGGCAAGATGACACAGATATAAGACCTTTTTATATTTCTCACATTACAACAACTTAAAAATTATGTAAAAGTAGAAAATGCAGTATGACAGTGCAGTACTGGTCATAATATGAAACAGAGGGGGCAAAAAATAAAAGCCATCAATAGATAAAACCTTTCTGGATAAAACATTGTCATGTGACCTTCTTACAACTGTGTCTGACTCTCAGCATAAACAAAAGTCACTTTCACATGTGCATATGCAGTAATTTGCAACAGCTTCAAGCATGCTTCAGCCAATCAGATCTTACATCTGCAGGGAGGTGGAACTAGCAGGCTTACAGAGAATTCACCTAAATGAACAAGAAATTTAGGAGGTGTTTTTTTCTATGTCCAAGATGTCAAAACACACTCCACTGGCAGGCTATGTAAATGTATCTTTTAACTTTTTGGTGGAGCTATGTTCTTGGAGGTGCTAAATAATCAGCTTTTAGCCATTTCATAACAGCAAAGAAATTAATAAATAAAATTAATTTGATGCCTTGCTGGCACCTACTTCTTTATGCGGAGACTCACCTTGTAGATTTTCTCATTTCTGTTCATCATAATGTCTCATAAAGGCAATTAAGAATTTACATTCTTGTGCATTTTGCTTTATTTTCATCAAACTGTAATTCCATATTGGGTCTATAAATCACAAACTGGTAAGAAACATCCATCATCATACTTCCTTTTGTCGTTTCTAAAGTTTCTAAAATTCCTGTACCTGTGAGGCTCATATTTGTTTCTATGTGTTCTCTGTTCAAATAAGAGGCTCAAAGACTGCTCCTAGATACTGTATTTCTCCATGATCTTGCACCTTTCTCAAACTAACAAAGCAGATTCGGGCACTAATAAGTTGTTTATAAAAAGGAGAAATGCCAGCGTCGCCAAACATCATCTTTGCAAAACCATGGAAAGTTGATGACTGATTCTCGAAACATGTTGAATGTTGCAATTTCTGGAACACATCTTGCCATAGATCATATCCCAACCTGGAACAACCTAAAACCTGCAGCTGTAGGTTTTCCTTATCAATAAGCTTTATAGGTAATTGTCAGATAAATCTGTCATGCCTACAATATGTGGTAGCAACTCTTGTCTCAGAAGGTATGAGATAATGCAAAGGAAAAAAGCAGTAAAGTTATCAACCAAAAATCAACTAGAAATTTTCCCTGATTTTGAGGTGTAAATGGCAAACCTTCAGTTTTTCTGCTATCTTCAATCAAAATGACTTTTATTTACCTCTGAACCTTTTGATTTAGGGATATGTCACTATGTGTGACTGGATGGGTAAAAAGAGATAGCAACCAACACTATAATGTATTCCCACTCAGAGAGCCTCCTTGATTCTCACAGCTAACTCAGAGAGCCTCCTTGATTCTCACAGTCCTGAAGATTTACAGGTCACTTTAACTTTGAGACTAGAACAAATCAACAGATAGAGAGGAAGCTGTTTTGATGTTGAAAGCATTTAAATGTTGCGTAAACTACTGGCAGTTCAAAATTCTCCCATTTTACTCTGGCAGACCCCCTGGGTTCCACAACAGCAGGCCTTGCAGTGATGCATGATTCTGCCAAACAGGAGATGATGAAATGAATGCGCTATGGTGGGGTGTTGTATATTTTTGGAAGATCTTACACAACATTGTGAGCAAGTGATTCACAGTGATGTCAGATATATAATAGAAGAGATTTATCGGAGAGAAAGGGGCATCCTGTAGGTATGGCAGCTTAACTAATGCTGCCTCAGCTTTTCTCCAAGGGGTCAGAGATTTATCATCCATCCACACTTCTTTGGCTTGTGTCTGAAAGTATGTGTATAATTTTTAAATTGGTACTGCCAACATATATAGAGACAATGCCCCCCTCCCTGGCCCAGTACTAAAGGCCTACTGGGAGATTCAGGCAACATAGTCATTTTAAAGAACAGTATGCAACAAGTTACACTAAATACAGTTATGAAACCTTGCTCAGGGGAGGTATTAAGAAAGACCACATTAAAGGAACAGATTAGTCAATAATGCTAATGTTGCTAACTATGAAGCCAGAAGTCACGGACTAGACCAATTCAAATTATTTCATGCTAACTGGCAATTCCAACAATTTTACAATCGGTTTATATAATTACATTCAAAATTATGTTTTGATATTGTGAAATGGTTCAGTGTTGAGAGATTTCTTTGGTACTGACACTAACCAGGGGTCAACACAAAGCCTTTTTATTTACTAGGGGTAAGCTGGTTGCCTGGTGGTTAGGGATTTGCCCCTGGGGCCGTGGGTTTGGATAGCAGAACAGCTAGTGGCACCACGAGGGACCCATGAGTAAGGTACCGTCCCAACACACTGATCTCCAGGTGTTGCGTTCCTGGCTGTCCACTGCTGTACCTGGGTGAATGAGTTAAATACAAAGAAGAACTCATGCTGTGTGCTATGGTGTGTTCACGTATGACAAATGGACACTTTCCACTTACTTTAGAAAACTCCTAAACCTACATACCCAGTTATAACAATCACAAAACTATGTCTTTCACTTCAGACAGCATATTTGTAACAAGATAATGTAATAGATTTCTGTGAGAGACATCTTCAGTCAGAGGAGAGTGAAAGATATTTCTGGTTCCTATCATTGTCACTATGAACAAATCTGACTTGGCATCTCTAGAATGGAGCATTTCTCATCATACTCCTCACAATAGCATTCTCTACATTTTAATACTTTAATAAAATTGGAACTACTTTTTAATAACCAGCATTAAAATACTGGGCAAGAAGTGGTCACTTATATTAAACTGTAATATTGCAGAGCAGAAAATGTATTTGAAATTGAGAATAAAATAAACTTCAAGGTCCAACATGCAATGCTGACACATCAGTTCAACTCTTGAGGTTTTCCACAAGAAAGGCTGAAGTACCTAGCAAGTAAAGGATCAGTGTCAGCATCTTGGAAAGAAAAAAGTCTTTTGTATCACAACTCAGAACCATAAAAAAGCATCTACTCTGGTCTGTTAAACAGCGCCCTCCTCTCCTGTTTTCATTTCAATCGCTCTCAACATGACATATATGTCTCTGTTTATGTCATATGTAAAATTGAGTGCATGTGTCAGATTTATCATTTGCTTGGCACACGACGAAACCCCTATCTTTTTTTTATGAACCCTATAGGCGCTCACTGTCAGGGACATCCACACACTGCTGTGCGTTCTGGCCTGCACAATGACAACATGACATGAAAATGGATTTGTTCTATGGTGTAAAATACATATGGGGGTGTGCATCGATGCCCCGAATGAGATGCCTACTCAGCCTGTCCACCTAGCCTCCCTAAACCCACCGCTACTCCAGCCAGCACAGCCAACCAGACGGACAAAGGGTCGAGGGGTGCGTCGAGTGGCGTGCTTCTTTTTTTTTTCTCTCTGTACTTCTGATAGGTATTTGTTCACTTGTGTCACGCTGGCTACCTAACAGGCCTGGGAGGTAGTACAAAGCTCAGGAAAGAAAGAAGGAAGTTGCTAAGCTAATAGCCCTAGTAGTAGCAGAAGCCTTGTTTTGTTTTCACTGGATCAGTATCACTCACTTTCTCATTTTCTGTAACCGCTTATTCCTCACTAGCGTTGCGGGTATCCAGAGCTTATCCCGGGTCCAGTGGACGCAAGGCACCAGCCCACCGCAGGGCGCACACACCATTCACTCAGTTTTAGAAACCCCAATTCACCTGACGTGCATGTCTTGGGACTGTGGGAGACACCCTGGAGGAAACCCATGCCACCACGAGGAGAACCTGCAAACTCCACACACACAAGGCCAGGACCCAGGATGATGACACCCTCATAATAAAACATTGGCTCGGCAGGAATGACTGGATGGTGTTTTTTTGGAGCCTCACTGCCTCAATCCTAAATTTCTACCTCCATGTGACACTGATTTTACTACGCTATACTTAACATCAGGGGCATGACTAGAGCCCGGTTATTGTGCTTTTTTTTAATCCCACATATCACTCTTGGGGTTAAAAAAAAAAATATTTAGTATCTGGTTACATAATGCATCCTCTACTTATATGTTCTTGGAGCTGTGGATGAGCTCAGCCCCTGATGTTACCAGACCTGAATTTAACAAATGTAGTATGGCAGAATTAAAAAAAGATGTGAAATTTTACAACTTTCTGTGGATTTGTTTATTCTACTCTATGTAAATAGCATAGATACTGTGGTTAAAATAGATATTGGATGGTTCCTCTTTTTAATATGCCTGTCTGGACTTGTTTATTATTCAGTCAGTAGTGCTAATAGGAAAATGTACAAACAATTACCAACATTTGCCAACATAATTGACATTTTAACAAATAGCAGCAGGTAGCTTCTCAAAAGGTTGATCACCTGGTCTGCAAAGACATCAAAGCCATCGTTCCTCTGCAATCTACTGAACACAAGTACCATTATTCCTCTGCAATCAATCAAACCCACCGTACCTCTGTAATCTATCAACCCTAAATACAATATATCTGCAAGAACATCAGACCCACCATACCTCTACAACCTATCAAACTCACATACTTCTGCAAGAGCATCAAACCCATTAAACCCCGACAATTTATCAAACCCAACTATATGGACAAACGTATTGGGACACAGCTGTTTTTCAGTGTCAGAACCCTTACGTCCAGTAAAGGGCTATCATAATGCTTCAGCATACCAACACATTTTGGATACCGGCATGCTTCCCACTTTGTGGGCACAGTTTGGGAAGGCCCTTTTCTATTCCAGCATGACTGTGCCCAAGTGCACAAATCAAGGTCCAAAAAGACATGTCTGGGTGAGTTTGGTGTGGAAGAACTTCACTGGTCCACACAGAGCCCTGACCTCAACCCCATCCAACACCTTTGGGATTAACTGAATGAAGGTTGTGAGCTAAGCCTTCTTCACAGTGCCTATGCTCATTAATGCTCTACAGAATGAATAGGCACAAATACCCACAGAAACGCTCCAAAATGTTGTGGAAAGCCTTCCAAGAGGAGGAGAAGCTGTTTTAGCTGTAAATGGAGGACCAACTCCATATTAAAGTCTGTGTATTTGAATACAATGTCTTTAAAGTCCCTATGGGTGTCATGGTCAGGCATCCCAATGCTTTTGTCCATACAGTGTATCTCTACAAGAACATCAAACCCTCAAATCCCTACAACTGACCAATCTCAACAACCTCTGTAAGAACATTAAACCCATCAAAACCCTACAACCAATCAAACCCAACAACCTCTGCAAGGACGGAGGATGTAGTGCTATTGTTGCTTTGCATTATCGTTAGTTTTGAATAGGCTACCTGTTGCCACTTTTTCACAGGCTTTGAGGCCAGGAACTGATACATGCTTCCATTTCTTGTTCATTACATTAACAAAACTTCAGAATGAAATTTTAGACCCCAAATATGTCTTGGCTGGTGAGATGTTCTCATTGACCACACTAACCATCTTACAGCTCTTGGAAGGAAAGAACAAGGTAAGAAGGATGGCATAGAAACTGACAGGCCATGCAGAGAGAGAGAGAGAGAGAGAGATTCAGGGACAAGATGCATCTCAGCCATCTTGAGTGGCGTGTTAGCACTGCAGCCGTCTGAAGCTTCTTAAAAAAGTACATTGTGTGTCTGCTGGCACAATAGGAGGCAGGATGCTGACTCAGCACTTGTGTATTGGTTTTCATTTCTTCTTCCAGCCCTACACACACACACACACACACACACACACACACACACACTTTCACATCAGCATCTCCAAGTGAGGGAGCGACCGGCCTCTGACGAAATGCAATGCCTCTTTGCAAATCTAATACCCCCCCTCTCAAAATTTATGAAGAGCATTATATTTTCCCTGCCACATAATATCTATGCGGCAGTGTCTCTAAAGGAATAAAGCCTATGAAATAAAAGACAAATTGGGTTTGTGTGTGTGGACTCTGACCTGGCAATTGGGGGAGTAGGTGGGGGACAGATTCTTCTAGCGCTCCCAGCTCTCTCAGCTGAGGAGGTCTTTTCATTGCACATGTTCTCTTGCTCTTCAGGGAACACTTGATATAATTTCTATCTTTCTCTTCCTCTAACTCTCCTCATCTGTCTTTCTCTCATTCCCTTTCACTCTGTTCTGACTGAAGATTGCAAAACCAGTCCCATCCAGACTACAGTCTAATTACACTGGGCCAAACAGCCCATTCATTTCCAGTTTAAAACGGAAAGATAAGGCTTTGTGTAGTACTGTACTGGAGGCCAGTGATTGAATTACGGGGTGTCCCCTGTGACTAAGCGCCTGTAATTAAACTGTAATTTAAGATTACATTATTAACTGGCTGGCTTTATTACCACACATCCCCTGTAACTTCACCTCCTGTGAGTGCGTCCTTATCAGAAACTGAAATGATTTCGAAAAGCAAAAGCAACCTCATTGTTTGCTGGAAATATGATATGGACTAATGGGAGGTGATCTAATTGGGATCTTATCAGCAAAGATGGCAAATGATCATTAATAGCTGGCATTGGCTAGTTTATGATAAGCTAATGAGAGAGGAGTCCTTAGCTCAGCATGCAATCAAGTTGCATATATATGGTGGAGATTATGGGTGGCATTTAAAACATTTCTAAAACATTATGGGTGGCATTTAAAATGTTTTCCGAAACATTTCTGCAAATGTTTTTCGAAATGTTTTTAGAAAATTCTGCATAAATTTCCATGGATTCTACATAAAAGTCTTGTGATCTGAAATTACACATTGTTGAGGGACTGACCAGCTCAGATTTCTTTACATTGGTTGTGAGGTAAACTATCAGGAATAGGAAATAAAATTTGTGTGTTTGCATTACAGACATTGTGACTCCTTCACACCAAGTGGATTGTGAGGGTGGACTGACAACTATAACAAGAAGTCACTGACTTTTTATACTTAATGTGCATAGACCAAAACCAATGAAAACTTACTAGTAATTATTGCTAAATCTCTGGCCAGCTGTGAACTCTTACCGATGAGCCAGCCAGGGAACACCCACACCCATGTCATACTAAGAGTCTCATATGGCTCCTTTCCTGGCAGCCTCTAGCGGCCGCTGACTGGGGCATCACACCACTAAACTTACTTTTAAGGTTTTCTACATAATGTTTATTATAGTAAAACTGGCAAAACTGAAAAAAAATATTTTGATTCTACTTTACCTTTCAGTTCACTGCATGAGCCTCTCTTTGATAAATAGATTCAAAAAATATATTTTATGTCTAAACCTGACCTCAGAACATGCATTGCGAAGAGTAGTAACTTTGGATTACATGCGCCAGATATGCAGATTTAAGCAGATTATACAGAAATTTTAAGGGGAAAAATGGATTGCATTCTCCTTTAATCTTTTTTATGTTAAAATTCCTGAAGGGGTGTATGATTGTGCATGTTATAGAGGGATAAACACTAAACTGTGTGTGACAGTGGGCCACCAGCATTGGAATTGGAAACCACTGGACTGTAGGATGTACCATGAGCTACAGGGTGCAATCCAATCTAGATGCTTCTGCCTTAACCCCTTGTTTGTACCCTAGGCTTAGAGGTGTCACTGCCATTCAACTGAATGGCGGTGACGCCCATGTATGAGAGTGATTAATTAATGTGTAAATTTAAGTCCCATATAAACCATATTATTTTTTAGCATATTTTAATGACAAAATGGTGACTTTCTTGAGTGATATTCACCAATTGGGACCATTTTTGAGCAAGAATTTGCTAGGTTTTCTGCTAGTGGCAACTTTATATTGCTTTATTGGTAATGCAAGGGTTAATAATACAGCACATATGCTGGTTGAATAAGTATACACTAGGACATAAAATCCAGCTGGTGTTGAATTGCTTGATTTTTTACCAGCTTTAATTAGGGTTAGGGTTATGTTCATTTTATGTTCACACTCACCTGCCCTATAATGTTGCATGCTTGTTAAAGCACAGGTTGTGCCAGTTTTCCTCTAGCCTTTCATCAGTGGTTAGACTCCAGTACCACTCTTGTCTTGGATGGTGGACCACTCTCAACCTGTGAGGTTGATGTGTGTAAAAACCCCAGCAAAACCGCTGAAAACGATACACTCATACCGGTGACACACACACACATACACACTGCCATAACATTAACCTGTCATTGCTGTTAACAACAATCCTGTGTTCAGAAAATTACCAGTGATGTCCAGTGATAAGACTGGTGAGTGAGTGTGCGAAAGCAATGGCTAAAAGTACAAGGTAGGTGTTTTAGTAAAGTGGCCAGCTAGAGGAAATACATGGTTGGTCTCTCTTATAAAGTAGCCATTGAGTGGAAGTACATGGTTGGCGTTTCTAATAAAGTGTCCAGTGACTGGAAGGAGGCTACATGGCAATTATTCCTAATAAAGAGAATAGTATACACACATGCCCCAAATGTACCACAGATCTGATCTGAACTGCGTTATTTAACAGTTATTCTGTTTGGTTACAGAATATTAAATGCATGTAGAGTCACTAGCCACATAATGCTTCACTTAATTCATGTCTTTATAAGTACTGCAACTCAGAATAAAAGTTTTCAAAGTTGTTTGCAATTTGCTAGTTTCACTCTCTACTGTGGCACTGTTGTCATGAAGTTTGTTCAGCCAGTAAATTTGAGGCTGCATGTTTATCTCTGCTCCCCTCACCTTTTACCTGATTTTGCTGGACTGCCGGTGAACTCGATTGGCTGTGGGACTTTGCACGAGTGCTGTATTATTGCTCTCTTTTCAGTGACTCCGGCGGAAGACGGGGAGCGATGTTATGCAATTAGCAATTACACGTCCACATATTACTGTCTTTCTGCCATATGCTTTTATTTATAAATGCATGCCTGTCCTCCTACAGTCCCCTGCTGGGAGCACAGGAAGAGTGTGGCTCAAAGCCAGCCAGTGAAAGCCCTGCCAAAACGAACGGACACAGACTCTCTCCCTCCCTCCCTCCCTCTCTCTGTCCCTGTTCTTCTCTCTCTGCCTGTTACTCCATCTACTATTCTCACTGTGTCTCCCAGTCTGTCTCTCTCAAATACTCACTTTGCTTCTCATATTCTCTCCTTTTCTCTCTCCCTCACAATCTCTTCTTTATTTTAGTGCTTCACTATCATTATCTCTCTCTCTCTCTCTCTCTCTCTCTCTCTCTCTCTCTCAATCTCTTTCTCCATTTTATTGAACTTCTCTCTTTCTTGCTCTCTCTCACTATCTCACTCATTCTCTTCACTTTCATTGCCTCTCTTTTTATATCTGTTTTTCTCTGTCTCTCTCTCTTTGTCCCTCTTTCTGTTGTGACCACAAATGCATAGGTTTTATCGCCATTCTTATAAAGCTGACAGAGTTTGGATAAATTGCAGCAGTTTGAAATAAAAAAAAGTTTACAGTATAGTAAAATGGATCTCTATAGCACATGGATTAATACTCATCTAAGAATTCCGCTAAGATCAACTCTGGATGGCAGTGAAGCAGAGCTGAACACGTGTATCTCCTGGAATTTGGCTGAAATGGTCAACTTAAAAAGCCTTTCTGAGAGCAGAATAATAGTAGATAACTGACCTAGCCCCTGACCTCTGACATTTCACTCAAAAAATAATAAAGCCAAATTCTGGTAGCAAGAAACCAAGAAACAGTGAATGTGTGATGCAGCTCAAGCATGGGCAAGAGGTGTAGACAGTGGCTATCCATGTTGTGTCGATAGTTTAGTAGTATCGGGGGGGGTGTTAATTGATTGTTCCACAGTTTCTGCTGGTGACATCCATGGCCTGATAGATCAGCAAATCGGGCCATTGATTGGTGAGATCTGCTGAGATCAGGGTTAGACAAACTTTTCCTGTGGTTTATATTTCACACCAAGGGGAAAAAAGCATCGTGTTCTTGGTTATTTTTAAACAGGTTCTGATTTGGCTAGTGTAAATGCCAATAGATTACACGGCATGGATAAAGGGGTATAAAGCTCCACAGTATTTGGCTGAGGAGCAGTAGAACTGTTTTCTCTCCAGTGATGGATCTCCATTCAATAGCTCTGGAGTGAGTTGGAGTAGAATTTGCAATTCAGAATTAATTATCCAACATGAGCACCTGACATCCCTACAGCTCTTGTTGCTTAAGGGTCTTGATTTCTCAAGAAATACTGGATGAACAAGCTTCTTTAGACACACACACACACACTCTACATACATACATACAAACACACACACGTGTAGAATTCGAGCAATTATGACAAGATTCAAATTTCATTACCTAGCAAAATGAAGGCCAGCTCATGTGGTCTGAAATAAACGTTTCAGAACACAAAGTGCAGATTATTGCTTACACCTACACTTAAATCTGTCAGAATACCCATGCTAACCCCTGTCCATTACTGAAAGCACCTACAATAAGAAGGTGATCTGGTTTGATGAACCATGTTTTCTTTTACATAATGTAGATGGCTGAGTACATGTGCATCACTTACCTGGGGAAAAGATGGCACAAGGATGCACTGTGGGAAGAAGCTCTGGTCAATCTAGTGTGATGCTCTAGCCAATGTTCTGCTGGGAAACCCTGGGTCCTGGCATTCTTGCGGCTGATATTTTTACATATAACACCCACCGAAACATGCTTGCAGGCCAAATATGCCACTTCATAATTCATAATGGCAGTGCCATCTTTCAGCAGGATAATGCGCTCTCGTTCAGAAATGGTTTGAAAAACATGACAAAGAGCTCAAGGTGTTGGCTTGACTTTTAAATTCCCCAAGTCTTGATCCAATCAAGCATCTGTGGGATGTGCTGGACAAACTAGTCTAATCTATGGACAACCCACTTCATAACTTACAGGACTTGGTAAGTGCCTGATACCACACATGGGAGTCCATGCCTTGGTCAGTCAGAGCTATTTTGGTGACACAAGGGAGACCCATGCATTATTAGACAGATTATTTAAATGTATTTGTGTCCTCCCTTCACCACTTTCTCTCTCAGGAAGTGTTCTTTCTGACTCCACTGTCCCCAGGGTTGTGTGCGAGGATGGATGCGTGTGGGTGTCTGTTATGTATTCCAATTGGCCACAAATATGGTGGGAGAGTGTAGGTTAAAGATAACCCAGTGCATGCATATGTGTGTGAGGACTTTTTGTCTGAGCGTAACTTATTTCAGCTAAACCCATTTCGAATTCCAGCTGCTTCATTTTCAAAGTGGAACAGTTTAACAGTTATGATCATC
>JBBPCX010000114.1:4669069-4689069 GCA_037974365.1 Hydrocynus forskahlii
ACACACACACACACACACGCACATATATATATATATATATATATATATATATATACACACACACAGTAAACCCCCTGCTCTGCTTATTGCAGGGGTTACGTTTCAAGAGCACCCGCGTATAGTGAAAAACGTGAATTTGTGTTGTGGTAAACCCTATATTGTGTAAACCCTAAATATGCCCCCAAGTATGCTCCCAAAACAGTTTAATTTCATTTTAAACTCAATTTAATACATTACCCTTAATAAATGTAAAAGTAAACCCGTATCTGTACTGTACAGTGTACACTGAACTGCCATCTCCCGCAGAGCTAGAATGTAAAATACCGATGTTACCCCTGTATAGACTGTACTGTAATTCATGCACGCACATTTTCTTTGGTATGCGCTGTTGTTTGCTTTGGTATAAGCAGGGTAAATACAGTAATTAATTAATTTAATTTACAAAAATAAAAATACAGGGCTTTAAAAAGAACAAAACGAAAAACACAAGAACACTCAGATGAACACTCGAGATGTGTCACAGGGCAGCAGCCAATCAGCAGCAAGGAGAAATAATTAACGTTCTCAGATTGGCTACTTTCAAACCTCCCGCCTCTAAGTGGTATTTCACCATCCCAAGACGCATTTTCTCTCAACAGTACCAACAAATTTATAGATATATTTTATATGGAAATATAGCAGAATTTATGTTACAAAATTAGTAAATTATATTTTTCTTAATAATTTAGCGCTAAAAGACATGAAAAATTATGTATCGCCACAACAAAGCGGTGATGTCCGGGCCTCGTCCGTCACACCCCCATAAACAACCCAACATGAGGACGAGGGGATGTGGCGAACAAAGCCCGGTATCCGCAAACAATTATTAGTTTGGTATACTGTATATATATTTATGAAGCTGATGTGATTATGATACTCAAGAACTTCATAAGCCTCAGACCATTTGCATGAACTTGTGAAAACTATTTATGACCTATTTGTTGTTCACAAAAGAAATTGAAATATTGAATACAACATCTAAAATAGGTGCTTAATTACTACTAATTACTGTTAATTACTATTGCTAACATTTACTAACACCTTGGACCTTAAGGGCCTTAATGGTCTAACATATGTTTTATTTAAGCAATGAAGCCATTCATGGTGGAGATGCAAATGTACATTCCTGTAAATGCAGAACAGTAGCCTGGGAATCGTTTTTATTTTTAGATTTGCCTCTATTTTACCATCATCAGCATAGAGACCATGTAGAGTCACTGGTCATTTTGGTCATAGTAAAAGAAAATGGCTTTATTTGCATTACAGACATTGCAACCCCTGGTTCCTATCACTTCCACTGTAAGAAAATCTAATGAAACATCTAAAAATGCCTTCTGGTGCTGAACTATCTGCACTGGCTTATTAATGTATTTCTGAATCTGCATTGTGTGACAAGTGATACCAAACTTTTAAACAATGGTGCATGAGCGCACGTTTGCTGAGTTAATTAGGCAGAGCCTCTCCTCTCACAGCTCTGTCAACATTACCTCATCCTCCCCCTTCCTGCACTCCTGTGGGAACTGTGCCCCTCTCTCTCAGGGGAATAAAAGAGGGGGCTGCACCCGGGCCCTACCCCAAACCCCGCCACCATACAATCCCCAACAAAAGGGTCGGGGGGTCCTAATTCCCAGGCAACGATATAAATTGTGCCACTGGTGAGGGGCTGTGGAGGAAGTGGATGGCGGTTGCCCTTGTCTGGAAGAGAGAGGGAGAGAGGCAGATTCAAACAGGAGAAAAATGTCTGAAAAGTCATGAAAGGGCTCTACGGATGTTGGAGCGTTGAGGAACAGGGGGCTATTTTTGTAGGGATGGAGAGAGTGGCAGCAAGAGGAAAGAGTGGGGGTGGTGGGGTATAGAAAAAGGCCAGGTCAGTCTCAAAGCGGAGGTCAGCTCAGCCTGAAAAGGAGGCAACTCTCAAGCAGCAGCCTTTCAGGGGCAAAGCCCCTCTCTCAAAAAAATTGTCTGGTAAGAAGGGGTTAACCAAAAAACTTCATAATGAATCTGGAGCAGGAATCTCTCCATGTATCTTGATGTGTACATGAGCACTTAGATTGTAATGGTGGTGAAAATTTTAGGAAAGAATTAAGGTGCCACTTTTGGTTCTCTACAGAACCTTTCAATAGATTGTTCTTTAAAGGGACACTCTAGGGTTTTTGTCCTAGCATCTGTGTAACACATGGACAATAATGTTGAAGCTCTTTTATGTAAAGAAAGAAAAATGCACTGCTCACTGGTATCTGCTCCTGTGGTAGATTGAGATTAGGACTACGCATTGAATGGTTCTTTAGGGAACCAACACTGGCTTCACTACCAATATCCTTTTTGGCACCTTTTGGTTTTAAGAATGCAGTTCTTAAGTTCTAAATAACTTTTTCCTCAAAATACAAAATCTGAAATGTCAAAACTCAAAAGTTCATTAGAATAGAAGAGGCAGTGAACAACAGAGCTGTAGCCCACACTGTTGCTTTATTCAGCCAGGTCCAGTGTGTGTGTGTGTGCGTGTGTGTGTGTGTGTGTGTGTGTGTATGTGTGTGTGTGTTTGTGCGTGTACGAGTGAGTGTGCAGATAATTGGAGCGCTGTCTTATCTAGTGGCTCTGACACATTGGAGAGAGGGTCACAAGCAGCGGAGCGGCAGAGAGAACAGAAGCTCAACAGTTACCAATCATTTCAAACCCCACCGAAAAGAGAGGCACTGAAGAAAAGCATCGTGGGCCGCCTTTCTTTGAAGGCCGTGCCCTGCTGAGGTTCAAAGGGCCGCCAGGCTCACAGCCCTGACCTGCTGCTATAGGCTGAAATAATAGAGCTTAGAGGCCAAGGCCCAGCACAATTAGAGCTGTTTCACCCTCCCACAAATGCAGGCGCACACACACATACAAACACATACATTCACACACACACTCAATTTCACACATGTACACTCAAACACATACAGACACACTTACAGCACGGATGCACACGGAGGCGATGTGTACTTTTGGTTTTGATGCATAAAGGGTGAAAAAAGTGCAAACATTGAATATAGCCCTCTTTAAACAGCCAATAACAGTTGAAAATGGCAGCATTCAAAGGAATTTTTGAGATTTTTGGGAGTCTCAAAAGCTGTGCTAAAAGCTTGTTGTTGTTATAAATGATAAACCACCAAAACATTCTATTTATGTATGTTTGTTTGCTTGCTTATTTATTTATGTACTTAATATGCATTTTATTTGCTTAAATTTCTCTTTATTTATTTTATTTCCTTACTAATTTATTTACATATACATGTATTTATTTGAATATTTATTTTGAATTCTTACTGTATTGTATACTTGTTGGTTTTTATATATTTATTCTTCATATTAATTCTTAATCAGGTTTTTTATTTGTTTCATTTTATTTGTTTGTTTGTTTATTAATTTATTTTTGCCCCCTTTTTTGCTGCTAGCAGTTATTGTGGTCACTGATTCTATGGAATGCAATTAGGAAACCTAAATTAACTGGTAATGGAGAACCTAGTCTCCAAATCATGGTTGCTGTGGTAACGGCGGCTCACAACACTGCCTCCAGTAGTTTTGTCACTTTATCTGCAAAATGCACAATTGAGCCCGAAACTGGGTCTCTGGTGGGGGAGAAACAGCTGTGCTTTCTCACTCTCACTCTGACTCTGTCTTTCTGTCTCGATCTCTCTCTGTCAGTGTATGTGTGTATGTGTACATGTTTGTGTGTGTATTAGTGTGGATGCAGATAAAAGCACAAGAAACAGAGTGTGCACTCTGAGGCACTGGAGGTTATCTGTGTGAGTGTGTGGGTTCCATTGGTTAGATCTGAAACAGCCATCAGAAAGAGCTGAACTTTATCAGAGATGGAATGCCCTATGATCACTCTGTAGTCTCACAAAACCTTAAGAGCCAACTACAACCTACTGAGTTGGACCTTAAAATGCATGCATCCAACTAGGCCACATCCACACTCTAGGTGCACATTCACAGCCTTTCATCAGAGTTCAGTTTCTGACCACAGTTTCTGACCATCATCCATGGTTGTGGACCACTCTCAACTTTGCAGTGACACAATTTATAACCCAAGCAACACTGCAACACCAGCTCCACATGTCAGCTCCACTGCTGTTTTGAGAATAATCAGCTACCAAAACATACCTGCTCAACAGTAAGAAAACGGTTAGGGATGCAAAACTTTTCTCCAAGGATCCCAGTTAGAGATCTGCAGAGGATGGTAGCACTTTGAATTGACTACAGAATCTAAACCCTAAAGAACATAGATGCCACCTCCATGCCAGCAAAGCATTAAGAAGGTGCACCAGAAGAAACCTTTGCTTTAGTGTAACCGCAAACATAATCACCTGAAGTTGGCCAAAGCCCTACTTGGAACTTTAGCTGGGTTCTGTGGTCAAATGAGTCAAAAATAGAGCTTTCTGCGAACAAACACATGTGGTGGGTTTGGCATAAAATACAGACAAGAACTTCCTCCCCACTGTCAAGAATGCCAAACAGCTAAGATTGTGTGGTGGATGGATCATCCAACAAGAAAATAACCAAGAATATACATCCAGGTCATTTTTATAGTGAAGGTAATTTTATTAGCCACAGACTTTGATTTTTTTCCCCCATGTTTTCCAATGGCAAATTAATGACTGACTGCAAGTAGTGTACCTATTATATAAACACATTTTTTCATATTTTCACAAACACATTTTCACACAGAAAATCAACAAAACATGCAAGAGCATACATTGCATACCACTATAACAGGATGCTTTTTAATCTTGAATGGGTTGCCGGATTAAGGTTGAATAACTGCTAGATGTGAAAAGCAGAAGTTAGCTGAAGCCAAAGTAAGTTGAAAAAAGTTAACGTTGCAAATGACTCATAATTCTGCAAACTTGCAGACTTGTGTTTCTCGCCATGCCTGGCCCCATCACTTATACACATGTGTCTTGCGTCTTACAGGGTGCACACACACATACGAGCACACTCCTGTGAGGTGCAAATGAGTTGAGTGGAGACGGATAGCTGTGGGCTGCAGGCAGGCAGGATTGCTTTGACCCGCCACCGTGCTGAGTGCAGGTATTGGCTGCTTGATGTGGGTTGAGCACTTATCCCTTCTCCCTGCTGTCTAGAGAGCCCACATGGGCCTTGCTGCAGCTGTGTGTTCTGTGTCTATCACCCAGGTGCACCGCGTGTGGACAGACCCACACATACACAGACATACCTCACACATACGTACATGTGAGATGAGCCTACAGGTGGCGACTGAACCCCACAACTGTAACATTGCCAAGATATTATGGGGGATCCAGCATGAGCAGTTTATGGCACACATGTTCAGTGAAATTTCCTCCTGAACGGAGCACCGCATGACTCAGGGAAAAAAACAATCTGCCTTTCCAAAACGGCCTCTGACTTGAGGGGAAAGGGGTTAGTATATGTAATAGAACACAAATGTCTCTAAGAAACTGGCTCTTGTGGAACGAAATGAAAAGGAATGGCAAAGAACACAGCAAGCAAGGGGTGAAGGTAACAGGTTAGAACAAAATATGCAGCGAAAAGTAAACATTTCATGAAGGTTCTCTGCTGCTTACATTGGGATCCAGTCGTCATGAACCATCTTCCTGAAGATCTACCTTCCTATGGTAGGAATCATGGTCTGATACACCTGCCCCAGCTAATTATCTTCTAACATGAAGCTTAAAGAAGGAGAGTTGGTGACCAAGCTTATGCAAAAGGTTTGCTTTTCACCATTAAGTGAAACAAGCATGAAGCACTTCCTGATTTCCCTGAATTCCCATTTCCTGATCCTTGCCAAGAGTCCTCTAACAGATTGCTGCCAATAGCCTGACTGTTTTTTGATAAAAAAAAAATTCAGGAGGGGAAGCAAATGTGCTAAATTTCACGCTCTTAACTGGGCTGTACTCTCGAAGACAAATCGTTAAAGCAAAAAAAAAAAAAGAAAATAAAAACATATGTGAAAATAACACCTGTTATTGGTGTGAGAGCGAGCATGTGCCAAGTTCCTGTTGATTAATAGAAGCTGCCAGGACTGGGGGAAAGCATGGAGTTTGGGTTCATTCTGAATTAGTCGAGATCTGAAAGCACATGACCAGCAGCACCACTATAGGTCTGGGCAAATCCACTGATTTTGTGGCTTGTGGCTCCTTCGTACTGTAATGTCACACCTATCAGCAGGTCTCATGTACAGAGGTTTGTTTAACGCAGAGAGAGAGCGCGAAGTGTGGCCAGCAGAGAAGTGAGCCAGCCAGGAGGGTGTCTAAGCCTTGGCGGGGGTCCCTGGCTTTCAGATCGGTGGGGGCAATGATGGCAGGTGGCTGCCTACCTGCCAGCAGAAAAGGAAAGGAGAAAAAAGAGAAAGAAACAGAAAACAGGTTCTGTTGCTCTGCTGGAGCCAGGAGCCTCTGCCAAGGGGTGCTGTCAGACAGACCAGGGTTTTACAGTTGGGGTGGGAGAGAAGGAAAGAGAGAGGCAGTGAGAGAGAGAGACACCGAGGTTACCGGTATGAGACAGTGTGCAAGTGCATCCGACTACTTCATTACAACAGCAGCGGCCAAGCTGCTCAATCCAGCCGTCCCATGCAACCTTGCTATTCACAAAACCACTTCCTATTTAGGTTTACAGATGCACCATTCCATGCAAACAGCTGGTGTGTGGAGAACATGTAAGGGAAACTTCACCCAAACCCTGTTTCATTGGTGTATCCTGGAGTCGTATGGTTAGTGGATTCAGGGATAAACTGGACTACAACATTCCAGAATGTTGTTTTGGTACCATCTCATAGTTAAAATAAAAGATATCCAACTGTTCTTTAGTGAAGCTAATGGTTAGAACCACTCAAAGAATTACTGGAACACAGTGGTTTGAAATGGTTTACTGCATGGTTAGAATGTTTCTCTTGTTTTCTGGTTTTATCTGCAGTTTGAGTGAATTTTTTTGTCAATATTTGATTTATATTTGATCAATATTTGCTAAAGGGCAGCAATGTTTCAGAGGGAAAAATAAAAAGCCCATCACGTTTCAGAGTTAAAAGAGCACATCCCATTGTGTGGAGTCTGAAGAAAGGTTTATAGAAGTTATGGGAAGCATAAAATAAGATAAGAGATAAGATAAACCTTTAGTAGTCACACAAGTGAGAAATTTGCATTGCTGCAGCAGAAAGTGAGCAGAACAAAGGTAAGAGCAGCAGAAAGCATCAAAATAATAGATTAAAAGCTATACCATACAAAAAAATATAAATAAAACCATAGACTTCACAACTGATACAAAAAATGTAAATAGACATTTGAATGTGTATGCTAATGTATGTGTCTATGTATGTGTATATGTACATCGTGGAAATATGATATTATATGCTCTGCTTTTTTTTGCTCTTTTCGAGGCAATATATATTTTTTCACGCATTTTAGTGATAAATCATTACGAAGAATAATTTACTGATTTTGTAACATACATGTTAACATAAATTCAGCTAAATTTCCATATAAAACATAACTGTGTACATTTTTTATGAATTAACTGCAGGAGATGGCAGATCAGTGTACACTGTACTGCACTATTACGGGTTTTACTTTAAAAAAAATTTGGGTAATGTATTAGACTGAGTTTAAAATGAAATTACGGTGTTTTGGGCATATGTAGGGTTTCCACTATTAAAAATATTAGCCCTTCTTTTTTTTTTTTACTACATTACAAATTTGCAGTTTTTTACTATTCACGGGTGCTCTTAGAAGGTAACCCCCGTAAATGTCGTGGGCTTACTATATATGGATATATATGGACACTGGATATATATTTGGTATGACAAAACAGTAATAGTGTAGCAAAAATTACACAAATTGCCCATTGCAAAAACTGAATGACAGGCATTGACAAAACAGTAATAGTGTAAAAGACAAACTGCCCCTTGCAAAATTGGTTCACAGTAATATTTATGTTAACAATTCACACTGTTCTCCCCTGCTCACCACCGCCAACCAAAGTCCATCTTAACTACTAGACAGCACAGCTGGTCCCACATGGCCTTTTTAAGCATGCCATCCACAGCACAGGAGGAAAGCGGCACCGAAATTGTACGATGCAAAATGATTCAGTACAGCCGTATCTACAAAAAATGGATCCACCTGCAGAGCAGGAGCTTCTGTTAAGCTGGAAAAATACTAATATGTTCTTTTAATGAAAAAAGGTAATATTCAGAGACAATCTATGGGTAAAGTTTTAATGAACTGAAAGATGTGTGTTGTCATTTGTCACCTGGATTAGCTGCAGCCAGCAGTAATCAACACCTGATCCGGCAGCATCATCATACGTCCGAACACATGCACACACACACACACACACACACAAACACTCACTCAGTCTTGAAGTGTGAAGTCATTTGCCCACCTTCTATCTCCCAATCAATCTGCAAGGCAAAAAGAGGACTAGATAGTGAGAAAGAGACAGAGAGACTGGTGGAGTGAAGAGGACACATACTGTACCTTGGGAGAGAGAATGAAGATCAGGCATTCTCCACTTTGGCCAGAGGCTGGTAAATAATTAATGTGTGGGAGACACAGTAGCAGTTTGAAATGTAAATGCGACCATGTTTGTGTGTGTTTGTGTGTGTGTGTGTGTGTGTGTTTGTGTGTGTGTGTGTGTGTATTTGTCACTGTTTTTTGGCATGGATGCACCTGGAATAGGCATGACTCAAGGGCCATAAAGGTGTGTGAAAGAGATAGACAGAACTTGGGGGGAGGACACATATGCCCCCAATCAAACCTGTCAGCTGGTCTCATTTTAACACCGCCTAAGTCCTTGCCTATGCTGCATAAAGCCCCTTGTGCTAGTTTTGTGAGGGGTATTTGAAGGACAAGCCAGAACCAACAGCTTGCACTGTTGATCCACCAATAACATCACTCGTGTCCATTTGTTTCAATTTCTTCCTGATAGTGCAGGTGCACAGATCAAGGACACACAGAGAGGGGGGCTGTGTATTAGCATATGCGGTTTGGAAATTTATAAAACCAACATCTTTTAAATGAATAAAGGCCTTATTCCACTATTCCACTCCTTAACACTGACCGGCTGAATAAAGGCTGTTTTCCGCTATTCCACTGTAGCCTTTACACTGACCAGCTGAATAAATGTCTTATTCCCCTGGTTATGGTACTATTAGAACAGTTAGTAATTCAGACTCAGAACTATCCATACCCTGATCGAATATCAGTGTCTTTTTCCCATTATACAATAGAATTGTGGTGGTAGGTGGGGTAATATGGAGGTTGTGTCCTGGTCAGATTCTCATACGATACTAGTATTAATGGTATACATCAACAAAAAACTTTAGAGTTTCAAGACCTTTATGTACCTCTTACCCTTTACAATTTGGTTACAGACCCCAGTTCTGACATGTGTTCTTTGGTGATTGTCTCAAATGATGATGCATGACCATTCTGTGGCAATTATGCTTGACCAAAAATGGTTTGCATATAATATATTCAGTAATAATAAAATAATACATTCATTTCTACATTCATGCACATGTCCAGGTTTGTAACCAAATTCAGTAAGGGTATTCATGTCTTGAATAGAAGGATTCACTTTTCAGTAAAACTGCTCATTTTTTTAGAACTGTACTATGCCATACCACGCTGCCCATGGAAACCAACCTACAGTCTTTTTCCTATTCAAAGCCTGGTACATACGTGACATACCTTTACATCTTCACATTTGTCTCAGGACCCCTTCTGATGCCTGATTCCTAATTTCCTGATACCTGATTTCTTTTTAAGTGTCAATTTTCTCGCTGTTATTTGTCAATTAATTAACTGCTTTTACTCAATTAATACTAGTAATGGTGCTATTGCAAATATTGTGACACATTTACAGCCATAAGATTGTTTTCCTCAGAATAAACCTGATTACCCTTTTAAAAAGTATAATGTCCTCGAATGTTTGACAGACAGTGCATGTGTTAATTTGCATGCCCATGTGGTTGTGTAGGTATGTATGTGTATGCAAAGGCATGCCAGTCTCTAAGCAGGCCTGAAAGTGGGGGGTTAACAGGTTTCTGCAGGGGGCAGAAGGCAGGCCAGCGCGGGGCAGTCTGGCAATATGACAGTATGGGCTCTGGAGAAATCTTGTCTCTCCTGTCACTCTGTCCCAAAATCCCCCAAACTGAGCTCAAACCCCTCCTCACGTCCATCTGGCCTCCTGGACAAGCTGAGACCATCCTCTCCCTGAGCCTTATGTGTGTCATCCACCCTGTCACACACACCCATACTTTATGCACAATTGCCACTCATATCCTCAGCTGTCTCCCACTTCCGTCGTCCTGCTTGGCAGTTTAACCCCCAACGGAGTGCCTGTCCACCTCCCAGGCCAGCTGGTAGCTGAATGAGGCCAGGCTCCCCTCGTCCAGCCCTGGACAGGATGGCCTGACTGGCTGGCATATGCTGGAAATGACCTCCTCACACTGCTGCAGCAAGCTGTCTCAATCCCTCAGGCTGGTTACTCAGCTCAAGACATGAAAATAGTAATGTACAAAAAGTGTCTTTAGATGCATAGTAAACATCACCAACCTTCCTCCAGAAGATTTCGAACATTCAATACCATTCTGTGTTGGATCAAGTGGAGCGCATAAAGGTTGGAGCAAGGATGGTGACCACTGCTGTAAGAGCAAAATAAAATGAATTCTGGTTTTTGGTAAGTATATGCTGCCTCTGAATATGGACGCATGACTCTGGCACTAGGCAGAACTCTGACTCTACACATCAGGGTCTTACAGTCCTTGAAGTAACCTCAGTACTGCACAGGTTTTCCCTGCCCAGACACTCCTGACACTGGTCAGGTCATTTTCAGGATGAAATGATAATGCTGGTAAATAGAAAACAATAAACTGCTCAGCTTTGGACCCTGCAGGGTTTGAGAACCCAGATATACAGTATGCAGAAATCATTACTAGCAGTGCTCTTGCTCAGTGTTCCCAGCTGAAACAGTAGCAGCACTCATAGCAAGTCTTCCTAACCGAGTGCCCTGGGTTTGGCAGCAACAGAGGTGGCCATGTAGTGGTATGTGGTGGTGGTGGGGGTGAGGGTGGTCTGGCAGCCCCGACGGGCAGCATTAGAACAGATTATCGCTCTGTCCCTGGCACCGGGTACATGGCAAAGGAAAGCAAGCATGTCAAAACTGGTTTCACTCACCAACCTTGCGAACTTTAAATCTGTTTGACTGCTAAATGGTATTTCCCTGTATCAAGGCCTGGGATAAAGGCATACATAAAGCTGGTGTCCAAGAAGGGGTCCATGAGGGATCCTCTGCCCCAAAAGGAAGCCTCTTGTGAGGGTGTTCCTCATAGGCGACTCCCTGGCCCATGCCAGACCTGGGCTGGGCACACTGGTAGATTTAGGCACAGTCAGGCTGCTCGGCTCCAGCTAGCGTGTCCAATCAACCAGTGCTTCCAGCAAGGCGCTCCATCCTCCGTCTGCCTGCTGCTCCTAGCATGCCCCCCCGCCCAATCCTAACCTCACTGGCCAGGATTCTGCATTTCTCCCAGAAGCTGCCAAGCTTAGAATTTCAATCAGCAGTAGGGCCAGTTCTGTGCAGTGGACAGATATTTCACTTTCTCTGGCAGAAATCATCCAGTAAAAGATCTGAAAATGCCTCTGTCTGTAGTCGTGACTAAAATTCTTGTCTGGTCATGAATTATCCATTCATGGACCAATTCATTAGAAACACTTATTTTACTCAAAATTATTTAGATGGTGTCAGTTCTAATGCTAGATTAAGAGATGCCCACCATCAAAATATACCTAGCCCAGAAACTGACCATTGGCTGGATGGCTGGAGTATGGTTAACACCAGTTATACATTGCAACACATGTATGTTTTTTTCTAATAAAGTGTGGCCATACTAGTAGTCCAGAGGAAGTAAATTTTTATATTAAGGTTTATGACCATACATGTAGTCCACTGGTGAACTGAACAAATTATAATCCTGATACTGGCATGGGACAGTAAGGTCCTTAACTTCAAAGGTTCTGATTCCCTTACTCTGAAGTCTCCCTCTATAATCTAGTAGAACATGCACATGAAAGTTATCCTTCACATGTACATATAAAAATGTATGCCAGTGTCACAGCATTATTAAACTATAGTATGCAGCCAGATATTCCCATTGTCATAGAATGTGAAATATTTCATTACAATTTGCCGTATGGCGTGTTGATTCTTTCATAAATATTTATCTCGTTGTAAACATGCTAATTATTCACAGTTATGCAACTGCAAAGCCGTGCAAACGTATGGATACATACCATTACTTAAGCAATCTGCATCTGGTGCTGAAGTGTCCCCTGTGCGGGTGCTATAGGCAGAGTCACATGGAATCATGTATAACTGCATTCCTTCCATGCACAGTAGGTGCAATCTTCCACATGCAGACCCAGGAGTGTGGAGTAGAAAGGATTAGAGCTGCTACTACTGCATAGTACAGAGGGAATTACCTCTCTTCATGGGCGTGTGTGTGTGTGTGTGTGTGTGCGTGTGTGTGTATCAGCTGTCTCTGAACACCCCACACACAGCTAAGAGCCTGTGGTAGGACTTCAGCTCTGTGGGCACCTAGAAAGGTTTGGGGGGTGGAAAAGCGAGAGAGAGAGAGAGAGAGAGAGAAAGAGAGAGAGAGAGAGGTTGATTTGACTGAGCCCCTGTCTTGTCAAGACGGATTAGAGAAATGACTTTGAGGGTTTTTTCTTCCCCTGGTTCAGTATGAGAGAGAACAAGCTCCCTGTTTCTCTCTGGCTCTCAAGCTGCTGAGAGTTTCAGCAGGCTCTTTTTATCTGCTTTATCTCGGCACGTCCATTAATTCTCTCCAGCCGTAATGAGCTCATCACACATCTGTAAACACTCCCAATAAGTGATCCAAGAGGAATCGAGATGCTGGCTGTCTGTTACCTTTCAGTGGGACCAGTTCTTTCTATGACCTGCATAAGCAGTCACATTGTTTTTAGTGTGCCAGTCATTATTTTGACTGAAGACATCATTGATAAGTATTCATTTGTATTTGTCCTATTTTGTATACTATCAATATAGTATAGACTTATATTATTCATATATACTCTTCTCTGATTATAATAAATGAAGGATCATTGTTTTCCATTCGTATATATATAAAAAAATAATATGATTAAGTTGGGTGGGGTGGACCAACATCCCATCTCGGACCCATAAATGGCCTAAAGAAGCAGGCCCTGATAGGCTTGTGACAAAGATGTCACTCGTTCTTGGTGGAACGCTACTAGCCCCACCCACTCCACAGACTAGTGCACAGACTAGTGTGCATGATCATAAATAATGAGCAATAAAACTCTGACACGAGTCACTGCACCAGCATCATTTTCTCCTATCTAGCAGATCACAAGCATGGCCACCACTCTCAACAGACATACACACACACACACTCACACACACACACATGCTTATACTCACACACATATTGCACAAGCACGACCATGGGTAATTAGTCTCTCTATTGTGATGGCGGAGTTTGATAACGTGCCGTTCTTTATTTGCTAGCATGCACGTCTCATCTCTGCTCGGAGCAAGTCACATCGTGCACTTGAAAGGATCCATCAAGAGCTTCAATCACAAGGACACACACACACACACACACACAGGCACAATCACTTGAATCTTCAAGAGGATGTTTTTAGAATCTCCAGCTGTTAAACGTCATCCCCATTCAGTTAGATACAACAGGATCTCACGACGAAAGGTCAGTGGTCACTGGAGCAGCTAGTCTGAATCTGCTTCATTCAAACAATCTTTACTACTCCTTTTGGAGC
This sequence comes from Hydrocynus forskahlii, assembly GCA_037974365.1. Lineage (NCBI taxonomy): Eukaryota > Metazoa > Chordata > Actinopteri > Characiformes > Alestidae > Hydrocynus > Hydrocynus forskahlii. The sequence continues at coordinate 4,682,938 of JBBPCX010000114.1, forward strand.
AGTGAAAACATATTTTGGTAAGAAGCTACCCCCTTTTTTAGATAACCCCCTTTTTTAGATAGCTCATCCAAACATCCCCCCTCCTTCTGATTGATGCAGTAAGGGGACATTAGCACTTCTCTTTCTCCCTGTGCTAAAGTGAGAGCATGGGGGAGATTGATTACGGTACGTAATGGCAATGGCTTCCAGAAAGAAGGCTCAGGAATCAATAATGAGTTTGCTCCCCCCACCCTCCCCCCACCCCAATGCATGCCATCCCTGCCTCCCCAACCCTTTTCTTCTCTGAACCCTCCACTTGCTTTACTGCAATTAAATAAAACCACATTTGCATACGGAAAATTAATTAAAACAAACAAACCAGTAGGACTGCATCGTCTCCCACGGGAGAGAAAAAAACAGAGTGCGAGAGTGAGAGAGAGAGATAGAGTTAGGGGAGGAGAAGAGTCTCCCAAGATGAAAAATGTACCACAGTGAGCTGTGTAATTGTACAGCTCCTGTAGCTCGACTATTAATCCTGTCAGTTTAGCCCTTCACCTGACTGCCAAGTCTCTTCCACGACTTCTGCCTTAGTCTCCATATGCAGCTATAGGAGAATATATCCTAATGAGAGAGGCATGAGGGAAGCTGTAGGCTTGCTTTGGTCCTTAATCGACGTATAGTACGTTTCACGCTTTGTTAAAGTAAGCACTAATAGGGCTACGAGAGGAGCCATCAACAGCTTCGTTCTCCAGTTCACACATGCACAATCTCACACACTCCAACATATGCCTCCAAGGGCTTAGATACAAACTTCTCTCCCTCTCTTTCTTCGAATGTGCATGAAAATTATTCTGTGAGGGTCTTCTGTGTGCAGGCTCCCTTGCGTTTCATGTGTGTGTGTGTGTGTGTGTGTGTGTGTGTGTGTGTGTGTGTGTGTGTGTGCACCGTGTGGGAGCCTTTGAAAGGACTCCCTGCTGCTGCTTCAGACAAAAAGCCATCTTGCGCGGGCTGTGTTAGCGGGAGTGGCAGAAACTGGCTAAAAACTCCATTTCGGCTCCGTTTGAAGCCAGAGGACGAAAGGCGGGATCTTCTATCCATCTCCCCAAACCTCTGAAGCCACCACAGTCCAGAGGCTACCGCCGATGGTCACTTTCTCCCTTTGGAAGGTATGTGGGAGTATGCAACCTTTAGCCATAGAGAGTCAGAGCTTTGGCCAGAGCCCTAGCACTGGACACAGCTGGCACTGGGTCTAGCCATGACGGTTCAATTCTTTATGGTCATGCTACGCTGAGCAATGCCAGGCTGCCTACTGATGACTGTGCAGGAGCTCATGGACGTTTTCTTGACACCAGAACCACGCATTCCTGTAGGCAACCAGGGACATTTGCAAAAGGTCAATATCAAGGTCATTCTGGCAATACAACTATGCTTTCTACTTGTCACGGACAAAAGTTTTCAGCTCTAGTCCAGCTCATGAAGGTACTGACTGTTAACTGAAGAATTAGATCAGACCTGGTGAAACGGTGAATACTTGAAACTTACCGAAAATGTTATCAACTCTGTCCTTGTACATTTAGAGGCATAACCTTCAGAGCAATGCACATACACTCCAAACTCAAGCGTTTGAGTCGCATGGCTAGCTTGCCTCTAAGGCTTGGCACAATGTCTGTAAAGTGCGCTGTCCCATTTGCATTCTGTATTGGTCTCCTCTTGTCTTCCCTGAAAGAGCCCCAAAGCATATAGTGGGCTGTACCCGGGGGCTAAGACAACAACAGTTAAAGCAGCCACTCTCTGATGAGGAAACATTTCCTGGATTGCAACACTCCCTGCAATCTGACAATCCGCTTTGTCTTCTTAGGCTGCAGCAACGTCCCGCCCATGTAAACTTGCCTCAGAGCTGCCAGAGCAACATGCCGTGTGGGTCAGGGATATTCTGAGAAAGCCCATGCTGATGATGCACCTCCATCCATTCTAATCCCTTTGTATGCTGTCAAGTGCATGCTAAGCTATTCTTTAGTGTTGATCACCACTCTAGATTTTTATGAAGTCAGTAGTCTTCCATAAGATTTTGTGTGATATATACGGCAGCCCTTGCAGCTAATCAGAGAGGACCATCCCAAGGGAACCGCTTGCAAGCAATTCACGTCTTTTGTTAAGTAAAAAAGGAAGCTGAAGGAAAAAGAATAATTAAGAGAAGGGGATCTGTGCTTGGAGAAACCAATGTCAGAAATGATATACTATGATGTCTTAATCAGGAGATTTTGGTGCACATTACGGTAACAGCATCCACACCTGCATTGGTTAGAAGACATCCTTGACAGACATTTTCTGCTGTGCTCAACACGATGCGACAAAATCTTCAGACGAGGTGTTGAGAGGCTGCAATAACACCTAAGAACTGCGGCCTCTAAAAAAGTTTCCTCTGTTACATAACGGGCTAGAAGGCATGTGGGCACCTCCTTTCACACCTCCCCAGTCTCCTCTCCGGGAGCATATTGGACACACAAAGGCCGTGCATCTCTTCTGCAGTAAATAACATGTTAACTGCCCAGACCTCTCTTTCTGCTGTTCTGGGTGAGTGCTCCCACAGCAAACATGTGCTAGCAAAAATAGGTACCTCTTCTTCACAGACCTTACCCGTTCTTCCTCTCTTCACCACTCCTGTCCGCACAGAGGCCCCCTCCCACAAGGCAGGGCTCCATCTCGGCTTACAGATTGGCCATGACAGCCACGTCATTTCAAGTGCGGCTTTGAGCTAAATTGAAGTGAGCAACGGCACCTGTGCCAGAGGAGGCCAGCACTGTGCAGCCCTGAAGTGGTGCAGGCGGACAGCCAGGGGAGAAACCTGCTACCTGCTGCTTTCAAAGCCGCTGCCTTCTCTCGCAATCTGCCTCTGTTCTCCTCCCTTTGCTCAGCTGGCCACTCCTTTATTGAGAGTTTGGCTAGCACACCATGCAGAGAGGCCCTGAGGTCTCAGTTGTTTTGCCCAGTGGGCATATACTAAGTACTCATATGGTACTCATCTAAGCAGACAAGCTGCATCCACAGATCTTTTATAAATTCAGCTCTCGAAAGGAAAGAAATGTGAAGATGCTTAGCAGAAAAATGGTTTAAAGTAGGGGTGTCACGCTCAGATACTCCGACATGGGTCAAAATCACTTTGATAAATGTGATGTAAAGAGAGATACACAGATAAGGACATGAGTAACTACTCCCTACATTGTGCACCATGTAGGAACTAAAATACATGCTTCTGCACCCAAATAGTGTGTAATATGGTTAACAAAGACACAATGACTATTCAGCTATGTGTACAGAATTCCACACACACACACACAGTGTATATAAAGAGAAGGAAACAACCAGACTACTCACGGTACCAGTTGGAGAGGAGACGAGTCGAGGCATGGGCCTCAATGACTGAGCACTGGCTTCGGCCTACTTCCTTGTTTATATACACCATGACGTGTGCCACTTCCGGGACCCCGTGATGTCACATGACTGGTGTGCGTGACAGGGAACAATAAAGTCTTCTGATTCTGATGATTGGTTTAGGCCATGATAAAGTGGTATCGTGCCACCTCTAGTTTAAAGCAGATATATGCTACATTGCTGGCTGCCTACTGTTTCACTGCGTTACACACAGAGAAAGAATTTCACATTGTTCACACTGTGTGCTGTGCTGTGGTGTGTGGCCACTTTGCTTTACTTCTCATTAGTATAAACTTCCAGTACTTGTTAGCTACACAGGCCTTGTAGCCATGAAGAAGCAAACTTTAATCATCAAAAATGTCTTGACTTATCAATGACACAAAATTGTGTAATTTGATTTGTTTGTCTGAATTCATGTTTTTAAAGCATTTAGGTTCCTTTTAAGTGGTGTAATGGACTGGACAGGAGATATCACTGCGAGTCTTGGGCAGCGGGGAAAGGAGCGAGGGCAGCGTGGGTCAACACACTCACCGCTCTGTCAAGTTCATTTCCACACTGTCCTGTGAAGGGTGCTTCCTTCCCAGGGGGAGAGAGAGAGAAAACAGCACCAGCCAGCGAAATGCCTCATTCGTTCTCTGATCAGTGCAGCACACACATACACACACTCACACATTCTCTCGCACTCTCTTCATCCCTCTCTAGCTTCCTCACTTACACACATACAACACACACACATTTACACACTCTCTCTCTCTCTCTCTCTCTCTCTCTCTCTCTCTCTCTCTCTGTCTCATGCACACACAAACCCAGAGGAAGTGAGAAGCTCTAATTCTGGACCAGCAGCCATGCTTTGTAATTGCTCGACAGGAGATGAACAGTGCCACTAGTAGACCATTTACAGTAGGTGCTAGACCAGTGTATACTAATTTAGTAGGCTGTGACTAGCAAATTGCCTTTATCAACGGTAGAGGATGAGAATGGTTCCAAAAAATGTAATCTATTTTCATGGTTCATACCAATACCAGTAGAGCACTGTAAATCAAATTTGCTTCTAATGAGTAATGCATCAGGAGGTACCAACTGCTCTATATAGGGCCAAACATATAATCAGGCTCAAATATTTGTCTTAAAATTCTTCAATGAACTGTCTGCCACGGAAACAGAATACCGTTTAGTAGAGGAGTGGCCCCTTGGCGACAGCTGGTTAGATGGCTGCATGCAGTTGGACAGGTCGCAGTGCCTGCCGGGGTCAATGAGTGAGCCTGGTCACTCGATGGCCATTCATTAAAGAGTGGTCAGAGGGTGGATGCTGGTGTTAACAGTGTCAGCTGAGAAGTCGCCATTCTACCAGTCACTCCTAATTATCAGGTGATCAATGGCCATCTCACTGGCAGAACTGCTGTGCACTTACACACAGAATCTGTGGATGGAGTTAGTTGAATGCTGCCATGATGAGCTTGAGACACACAAAAATGCCATTGAATAACTAGTACCAACTCTCAGCTCAAAGTTTGCACTCAGACACATTGCAAAGACAACAACTGACTTAATGCAGTTGTGTGAGAAGGGAACAGGTCTCCATAGCAGGAGCCACAGTAACCTGTAAAACTGTAAAGCTAAAGCGTACAAAGTAAAATAATATATAACTGAAATATATGCAGTCAATATCTGCAGGAATTGTTTGGCAAAAAATCTAATTTACACAGTTTTCCACTTACAGATGTAGTTGATTAGCCAGGACACATTCAGATTATTCTTTTTTAGTTTAGTGCTGTTTGAGTATGTTGAGAACCAACTAAAACCATCAGTGATGGTTTGGCAGTGGCAGCTCTTGCCAAATCTCCCATGTATGGCAGTTGGTGCATTGATTGCTAAGGTGTTCAGTGCAGGAATTAACAGCAAGCTAGTAATACATTGTCACACTGCATTGTGCAAATTAGCCAACTACCAGTCAAAGCTACTGCTGGAAAATGAAAGTCTCATTTTGTGTACATGCAAATGAATGCATGTTCACATTCTATGTGATTATTTTTTCTGACCTGATGCCTGTTGATATTTATCGAATGTAATGAATAGGTGTAATTCATTCTCACTTTTGTCAGGCATAAAGTCACAGAGCACAGCCCAGAAGTGGCTGGTCAACAAGCAAGACACAGACTGACCAAGAGATGCAGCTTAACCTTAAGCTTAGATTTTCAGTTATTTACTGGTATTTGGAGAGTTTACCTCATCTTTTTATTCATGACCAGAAATTTCTGCTTTATCCAAAGTTTGCACTTGCTTTGGCACAGTTTGTGGGGCCCTTTACAACTGAGAGTATAAGGCCATCAAGCCCTGATGTTGAAACGCAAGCCCAAGCGGAACCCGTACAGATTGCAATGCAGTGTCTGCAAAAATGACTAATAATAATGAAATGGTAAAGTTAATTTGACCAATCTGAATTATATTCAAACAATCTGATGATGTTCAAAGTTAGCTTGGTGCATCCAAGGCCCTAAACCTAGAATTAAATATTTATCTTTACTCGGATGACTATAGGGGCATGAACAATTCTGGTCGTCAGTTTTGGTCTATCAGGTCAAAAGTGTCAGCATATCCATAAAGCATATTTATTGCTTGATATATTGTTTCATATATTGTGTAAGTGTTTATCAACCACTGAAATACACAGAAAAGCTTTGGTTGACTGCTACACTCTAATGAACAAAGGCTCCACAGCAT
>JBBPCX010000114.1:4694069-4696086 GCA_037974365.1 Hydrocynus forskahlii
TGCATTGAAACACATTCCTTACACACGCGGCAAGGGATCCGTACAGACGTTCTCATGCCCGCCGCAAATTGTGACCTTTTGATCTTAGACATGAGACACATATGTTGCCTAAGCTTTGACCATTACTTGGGCTCAAAGCGCTGCTGGGTAAGCACGGTATGCGCATTTTAAATAAATGCCCAGCACAGATGATCAAAAATACAATGCGTGGTCCCTCAACTGAAGGCTGCAGTTCGCATCGGAGCTGTCCATGTGCTGCCCGACCCAGGCACTGAGTAATACACAGTGGGCAGTGCTGGCACAGGGTCAGGCCAGTGTTAGCAGGGCTGCTGAATGTTGCTTTTGTTGCCCTGCAGGTATGCATTTGCATAAAGAGGGAAGGAATGAGAGAAAAAAGAGAGCAAGAGAGAAAGAGAGAGAGAAAACGATGTGGCACCAGGGGGCTGAGCTTTGGGAGAACATATGAGGCGAGCATGAGGCACAGAAGACGTATGCAAACCCATTTCTGAACAAATGGGCCAGGCCGAGCTCAAACGCAGAGAGGGTTATTAGCATCGAACGTACATAACACACACATGAATCAAGCCTTACCCAACCGTTGAGCGTGCCTGCACATACAAGAGGCGGCGGACGGCACACACACTCCAACACAAGCTCACAAGGAAGGTATTTCCAACCTTTTCTTTTTAATACCGGCCTACACTATCAGTGTGAAGCACAGCACAGTAACACCATGAAACGGGCAATAATTTGAAGTCCAATCTAGTTAATAATTACACAGTAATGTCAATATACTTTTGGTGCAAAATTCAAGTTAAACACAACTATACAAACACAAAGACAGTGAAGACAAATGCTTGTGCAATAGTAGACAATATGAGACCATCCAAATATTATCTAAATTATGAAAAAACATATTTTCTTTTCCATATCAAAATTAAAGAGCCTAATGTAAAGTTTCAAAATGTACTGTTCATCCCCTATTCCATCACAGTCCCTATATAAAAACTAAGCTGCAAAATCAGTCTGTTTTCAACTCATTGTTTTTATCATGTTATAAAAGAGAACACATTTACACACTGCCTAGTCAGCCTTTAGCAGTGTATCCCTACCCAGTTTTTCAGTCCAGGCTGCTTTTTGAATGAGGCACAATACAGGGCAGTAACAACAGCCTGTTTAATTATAAGGCATACAGGCATATTGGAAAATGTAAAAATTAATTAGGACTGATTTAAATATATAAAACAATACAAAAATGTTTTAGGTGGGCCTCAGGAAAAGACATAACATTTTGCTTTATCCCTGTGTGTTGCAAACTAGGTTGGAAAAAATATGTGGACCATCAGAGGATCAATGGAGACCAACTTGAGAAAAGGTACATCACATCTCATTTACAAAAATTGTCCTTAAAAGAAACATATACTAATGGTTCTTTAGGAAACCAAAGGCAGTTTCTCATTACGCAAAAAAAAACTTTTTGGAAGCTATATTTTTAAGTAGCAATGGACGGTTTAAGGCAGTACACACAGCGCAGCCTAGACCAGCAGTGCAGTATTGGCTAGTGTAAGGCAGTACACATGACACAACATTGGACACAAAGTACTACAGAAGTAGTAGTACCAAGAGTTTTGCTCCATTTGCAGGTTATGATGGACATTCACTTTGCATCAGTGTCCACTGCACCCATGTTTTTGCTCTCGCGTAACGTTTGGCCGTCAGGCTTAGCTGTCAGCAATGCAGGCCCTTCCAGCACACAACACACAGCCAACTCCAGCAGCGGCCCATCATTTATCCCTGATTGCCCTGAGAGCAGGGAGTGCTCAATTGGTGCTCCATAAAGGGACCAACATTTCCTCCCCATTTTTCTTCATGAATCTCTTTCACCACAGGGCCGGCTACATTGATATAACACAGGAGGAAAAATTACAGCCCTATTATTTTATTTGCATTACCTGTAATAGGCAACATATTGCTAGTGGTATTTATTGCAACCATGATACTGATGGGACTGCACTCT
>JBBPCX010000114.1:4715488-4731356 GCA_037974365.1 Hydrocynus forskahlii
TTGTTGTTGTTGTTGTTGTTGTTTTTATTGTTATTATTCTCGTTAGTATTATTATTATTATTAGTAGTAGTAGTATTAATTATTACCATAGTTGTTATTGTCGTGGTCGTAGTAAATATAAGCTTTTAGTGTACTATTATTATTATTACTGTTATTATTATTTGATGTTTTCCCATTGTCATCAGAAGACGGTTAGCCCACTTCAAATCACAACACATCGTGGATTCATTTTAAGTAGACGTTAATAAGTGAAGAATGTTGTCCAGCTGTGAGTTGAAGCTCGGCTGCAATATAACCATGAACCCACGATAAGTGTGACGTCATGATTAAATGACTTTTTTTTTCTTCATTTTTTCTTCTTTAGGGACTCGTTGTTTAACTTTCCGAAGACACTCCCGCGGCTGAAAGCGCCTCAGATTCTCCGGAGTGTTTTTTGGAGGCTTCCACGGCTCAACAGCGTCACCTGCTGGACAAGCCTTCACTACAATTCTCCAGTCTCTCAGAGGACAGGCCTCTGTAGAGACCGCCGCGCACACGCAGTCACGTGTGTGTCGTGTAATTATTGATGGACAGAGATCAATATAAAGTGTACATTGTAACGTGAAATGATGCCAGTTGAAACGTATTCTGATGCACATTTGCCCAATTCCTTTTCTGCCTCTCATTATTTGCCTGAAACACTTTTCTAAACAGATGGCAGTTTTAATGCTGATTTATTGTTGATTTGGTTGATCTATTATTATTATTATTATTATTATTATTATTATTATTATTATTATTATTATTATTATTAGTTCATTGCTGACTTATAATAACAATAATAATAATAATAATATTGCTTGACAAAAATACACATGTGGACATATGTTCTCTTCAAAAGACTTGCAGTACTACCGTATTTCTGCTTAAATCATTAAATAGGTCCAATCAAAATAGCTCTTACTGAGTAAACTGAAAAGAAAATTTCCTGTTATATTAAACATCATCCTGAAATCAACTCTTTTTTACTCTTACCATTTAATGTTCCTAGTATTATTAAACACAGTTAATCATATCCTATCTTTTAATCTTATATCATCAGATTAAAAGACTTTTGCCCACCAAAATATCTTTTGATTTTTGATTACATCATTGTACACCAGCAGGCAGGGAATAATAATATTAAACAATTATAACATGATTCACTCTCCATACAACTCCCACCAATAACAAAAATGCTCAGCTGGGTCAGAAGACCTCCCTTTGCGACCACTGAAGTTCTTTTTTGTTGTCAGCATAATGCCCAGGGGAAATGTAATGATGCATTTTTTAAATCAGAGCTGTCACTTCAGGTTGTAAACTAGAATGCAACAAACTTGGTAAATTTTGTATGATGCTGGATCAACAAGGATCACTGGTTCATTAAGGAGTCCAAATAGTCCTCAATGTAAAGTAACTGCTATGCACTGAATTGTCGTAATAAGGCTGCCAGTTTCACCACAATTCTATTAATTCAGGGCAAATGTAGGACCAACATACCAGAACTAACCATACCAGCTTTGGAACAGTGGCCACAGTGTATGAAAACACAGAGATCATTGTAGGACTTCAGAGACCTATACTGTGTTCCACTAGTAATCACAAAAACTGCCCTCCAGTTTATGCTGTCTTTACATATATGGTTTCAATCAGATGCATGTTCTTATTTCTTTTGAAGTTGAGCCAAGCTTGCTTGTTGCAACACATGTAAAATTTCTGTCCCTGTCCTGACACGGTATCTTTAACAGTACTGGATTTTCCACAAGTCTGTGGGCCCTATTTATGTATGCATGTGTGCATCTGCACTTGCATTTTAATGCAGCTTGGTGACTGGAGATGATGGTGAACATTTCTAATATGGTCTGCTGTAAATGTTTAGTCTGTTTGATATCCAGCAAAAAAAGCCTAGAAAGTGCTTGTTTCCTTTTACACTTTCCAGCATCGCTGTCATTCAAATGTTCGCTAAACCTGTGAAACCTTCTGTTTGGGTCATTTCCAAATTCTCTGGGGCATTCACATCATGTGTTTCAGGTAAAGGAAAGATGCTCAGGTATGAGTATGGAACTGCTGAAGGTCTTTGCTAGCCAGTGTTATGAAAGCACAGTACACAGGTGTCCAGGTCTGATCTTGAAAGTCTGGTGGTCATCAGAGTTCACTGCTACTGATTCGTACACCTGATTCAACCGATGAGAGGATTGCTGTGTTTTGTAGTAATATAAAGATATAAAAGGGTTCTTAGATCCCATCTTTGGCTGCTGAAACAACCCTGCAATGTTTCTTCAAAGTACTACTTTTGAAAATGAAAAGTGCAATTTTGATAAACCTTTTTAACATGAAAAGAACTCCCACACAATGTAAAGGTTATTTACCATTTTTTCTAGTACCATGCGTCCAAGACAAGTACCTGTTAGGAATCTTTATTTGTCTCTTTGTTTATTTTCAACAAGGTAAATAGAGATACTTGTGCTAGAGAAAATGAGATATTGAGGTCTGCAAGGACCTTTGGAGATCTGAATACTGAAACTGAAGAGTGGAATCTGATGTTCTTTCATGGCTTCCAGTCAGATGCCACTCTAAAGAGTCTCTAAGAGACTCTAAAGAGTGGCAGCAGAAGTTCCCATCTATACAACTGCTGAGAGCCCAGACCTCAGACAAGCCCCTGCCATGAGCAGTGTTATCTTGCTAAATGTATCAAATATACAAAAATATAAAAAATATAAAATGGATAAGCCAACAGCATCACACATGAATAGGTTTTGGCCAAGATTCTAGATTAAACACAGGCATCTGAATCTTGTAAAATATATTCCAATTTTATTTGAAGTTGGTAACAGACATTCACAGTATATTTACAGTCAGGTATACATCTAAAATTAACTACAAAACTCATCAATATTGCTTCCAGTCATTGTAAAACAAATTGTGATTGGTTGATTCCTGTGTCGCTTCCTTATGATTGTTGGTAACCAAGAAATCTTTTGGCCTGTTCCCTTCCAAATGTAGTCAATACTTTGTTGCTTGGAATTTGAGGTTACATGTCTAGCAGTTGGCTTGGAGGTACAGGTAGATGCAAATGCCATCTTGTGTTGTTTTGTAGAGGTAGAATAAAAGTCAGGTTCCTAGATCCAGATTAGGCCTAAGCTTAGAACATATGGGATTTTAAATAGACACAGTTGGCATTGCAATTTAGCCTAAAACTTGACTTAATCCATGTCCACAAAATCCCTGCATGTTTTTTTTTATTGACTTTCAGGTTGTACTTCAGTTTGCAAAGAAAAAGAGATTTGCACTTGTCTTTGCCTATGGTCCCACCCTTAGCTGAGCTACCAGCTTGCGTCTGGTCCATCCCCCCTTCCGAGGCCTACCAAAGCTCCATTAATCACTCAGATCTGAAGCTTCTGCATGGCCTGTCCTCTGCCCAAATGTTAAGCAGGATTGCTCACGTATGAGAGGAATAAATTTAGTTTGGGCAAGTATGGATAGGCGGGAATCGATGATGGGTGGCCTCATCCTCCAGAGTCCACTGACATCTCTAGGCACACACAGTGGCGCCCTGCCAGCGGAGGATGGCCGTCCCCCGCTCGCTGTTACCAAGGTGACAGCATGTCAGAGCAGCGGCTGCCGGGAGCAGGCATTCACAGGGAGCCAATGCATCACCTTTCCCTGATAGATTTGTCAATAGTGCTTAAGGCAGGGGAGGGGCAGGCAGCATGCATGTCCCAAAACACACATGCACACACATATGCAAACATAAGCACACAATTGTTTTCATACCTTGCCTGGACATGGGGTCATATATACTGTGTATGTTTTATAAGTATTCTAATTGCCTAAGGGTAATATAGTTTTCTAAGCCAAAATCTAAACATGAACTAAAAGGAAATGGTTTTGCCATCTCAGTTAGACCCATTTTTGTTGTAAAAGTGACCATTCTGTCATACGTGAACACACCACAGCACACAGTATGAACAGCACGAAATTCTGCATTTAACCCATTCACCAAGTGAAGCAGCGGGCAGCCAGGAACACAGTGCCCGAGGTGCAGTGTTAGACAGTACCTCAACTTCCTGATTGCAGGGTGAACGCCCTAACCACTAAGCTACCAGCTGCCCTTAGATTGTAGATCCTCCGGATTTCCTGATTGTCCTGAAAATTAATGAAAACAAACACACATGCACACAAACAAACACACATACACACACTCACACATGGTCCCAGGCCTGACAGCAGAGCTGATCCCGCTGCTCTGATAGACACATGCACTTACTGCCTGGATTAAGCAATATATCTAAAGGGTTACCTCAAGCTGGTTGATAGAATTACTGTATACTCAGAGGGCCAGAGTGTGCATGTGTGTGTGTGTTTATGAAAGAGAGGGTAGGGCGTTGCCTTCATGGGGCCTAGCTTCTAATTAACCAGGCAGGGATTTGGGGTAGAGAGGAGCTGAGCTCAGTGGGTTGCATTGTGACCGTTTTCAGGTCGCAGGGTTTAATAGATTACTAATAATTAGATGCAGGTATTTCAGGTTAGGCATTATTGCCTGAAGCCAATAGATAAATCACTGCATACAAGCCTGTTTTTAGGTCAGCTTTCTTCCCTGCAAGTTAAATGAGCCAAAGTTTGCAAACCTAGAGAGCTACTAGGAGGAGCATCAGGGAAGGTAGCAGTGGGGAGTCAACAGGTTAATCTAGTTTGGCAACAGGGTCGTCATTTAACCCCTAAATTAGTCTGTTATTAACTCCTTTTGTCCAGTAACTAATTAAATAATTAACTGCAATGTTCACCTGGTTTGGAGGTTCTTCAGTAAAACTATAACTTTATGTTCTTAAGTTAATTAAATATATTTGAATTATGCAAATTACGAAACAAGAAACAAACTGGAATTTCCTTCTCATAGGCTAGTGATTTTATTGCGATTTTTTATTGGGGTGTAATCCTGACATCCAAAAACTCCAGTTGTTCCTTTTATCTCAGTTCTCTTCAGGCAAGAGGTTCCCATTCCTCCACTCATTCCTCATTAGCAGCACAACACAGAGTGACAATAGTTCACTCACAGAGAGCTAACAGTGGTCTAGTTCTGAAAACAGTGTTATGAAGAAATACATTTTATTTCATTGTATTATTTAAATCGATGTCCCTTCTGCCAATGGACTGTCCACTAGGAGGCCTGCAACCACAAGTGGGTTTATCTTAACAAAACATAACATGCACATTAATTTCACAGTAGTTACCAAATAATTTATAATTGTTCATATGTCAAGAGATGGAAAGATTTAGATTGATTATTCACTAAATAGTTACTAATCAGGTATATGCAAACCAAAAGCTTGGAAAGCTTTTAGGTCTGGACATTTTGGGTACATTAATAAACATTTATCCACTCCAAGATAAGGACAGCACAGCCAACGGCCCTCATTAGAGCCAGCGCCATTCGTTCATCATCACAGGGACTGGAGTAGAGCTTCTCTTCCCTTTACTACAAAGCCCTGCATCAGTTCACCCCATCTTGTGCCACTCCTGATATGACAGTGATTAACCTGAAATTATCTTCACATATCACCCACCAGGCTCTTCCAGCCAGGGCAACAATGGAGGGAAACTTTGTTGGAAATCTCTTTCCTCCTATGTAGCCATGCTAAAGCTATGTGCTTGCTCCCAAGTCATTAAGGGCTTTATTCCCTGAAATAATAGTAATTAATTGGTGTAATACACAAAGGACATAATTATCTTTTCTTTCTGTACAGGCACATATTTAATTACCGTAATTGTTCCCCGAGCCTTGTTCAAAAGGGGTGTAGACTAGACAATCATAATGCATTAAACGCTAATCCCATATTTGATTTTCAATCAAGGGGGATATGGGTATCAAAGAGAGGGGAAAAACAGAAACAATGACAGCGCATGCTGCGATTGTTTTAAAGTGTGTACTCTGTCAGAAAAAAAAAAAGAAAAAGCAAAAGCACATTCCCTAGCTCAAGGTTCTGCTGGCTGTAAGTTGGCTTAACTGGCTGGGCATTAGATGTGTTAATAACTGCCAGATTTAGCCCATTCCTTCGCAGTCCAAGAACAAAACTACTGATTAACAGGAGTTCCTGTGAAGTGTGGTGAGAGAGAGAGAGAGAGAGAGAGAGAGAGAGAGCGAGAGAGTGAGAGAGAGAGAGAGAGAGAAGCTAGATTTGGGCCCCCCCCAATCTGTGCCGAGGGGCCCGGGGGCAGCAACACGGCTCCTCGAGCGCGAGATAGGGTTTAATAAGTAAACAGAGAGCAAGGAGGACAGCCACTCTGATCGGGAGCCCGTCTGATCACCCTGCGGCCCTCCGTGAGCCCCGCCAGCTGATTAGCTCTGCCGATTGTACCTAGTAATTGCAGTGCCTTGACCCCCTCTAGGCAAATATTAGATTTTAGTGGTTTAACCTTTAGTGGTCTACGGCGGGCCTTAAATTGCCTCTGCAGATGTCATGAAGGGCCACAGCAGTAGCTAGAGAGCTCCTGTCCTCTCATCAGACATGTGAGGAAGGTCTTCAAACTCGGGACCTTATTACATTCCTCTTGTTAGGAGGCCTCTCTCAGTGTCTGATTGCTGCAGCCGTTGTGCCGAGTGATTCCATCACCGATATCATCATCAGTGCTCGCTTTGTTGTTGGAAGTGTTTATAATTTTGTGGAGGCTTTTGATGCAGCTGCCACGCTAGGAAGGTCTCGACCGTCTGTGGACAATTCATTCATGGCTTTTGTTGGATAATCACAATTTCTTTCTCTATAGCAACATCAGGAGCCTATTATCTGCATGTACTAATGGTGGAAAACGTTTAATATGTAAGCGGGATTGTTGGGGCTCTGTGAAAAGGAGAGCCGGTGGTGGAGGGACTCAGGGGAAACACTGCTCAGACACTGCCCATTAGAGGCAAATGTGAATGGGATGAGGTGGTAGGAAGTTTTTCTTGGGTCATTCTCAACTCTTTTCAAAGTGTAGGGTTACTCTCGTCCTGTCTAGGGTCCCGAACCTCTTCCTCCCAAGCGGCAAGCAGCTGCATCCCATGGTCTCAACAAGCAGTAATGACTTTCTTCCTCCTCTGGCCCCCTCCTCCTACACTCACCTGGGGAAAAAAATAAGACATAAGATCATGGAGGAAAAAGGAAAAAAGACACTAGTCTTTTTATCCATGGGAAGCATGGAAGGAACCCTTAATTTGTCTCAGTGGAAACCCAATACAGCCGCTCCTCTGGTGGGTGGGGGTCAGGGTGGAAGGAGGCCTGAAAAGTGGTTCCATCTGAGTGTGGGGGGCTCTTTAACAGGTACCTGACAGCTATATGTGTGCATACATATATACTATATGCAAACAAAATTTATATGTAGTTCATGATGAAATGTGATGGCCAGAGGAAGAAAGTGAAGAATAAATTAAATAAAAAGGAGTGAATCAAGACAAAAAGAAAGGACAAAACAAATGAACAAGCAAACAAACAAATATATGATATAAATGAATGAAGACAGAAAGAAAGAAAGAAAGAAAGAGAGGAGAAGGAAAGAAAAAGAAGTAGAGGCTGTCTAAGAAAACATTCTGCTTGGCTGGAGCTACATGATCATTTAAGCCTCTACAGAAGACATTAGCAGAGCTGGCATGGGCTGAGCACTTGACTGATCTAAATCACTCCATTCTTCGTTATCAGCAGCATGTAGGGAGCGATACTCAGGTATTCCCCAGCCCCTCCCACAAGCTCCCCAGCTAAAAGCTCTAATATCTGCAGACGGCCGTGGCCACTGCCCAATCTGCTGCACCGCTTGATTTGTTTCACGCGCTGCCACAATTGCTTTGTAATTAGGCTGATATTGATGAAGCCTGATTCCAGCGGGTAATCTGCGATGCTTCGGCTTCTCCTTGCTCCTCAGCCAAATGTCTCTATTTATTACAGTGCTTTTGCTATCAATTAAAGGAAGGCAGATATGGAAGCTGGGAAAGCTTCACAGCAGGCCAACGTGAGGCAAGGGTGTAGTATAACAACGATATTAGTACAAGACTGGCTAGAAATACAGAAACAGCCAACTTGTAAGGCCTCTTTCACAAAGCTAAATAAGTGTGATAAATATTTATAACAGAAATACAGTACCATTTATGGGTTTTTGAATAGATTTTCTAACGTGTAGATGCACAGCAGATTCAATTAACACTTATGCTGGTTCTTCAAATGTTCTTGGCTGGCATGAACACTTCCAAGAAAAACCTTTAATTAAGTAGGGAACCTTATCATATCATATTCTTTACATTTTGAAAAGGTTCCTTACACATAGATAACCACCTAAGTATTAGTTCTGTTGTTGATAGAGACCATGGTATTGTCATAACCATCCATTGTCAGGAGCCCCAGAAAGCATAACTGGCATTGTTCCCTGAGCTAAGATGGACCACCCTCTTCCCTCATCATGTAGGGTGATGTAGGGCGGGTGTGTTAGGTAACATAACAGAATTGTTAGAGAGTAGCCCTCCTTCAAGCATGATGAGTTGTCCAGTGATGTTGCATACATGACAATTTGAAAAGATGTGATGATATAAAGAGGATGCGATCAATTGACTCAGAGGAAGCCCATGTTAGCATACATGCTCCAGCTCTGTAGTCGAAGGCCTAGCCATGACTAAATTGAAAGGAAAACTGAACAAAAAACTTGTAACTTATGTGTTCAACCATTACTACAAGAAAACACTTTTATTTATAGCTAAACACTTGTTGCTCTACAGCATTATAATTTTTTACTTTAAATTTTACTTAAAATAAGGACTGAATGTATTGAAATTGAATGACAGAGAAGGTAATTGCTTGTTGTCAGAGTACTCATTTATTTATTTAATTTCCTGTCGAAAGGTACAAATGATTAATTTTACAGTGTCAGAATGACACCTAAGAACTAAATATCATATCATTTTGTCTGTATTTTTAGTTTTCTTTTCAGAATTGCTTTCAGTTTTTTATACTTGTATACTTGTAATAATTATTCCATACTTCTCACAATCAAAGTAATCCCAATTACAGTCTTACACTCCTTAGAAATAAAATGTCTCCGATGACCAGTTTTAATGTTTTAATACAGATTTTCTTTTCTGACTATTTTCTTTATCTCAAAATGCTCCTTTACAGTTACACACCCTTTCAGACCTATAATGTTGAGATATCCTCTCACAATGTAAAGATTTTTTTTACATTTGAGCAAGAGTGAGATGTAGTTATCTTAATGTTTAATCCGATGAATAGCTTTGATGGTTTAATAGTTCTTGCACAGGTGCTAGGATTCCCATTTTTCCTTTATCTTTTTGTCATTTTTGAACTCCAGTTAAGAAAGCTCACATTTCTTCCACTTATTTTCCTTTGACCTCCCTCTTTCATATGCAGGTAGATTAATTTCTGTCTGCTTAGAAATCTCTTCTTTAGCCATTTTAGATGCACATGAGAAAAAAATGTGTGAAGCCAACTGAGGCGTGTTTGGGTAGTTAATTGTGTGAATGTTAGTCTCTGAAACATAATATCAGTGAGAGCTTCGGGAACCTCGTCATTAGGGGGAGTTTTAATAAACTGGATTAAAAATGTTAAAGAACTGGCAGTAGAGGCAATTAAAGTAAGGATGGGAAATTAAATGCTTATAGACTTAATATCATATGTATTGTTGGAGACCTTTGTGTTATTGTCTGTTAAATATATGTCTTTTGCCTTTTCAGACACTGAAATAAATAACATGTTCTTAATGAACACATTCACTGGAAATGAAGCCAATAAAATGGATATTCAGAAACTCTTAAAATCAAAACTGGGTTAAGGGGTTATAACAAATGTACATTTACTTAGGTGTGCCTAAACTTTGGACTGGACTGTAATGAATAAATAAACAGATAAGAGGAAATATAAATGAGCCTGGCGTATTTGTCCTGGATTATCCTTTTATGTATCACTTGCTTGTCGTCGCTGTGTTTTTTGCTTTCTGGGTTCAGTTGATTTGTGTGTGTGTGTGTATGTGTGTATGTGTCTGTATGTGTGTGTGTGTGTGTACGTGGATCTGTATTATTCAGTCGGTGTCTCCTGGGCCATGCAGGTCTTGCGTGAATTGCCGCATGCTCCAGGTCTCTGGGTGGCTCTGTGCTGTGGCAAGGACACCATGTGGCCCTTGCAACATGTCCCCCGGCAACTTTTTCCAATCACGGCTTTCCCTCTCGCTCAGCTCTCCCTGCAGATAAGAAGCCAATCATGGCTGGCTTAGGCACATGTGCTGGTTCACGCAGGGCAGGGGCGCCAGGGAGGGGGCTGCATGGCCCAGGGGTAGGAACAGCTCGTTGGCACCCATGACAAAGGCACACACACACACACAGTCAAACATGCACACACACACACACACACACACACACACACACACACACACACACACACACACACAGTCGAACATGCACAAACACACACACACACTCACATGATCATCACAACTGCATTTGAGGGTGAGAAATCTGTTGTTTCCCTCTGTCTTTCTCTCTTTCTCTCTC
Source organism: Hydrocynus forskahlii (assembly GCA_037974365.1). NCBI lineage: Eukaryota > Metazoa > Chordata > Actinopteri > Characiformes > Alestidae > Hydrocynus > Hydrocynus forskahlii. The sequence goes on from JBBPCX010000114.1 coordinate 4,726,026, forward strand.
TCTTTCCTTACCCTCTAGCGGCTGTGTGTCGATCAATAGCTCTCTGAGCTTTTGATGAATTGGTCTTTAAATCTGATTCATTGTGAGCCATGTATGTAACTGCCAGACACGTGTGCGTTCTTTGTCCTTACTGTTTGTTTTTTGCAAGCTACGGTAACTGCAGCTACTCTATCAGGTGTCCTTGATACAGCACATAACACCATGTACTACTGTGCTGAGAATAATATCTGCGGTGATCCTACGTTGGTCACTTTCTAATTATGTATGGGGTAGTGGGAGGGTGATGAATTGTGCAGCAACTGATGGGCTACAGTCAGTAATTGTAAACCTATATAATAGTGAGATTATGTACATGGTGTACCTAACGAACAGGCAGTTCAGTGTAAATGAAAGAATGCTTGACATACAAGTGAGTGGTATGACAAAATGAACATCATTCAGCAGTCAGCATGCCCATAAAACACATAAATAAAAACCGAATGGAGGCCTGGTGTTTAGTGAGCTGCCCTTGTGATCGAATGCTTGTGGGTTTGAATCCCAGGACTACAAGTGGCACCACTGAGGTACCCCCAGGGTGCAATCTAGCAGGGAGCAGGGGGAGCTATAGCTCCCCTAGTGGTGACATGAGCTCCCCTGGAAACATGATTTGTGAAATTTTGAGGGAGCTCTAAACTATTGATATGATGACCAAATAAATGCAATTTTGTAAAATAAGTAAAAAATAAAATTATATTTAGAGCTTATTACTCATGAAAAAATGTAGCCAGCTTGCACACTTGTGGTGCCTGCAGCCCCACTGACTACCCACTCACACAAGTTCATTTAGTTAGCAATACATGTTTACAAGGCATTGTTGCTGACATGTCGAAAAGAAGAAAGCAACAATGCACGTTGGGCATGGTTGACTTAATTAAGCAGTCAAACGTTGATGGGGCCATGTATTGTAAAATCTTGGAAGAGAACCTCCCTCAGCCAGAACACCGAAGACGGGTTGTGGATGGTCTACCAGCATGACACTGACCCGAAACATACTTCCAAGGTAGCAAAGGAGTGGCTAAAGAAGAAGCATATTAAGGACATGGAGTGGCCTAGCCAGTCTCCAGACCTCAATCCTATAGAAAATTTGTGGAGGGAGCTGAATCTTCGAGGTGTCAAGCAGCAGCCAGGAAAGCTAAAGGATTTAGAGTTTCTGTAAAGAAGAGTGGACCAAAATCCCTCCTGATATGCTGCTGCTGCTTCTTCATCTGCCGACAACTGCTGCATCATAAGGTGCACCACCTACCGAGGAGTGTGCACAATGGGCAGCCTAGATCTGAAAGAGAAAATAGATTTTCAGCGTGAGAAATTGGAGGTAAGACGTGAGAGCATGAGATGACAGTCAAATGCGTGAGTCTTACGCTCAGTGCGTGAGAGTTGGCAACCCTGTACCTTAAATATACTGCACTTCAGTAACGTGCTAGCAAAAACTGCAACAATGATAGAACTTATAAAGCAACTCACTAGGGAGTGAGGAAGCAAGAAACCTAGAAACCCATTTGCAACTGTCATGTCTAAATATTTTTTGTGTAAATATGCTCTTTATACAGCTCCTTATGCAGCATTTTTATTGCTCAAGAGAGCAGTTTAAACAGTAATTTTACATAGCACTTTTTCATATTTTTTCATACCATCACTTACATCTTAATTTTTGTGTCTTTTATGTCTCTTCAATTGATATTATGCAAAAATGGATGAATGGACCAATAGAAATTCCCCAAAATGTTTTTTACACAAACTTCCATTAAAAGCTGAGATTTTTTTTCCTTTATCTGAAAAGTTAATTTTTTTTAGATACAAGGTTTTGTTCTGAAAGGTTCTGTAGTCATTTGCTTTTACTTACTGTTTAAACATCTCATCACATCTGTTTACCCAGTTAAAAGGCATACTCCACTGTTTCTTTTTAATGTGACATCTATTTCATTTGAAGCATATGACTGTTTAGCACCTGCTCATTGGCTTTTACTGTGTATTTCAAGTCAGTAAGTTCAAGTAGGCTTTCTGTTCATTTCTTCAGGCAGTGTAGGAAAAATGTCCAAATGACCTTTTATGGTATAACTGAGCCCATAATACAGTCGTGTCAGATAGAGATTAGACTGATAAACAATATTTGTTGTGTTGTCTTGGCAAAAATTTCTTGACTCAATGGTAAAAGAGAAACATTGAACATTCTCCGCTGGTTACAAGCTTGTGATTTATTCTGTTTGTAAGGAGGGTTCACATCACACACAGTTTTAATTTATCACCAAAAGATTTCAGTTTTAATGTTGGTTTGTTGCACATGGGTGATGCCATTTATAGGTCTGTACAATATTTACATGAAATGCCCCGATGGATCAGGTTCATTTCATTTTAACAGATTTCCCGAGCATATGCACATATATAGCTTACGCAAACTTCAATTCATCTGATAATAAATAATCCTACGTTTTTTCATGAGTAATAAGCTCTAAATATAATTTTATTTTACTTATTTTACACCTGTGAGAAAACCCATGCCCAAAATTGCATTTATTTGGTCATCATATCAATATTTTAGAGCTCCCTCAAAATTTCACAAATCTTGTTTCCAGGGGAGCTCATGTCCACTAGGGGAGCTATAGGTCGCACCCTGGTGCTGTCGTGACACATTCCTTTGTAGCCTCACTTAAAACGGTTTAAAATAGGGATGATATCACATGTGTGTTGACAGTTGACACATCATTCGTTTGTGTTTGTGCTACTTTTTGCCCTTTTCTCATAGGCCTGATTGGGCCCTGACTGCCTTTACTCACAGTTCACCACTTAGCTAAAGCTCTGATATTAGGTCATTGAGATGGTTTAGGGGTGAATGTCGAATGAATGAGTGTGTGAGGGGATTTATGGGGTGGAAAAATGGTGGCAGAAAAGCTTTGAGTACGCTGCCCTGCCCCATGATTCTGATTGTGTTGGCCATAATGCGGCGGCAAAGCTAAGCAGTATAACAGCTTTAAGGCGAGAAAGGCGTGCATGGTGAGATGTGCTTATCCCAGCACAAGCCAGTACGGATATTAGGAAATCGCTGTAAAGCACTGTAGAAATTATGATTACAATAAACCCAGAACCACATCCACTAAAGCAGATCAGCCCAATCTCTCTCTCTCTCTCTCTCACTCACTCACTCTAACACACATTGTTTGCTCTTTTTAAATATTCAAATGTTTCTCAACTGCTACCATTACCACAATTCGTTGCATGGGATCTGGCATTCCACTCATGTTCTCAAAATAGACACGCTTCTTTTGCCTTTCAAGTATTAATGACTTGCTTGCTGGACTGAACTCACTTTTCCAAAATTCCAAAAGGAGGAAAACACTGATAAATCCTCAGAGAAGACAACGAAACCATCTTTGCAGGAGACTTTGCGCAATACTAATTCTTTAATCCCAAACTCAAATTGCAAAATAAAGCAAATTGGGCAGAACTTGCAGCGCCGGTATAAGTCCTATAAGGCTCTCGTGCTGCTGAATGCATTCTTGTGAGATAAACACAATCAGTATTCATCAAGTGACTAGTCAATGACAAGAAATACTGACTTCTTGTTTACTCAGAGTGTGAATTATACAAAGAATTGGGGTGCTAAGTACAATGTACCTTAGAGAATCACTGTGATCTGATCACTCCTTTGAAGAAATGGTCAGGGATGCATATGGTCAGCATGTCACTTCTCGTCCTCTCAGAGCTTCAGGCACTGCTTGTCTGGAACCTCCTTTGCTGAAAAGAAGAGGACGACATGCATCAAGACTCTTTTCAGTCATATGGGTGCAAACATCACCGGGAAACATCACTGTTGCCCGACAAACACAAAAACTGGTGTATAACTACATTAAGAAAATACACAACAGCTGAGACAGGGTGGGGATACAAACAAATGGACAGGTATGCATGATGCAGGAGGCAGGCTAGTGGCGGAGTCACAAATAAACAAAAACTGAAACTCTGTGGGGGCAGAACATCAACAGACACCATGCGTGAGCGTATTGACAGAGAGGAGCATGACAAGACGGGCACATCCCTTTCTAAAGGTGCACATCCCTTTCTAAAGGTGCTTAAAATGGCCCCCTTTTAGTGTTGCTATTAAAATCCCTCTGTTTGCTCCCTTGGGGGCGGGGTGGGGTAGAGTGGGAGGGTTAATGTATTCATTAATGGGACCAGCCCACCTGCCCATAACCCCATATTATTTTCACCCTGTATGTTTTTATTTCAGCCTAGTATGAAAAAGTGACAAAATATTCATTGACTTGATGCTGAAAAGCCCTTAAAACCAACATATCCTGTTTCTTGTGCTCTGCAGTAAGTGAGATGTTGTGTCATGTTTCATAGTTTACACAAGGGAATGCAGGGAGACTTCTTCCAGTCCCTCAAACACAAGACCTTTAAGTCCTGCACAAGCTCCACTAGGCCTAGGCGACCAGATGATTTATGCTCGGCCCCTTAGCCCCCCACAGCGAACTGGAGACCAGAGGTTGAGTTAATTTTTCTTACTGAGCTGCAGTGCGCTTGTGGCTAAAGTCTGAGAACAAACACAGTTCATCATAGTAGCACACGGACTGGCACGAGCCAGAGGCACACGTCCCTTTGCTGTGATGAATATCCCCGGGTACTCACTCCAGCTCTATCACCCTGCTATGGTTGAAGACAGAGCATTGATTGTTGACACGGCACGCTGCACCTCTGGAGCCAGGCCAGCCTTGTGGCAGGTTCAGCCTGAAGTCCCTGCAGCTGCTAGAGGTGGCTAATCACAAATGAAAGATGTGCAGGTTTAGAAGAAAAGAAGACAATAATGATAACAGAAAGGGGCGAGAAGTGGAAGATAGGAGATTTGTTGAATATACATTCAGTGCTACACCAGCCTCTATGTAGGGAAGAGAATGCATAGAAGTTCATAATTTTATATCTATAATTACCCAGAGGCCATGTGCTTGTGGTGTATTCTTGGCTGTTTCTTTATCTGGTAAGCTAGCTAGAGTTTTCCTATGTTGTTTAACTGTTGTACTGCTGTTTTGCTGTCCATTTAGACTTCCTTTGATTACTTTCTTTGGTGTGCTTTTTGTTTGTCAGTGACGGAGATTTTAAGGGTACATATTTAGGGTTAAATATAGTCTTTTTGCTTTCATTAAAGTTTAACATAGGATAGGTGATCTCTTTAAACTGCTGAAAGGAGATTTCTGTTTGAATGTGACCAAATGTCCCTGGCCACGTGGCCATAAGCCCTTTGAAGTAGCCTGAGAGAACTTAAACGTCAGGATGCTCCCGAGCAATATAGTAATAAAATAG
>JBBPCX010000114.1:4731456-4756260 GCA_037974365.1 Hydrocynus forskahlii
AGATGTAGTGTGTCTATGCTCCAGTTAATAGCTTGTTTCTGTGTTTTACAGCCAATAAGAAAAAGGTTGGAGTGAAGTTGACAGGTGGAGGACCGCCTCCTGAAGCTTTCACACCTGCCGAGGAGTTGGCATTGGCCAACAACAGAGGAAGGCCCATTATGGAGGGGGTTGAGGGAGGCGTCCAGTCAGACCTAGGTGGCACAGGAATGTCCAGCCTTTATGTGCCGGGTAATATCACAATCACTCTGTACTGTGTAAATTTGTGCAGTCATGACATTCCATTTCATGTGTTGTGTTCAGTGGAGGGGGAGAATATTCAGCTGCTCCTGCTGCCTACAGAGCCCAACACCACCTGTGAGCCTAAGGTTCAGGTGAGTGTGCAAACTGCTATGTTTCACTAAGTGTGAACCATGTTGATGCGAAATGACCAATGTACCTCTTTAATTCTCAGGAGGATGAGGACACATTGAGTGCTGTGTCTGACATGGACATCCAGGTAGAAACATTTCATCACTCATATGTTTTACACATTTAATGGCATCACATATTTACCTGTACATATTTTTCAATTCCATATCTGTGAATTATGAATGACCTTTGTAGTCACTTGCATTATGCTCTCTTAGGAGGAGTTGCAGAAACCCCCCCTCCTGTGGCTACCACCTCTCGGGCCTCCCGAACAGAAAGGGTACATTTGCTTTTGCTTTAAATGAATGTTCACACTCGAACTGTATGTATACTGATTCACCTTTTTGGCCTATGTAGGCCGGAACAGACAATGTGTGCATGCTGGAGCTAGACTGTGCAAAAAACTGGAAATTAAAAAGCTCGAGCTCAAAATTGAGAAGTTTGAGCATGAAAAGAAGGTATTGCCATATGTTCACCAGTCTTTCATCCATACATGAGTGCCATCACAGAATTTTCACTTTCCATTTGTAGGAACGGGAGCAAAGAAACAAAGACAAATGACAAAGCTTCATTGTGTTCATCTGTATTTATTATTCCTTTTGCCATCATTCAAAAAACTGCTCTGTGATAGCCTCTCTCACAGCACACCCTGTGGGGTGGTCGAGGGTCAATGGGTCCACAATATTGGGGGGCATAGGCATCGGGAGTGGGGTCTTTTCCCTTCGGATGGTGGCAATGTTGTGGAGTACCACACATGCTGATACCACCTGACAGGCCCTCTTGGGCTTCACTCATAGCCCCTTCAGGCATGCAAAACGTGCCTTCAAGACCCCAAAAGTCATTTCAATTCTGCCCCTTGTGTTGCCATGAGCTATGTTGTATTTTGCTTGTGGCCTTGTCTGAGGCTCAGCGTAAGGGGTTAGCAGGTGAGCAAGGCATGGGTATCCTCGAACCCCCAGCAGAAGGCCATCAAAACATCCTGTGAACAAATGGAGAGAGACAGTCACATGCAATTTGAGTCAACAAATCTTTAGGAGGCAGATTGCATTACCTTCCTAAAGTCTTTGGGATAGTGTGGACTCCCTAAAAATGTGGAAGTTGTGGACTGAGCCTGGCCACCGTGTGTCCAGGCTTGTCACCATGAGCTGGTGATCACATGTCATCTAAGGATTGAAAGTCATTAACTCCTTCTGCTATTGTAACATCAAAAGCATGTTCTTGTATGACATTCAAGAATAAAAGATGTGCCATAGTGTTTCACAAGGACATAATTTACATCAGGGTAGACTAGCAGCCTATATGGGGTGAGAAAAGGACTAACAACTTGTCAGAAAAAGGAGGGAGAAAAATGAGATGCCCTTTAGATGGTACATTATCATCATAACCAATATGGATTAAGGATGAGGCTAACAAAATACAAATCACCACCTTAGAAAAGTGATATACTCCATATAACAGATCAATTAGTAAAGATACCTGTACATCAGTGGCAGCTGCTCTAAGACTACAAGGGAAACTCCGCTTCCTCTAATATGTCAGAAAATAAATACTCAAATATGTCATATTTATATTGCTTTTAGATCGAGTTCAACTTCATGACTAGCTTGTTCAGAATCAGGTATTTATTGTAGATTGTTTGATGTGTTTTTCTTGTCATACATTTCCGTTCAGCATAGCGCTTTAAACCTCCTGAAGCGCAGCTTCATTGGAGCTCTATGGACTGGCACACAGGAGCTTTTTCACTGCAGAAAAGCTGGACAGTGATTGGATAAATGCACCAAAATCGTCACTTCCAGGGAAGCTCAGCTTCTCTGGGAGTGAATGGAGCACTGGGCGGGCCAGGAAACTGGGCTGCTGCCTGATGATTGGAGGAGCTGTGTAAAGGGCAGGACCCCTTTTTGATTGACAGCATGTTTTAAATTAACACCGATAGTCGAGATTCATGCTCAGTCCCAGCGGATCTGCGAGAGAAGTCATGAGACAACCTGCTGCACGTAGCGTGTTTTTTGCTGGTGATATTTTCATTTCCATTTGTACGTATAACTCTATAAATAAAAATGTAATTACAGCGTTCTTGACTTTGCTCCTTGTTTCATATCATTAAAGGAAGGGGAAACCAGCCAGCTAGAAATCTGTGCATAATATTGTTGACATTATTGTTATTGTAATATTATTTTGGCAAAGCCATTTAATAATCTTCCTTATGATGAGAGACTCAAAATTAAACAACAGTGCAGACCAGTGCCTAAGACTGATTTGGTGCAAAAATCAGGGAAAAATAGGTCTTTTCAGCTCTCCTAGTATGACCAGGTGAACTGGCTGACTGGAAGTGTTAAGTCTGGGCAGGGTCGTTGAACATGCAATCAATGAAGGTCTTCACATTCACTTGGCAAAACTTAATCAAACAATAAAAACAGGGTCTTTCTGAACCGCCTCATTGATGTGATTTCCTTGCTGGCCATCAGGAGCTGGCATTCAGGGGTCATGATGGGAGCAGTGAATCAGCAAATATTAGGAATTACAGGGAATTTACAGACACATGAGCTAAAAATGAGTCTGTCTTGGCCACACAACTTCAGTCATCAGCTGTGTTTTCTGGTATGTCCCACTCTATCCAAAATGACTGGATTTCTGCTGTTGCAGCCACTGTTTCTGATCATATCAAAGGTAAATTCAGACTGCTCCCTTTATAGCACGGCAGGTGGATGAAGTACGACAGGGTCAAAAACCATTTTCTGAAAAAGGAACAGAGGGCAGAATTTATGTACAAATAATGTAACAAATTTCATGATGTAGGCCTAAAATGAGCTTCCCCTGTTTGAAAGACTAGCAGCCGCCACTGCTCCTATGACTCTTGGAAATCCTATGGGAAATTGTGTTCAGTTTAACGCTCACTTTGCCTGTGCAGATGAACTAGTTTACTGTAGTGAATTACAAGCAATTGCATAAAATCCTTTTTTAATCTTCAGCGCACTTAAATGGCCAGGGAAAACCACAAATGCATCCAACAGTTTAGACAGAGCAAGTACCACCTTGCGAACTGCATAGCAAACAGTATTCTTGCTCAGATTTTCAACATCACCGATGGAATACATGAATTGGCCACACGCTAAGCAGCACAGCGAAAGGCAAACTGTCGGCTCGATCGTGAGGGCACTGCTCCAGCGAGTGGCATTAGAAACCTCTGGCCCGATCAGCTGACAAACGTAACAAATTCCCTCAGCTGAGAATCTATACCTTTCATAGAGAATATCGTCCAGATATGCCAGCGGATTCTGCCGGTCGCTAAAGACCCTCGCCCTGCGGAGAGAGCCCCTCATAATTCGTATGCCGAGGTCCAGTGGATCATCCAGATACGCCATTGCATGAGGAGAAGTGATGTGTGTTGAGGGGTGGGGTTTGCAGGGTTGGGTTCACGCAAAAGTGCGAGTTAAGTTAGAACATATTCTGGTCGGACCATGATTAACCCACTGCATAAATTGATAAACCTGTTCACCTTTCGTAGTACGGGTTAGTCATGAAGTTACGCCTCACGTGACCAAGTTACTCTCGAACTTAGTGTGATAAGCCAGAAATCGCTCTTCGTAGTACAGGCCCCTGCTGTTTTGCTATCCACTTAGACTTCCTTTGTCCTAGATTACTTTCTTTGGAGTGCTGTTTGCTTGTTTGTAGGCTGTGTTTGTGCCTGGTGGGGTTAGCTTCATTAGCTTTATTGCTATCAGCTAGATAATTCTCACCTGGTGTTAAGGAAGCCAGAAGTAATTAGTGGGAGTGGCTTATACTCAGTCACAAGGAGAGACACTCTGCCAACTTCCTCACTCAGCTAAGTATCCAATTCTTCTATATCCTATTCTATTCTTATTGTCTTTTTGTTACCACTATAGAAAATGTGCCTCACACCTATACTTGTTCACATATCTTACAGGCTGAAAAGATACATTCCACAATGGCGTGGAAGAAATCACAGTAATCACTCTTAGCAGCTTTTTTCTCCACAGCATTCTATGTTGGTTCATGGTGGTCTGTGGAATTGCCAATTTTGCATCAAGAAAGCTGACTTTATCTCTGGACTGGTGTCTCTCCATTCAAATCCACTTCCTGGCCCTCACAGAGATGTGGATCACAGCCGCTACTCTGGCTGCTCCATCCTCTGCCATGTCCTTCTCTCACTCTCCTCCCACTACAGGCAGAGGAGGCGAGTCTTGTTTGACCCAAAAAGCAGGCAATTCTCTTGACCTAGTATCAACCAGATCACTTCCTATGTTCAATATGTTGTCCACTCCTCTACATGTTTCTGACCGTCATCTTTTATCTTTCAAATTTCCTCTTCAGACCTTGTCTCATCACCCACGTGTAACACTTAACTCCACTAACCTCTGTCCATCTGCAGTTGAATTAGTCACCAATTACCTTCTCTCATCTCTTCACAGATCAACTAATCTGCTCTGCCCCTTGTCTGTCTTCCAGACCAAAGCATGTCTCTCCCCCGGCTCCATGGCTGTCTGAGGTCCTGCGAAGTAAACAAAGGGAATGGAGAGCAGCCGAAAGAAGATGGAGGAAAACGCTTGGTGACAGTGACCTTATCAATGATCGCTCTCTTTTGTCCAAATTTCTCACCAATTTAACTTATGCAAAGTCTTCCTTCTACAGGACCAATCTGAAGAATCGGCATCCAACCCTCGCAGGCTCTTTGCCACCTTTTTGTCACTTCTTAAATCTCCATCTCTCCCTGTTTTTCCAGTTGTCATTTGCTCCTGGTGTCCAGCAAACCAACCATGTCTCCGCTCAACCCTTCGAGTATGCTCCGATTATACCAACAACTACAGACCAGATATCAACAACTCCTCAGATATCAACAACTACAGACCAGTATCTCTTTTCTCCTTCATTACTATGTGCTGTTTATAACCAAATCTTTCTTTCTCAAAACAGGCTGCAGGACCCTCACCAGTCTGAGCTTAAGGCGGCGCACTCTACTGAAACTGCACTACTAGTCGTCTCAGAACTTCATGCAGCTAGATCAGCCTGCTCTGATTCTTCTTGACCTTTCTGCAGCCTTTAACGCAGTTAACCATCAGATCATCCTGGCTACTCTCTCCAGCCTTGGGATATCAGGCATAGCCTGACAAGGGTTTGCTTCCTACCTTGATGACCGGAAGTACCAGCAAAGAATGTCCACTGGTGTTCCGCAGGGCTTGATCCTTAGACCACTTCTCTTTTCTCTATATACTGGTTCTTATGGGGATGTAATTGCCTCACATGGCTTTTCCTACCACTTTTATGCAGATGACACTCTCTCTTCTCTCTTTCCTCTCCAGTGATCAGGTCTCGACCTGCATCTCAGAAGGATCTGACCCTTTCTCACCAAGCTATGCAGTTTCTTGTCCAGTCTCTGGTCATCTCTAAGCTAGACGACTGCAACACTCTACTGGCTGGACTTCCACTGAAGGTAACGAGACCACTTCAGCTGATTCAGAATGCAGCTGTGAGTTTAGTGTTCAATGTTCCTAAATTCTCACACGCTACGCCTCTACTACAAAACCTTCACCGGCTCCCTGTGGCTGCTCGCATTAAGTTCAAAACCTTAACACTTGCCTTCAAGGCCAAGAACGGACTTGCACCTCCTTATTTATCAGCACTGATCAAGCAGCATGTCACTTCTCGTCCTCTCAGAGCTTCAAGCACTGCTTGTCTTGAACCTCTGATGCTCAAAAGAAGAGGAATACATGCATCAAGACTCTTTTCAGTCTTGGCCCCCAGTGGTGGAATGAACTCCCTCTTGTAATCACATCTGCGGAATCCCTCACTGTATTTAAGCATCGTCTGAAGACGCACCTCTTCAAGGAGCACCTTGGTGACTAATCTCTTATACATAATTTTCTTTATATTCTGCACTCATGGTGTGGAAAGGAAACATACACAGGTCTTTCCTTCGAGCTGCTGTCAGACTCTACCACCATCTTGCAACTGACCATACACATAACCACGCGTGCACACACGTCGACTCACCAGTGACTGTTAATTGCAATTGGTTCTTTCATGTGCAGTGTTTCTGCTTCATTATTACTGTTTCATTCAATGTCCTCTGCTACTTGGCACCTGAGGATACTGTAGTGCGCATGAACTATTCATATAATGTTTGTATAGGGTTCGTTTTTATATTATACTGTTGTGTTGTGTAGTCTTTATTGTATTGGTTTTATTCTGTTGCTTCCACTTTCCTCTTCAATTTTTCTTGACTGACCAGTTGGAAAATGACACACCTACTAAGTGATTCTATGGGTTTGTACACACTAACCATTCTGGAGTGAAATTTTGGCATAGAAAAAGGAGAATGCATTTTCAGACACCAGCCATTCACAGTAAAAGTTTTTAAAAATGTCTACATAATTAAATGGTAAAGGATGAACCCACCGTTCGGAGTGGTTGTGGTGAAATGATCTGTTCTGGAGAAACATTCTGTGTCCGAATTGTTCACAGCAGTGGTAATCGGAATCAGATGTCTGAAGTGTTTAATGCCTCTTAGAGCCACCTCAGAAAAAGATATTAAATGAAATGCTTTGTTTTAAAAGCATTTTATGATGAAGTTTTAGAGTCTATTCACAGTGGAGAAGTACATAAAGCATCATAATGAAATCTTTGTTTTATCAGATCTACCACTGCTGTTTTACCATTGTCAGCTTTACACATAAAAAAGCTAGTTTTACTTCTGCACTCTCTACCTGCTCACACACAGGCACAGTCCGGCACGTGAAGCTGAGCCAGTAATGGCAATTAGCCTTTTTCTCTCCACTAAACGGTCCCTGTATTTGCTGATTTGATGCTAATAAAAATACGTTCATAAATAAATCTATTTCTATTCACTGTCCAAATTGCAAAAACATTTCCTTTTTCCAAAAAGGAAGTGTAGTTTTTGGTATTAAGATGTTATACTTGGTTTTAGTGCTCATCTTTATTTTGTCAGGGTGGAAAAAGAGAGAAATTGTATTTAAGTGAAAATACATTTTTCCCCAAAATCTTTAATACAAGCCAAAGTATGGAAACGTACACTTGAATATACTATACATAGATTAATACCATGACCTGTGATCTGTGAAAACATAATATATATACCTTGTTTTCTTTTACTTTTTAGTGTAGCCAATGAATAACTGGACTACTAATTTATTTATTTAAACTAATATTAAGTACGTGTATTTATAATTTAATTACTGTTTAAAGATTGTCTTTTTTTGTAAAAAGCTTAAGCGTTCATCACTTACCGGACGTGACGCAGAACCATGTCCTTTGAGTGGTATCATGGCTGTTTGCGGCAGGGTGAGCGCTGTTCTGTCCAGGTGTGGGAGCTACAGCCGGACTGTACACTCACCCTTTCCATGGATACACACTCAGGTACACAGACAGCTCTTCCTCATACTCACCTCTGTTCGGTTCATCACTTACTGGACCAGAATCTGCTGGGTTTCTGTTCAGACAGTCGTGTTGTCCTTGTGAGTGTGCTAAGCTAAAGCGGTTAGCACAACCTGTCACAGCGGTGGCAAGAGACGGACAGCTAACTGCTACTGTGGGTGTCAAGCGTTAAAATAATTATTCAGACAGGATAGGATGCTGTAATGTATATAACTTAAATGTAGTATTTAACATTGCCCCACAGATAGAATCTCTAATGTTCAGACAACGTACCATCGTTTATCATATGAGCTACCTCAGATAAACGTTAGTATTAATGGTCTAAACTTGCTAACAGTAACTTCTAGTAGTATCTGAAAACAGACATGGAGACGAGCCGCTACACTTGAAATCCTCAGCAGGCATACATTTATACAAACTATCTGAATGCACACGTGTTCTCTGGTTGAGTGAATCGGAATGTTTCTCAGTGTAGGTTAAAAAATCTTAAAAAAGTCTTAAAAAATCCTGTGTCAGGGAATATTGATAATATTCGATTTTTTTGGAGTATGTAACTGCTTTTGAAGCTTTAAAATGTCCCATGTACTTCCCAGATTGTACTGCATATATGTACTGTATATAATGTTGCAGTGTCAGTGTACAAAATTTAAAGAATACTATGTGGAATTGTGCATGTGCATTTCATTATGTAGCATGTTTGGTCATACTGTGTGTTACTGTTTTGTAGTTTAGTTCATTGTGTAATTCTCTCGTTTTTGTTCTCTAGCTGTCTAGCAGGGAGATATGTGTGTCCTCGACAGTATGGCGGAAGAATCTGGCAGCAGCTGGTCCAGAGAAGTTCTCAGAGGAGTTTATTAAGAAACAGATCGAGGAGTTCAGTGTCGGCAAACGGCACCTGGCCAACATGATGGGAGAGGACCCAGAAACTTTCACACAGGAGGACATCAATGTAAGACACCTTCACAGTATATGAAAAGGCATGTTAGTACTTTTATTCCCTTAGGAAAAATGCAAGGCCTTGAAAAGCCTTGAAACTTTTCTAGGTTTCAAACAGGCACGTAGACATGTTACCACATTCACTGAAGTGTTGAAGAACCTCTCTAGTGGCAGGTATACAAAGATACCCCAAGTTAGTTTGCGCAGCTTTGGGTAGGTGACTTGGTGGAGTTTCCACCAAGCCACTGTCAGTGGAGGAGACAGCAAATAGTTAACCTCAGCTTCAACAGCTTGCTTCAGCTACGTGGAAGGTTTGGTGGAAGTGGGGCCTGGACTTGGTTTGACCAAACTGCCCAATGATCACTTGGCCTTCTTGTTGCTGGGTGGACACTTATCTCATTACAGTATATAACTTGTTTTAATGGCATGGCAAGTGTTTGTGTAATGAAATGTATTATCTAATTATATTCTGTGCTGTTTATTTAATTTCTGACATCACCCTGCTCTTTATGTCGTGCATTTTTTTTCACTGGTGCCCTTGAACTAGAGCTGCATGATATGGAAAGAACACCAGTATTGCGATTACACTTCTACAGATTATAATGCCTTTCACGATACCAAAGTGCCCAAGTCTTCTCTTTTCTGGAATTAAAACATTTGTAAATATTCAGAATCAGAAAACTTTATTGATCCCAGATAAAATTGTGTATGTAATGACAGACAAGAACAATATAAAAAATAAAGTCTAAATAAAATCTAAATAACAAATCTGTATAAAAATCTCTATATGAAAAACGGTATGGGATATACACAAATGCTGGGTGTAAATACTGTACCTAAGTAACACAGTAAAGTGAAATCTACTGACGAGATAAGATAATCCTTTATTAGTCCCACAAGTGGCAAATTTGCAAGAAGCAGCTCAGAAATGAGCAGAGATGCCGTAACAGGCTGTTGCTCGCTGGAGCAAGATAGCCTAGTGGTTAGGGCGTTCGCCCTTCGATTCCCGAGACCGCTAGGCACCTCTGAGGTACCCTGACTGCTCCCGGGCTGCCCCCTGCTTCACTTGGTGAATGGGTTAAATGCAGAGGTTGAATTTCGTACTGTTCACACTGTGTGCTGTGGTGTTTTCACGTATGACAGAATGGTCACTTTCACTTCACTTTCACTTCTGTGGTGATCTGAACCAAGTGACACAAATATGGAGGGGAGAGGTAGTGAATGGCCTTAAATGTGTACAGAAGAATTTTGAAATTGATGCGATGGAGCCAATGAAGCTGCTGAAGAACAGGGGTGATGTGATGGATGGAAGGAGTCCTGGTGATGATATGAGCAGCAGAGTTCTGGACAAGTTGGAGCACAGAAGTGAATTGCTGTAATCGATCCGGGATGTAACAAGGCTATGGACAAGAATGGCAGTGGCAGATATGTCCAAGAGGAAGAAGGTTTATAATGAAGAGAAGGGGGCCCCAGGACAGATCCCTGGGGCACACCAGTGGTAACAGGGGAGGGCTTAGAAGTGATTGATTTAAGCTAGATGAGCTGAGTGCGGCCAGACGAGTATAATTTAAACCAGTCTAATGGGGTATGTGGGAGACCAGTGATGAACCTACTGAGGAGAATAGAATGTGAAAGTGTCTAAGGCTGCACTCAGGTCAAGGAGAATAAGAATGGTAAATAGACCGGAGTCAGCTGCCATAAGAAGGTCATTGGTTATTTTTATGAGTGCTGTTTCAGTGCTATGGAAGGGGTGAAAACCAGATGGGAACAGTTTATACAAATTATAATTAGTTGAGTGAGGGTGGATTTGTGTTGCAATTTTGTCAAGAATTTTTGAAATGAATGGTGAATTAGAAATAGGACAGAAATGATCAAAGTTGTTGGGATCTAGACCCATTTTTTTCTGTACTGGGGTGATGGCAGTGGTTTTGAAGGAGGCAGGAACACTTCCAGTGGTAATTGAAGAATGGATGGCTGCAGAGTGGGTAGACAGGCTTTGACCAGAACTGTGGGTATGGGGTCTACCTGGCAAGTTAGACTTACAGATCTGAGATATCAGAGGCAGATGGGAGTTGAAAAGCAGAAAAACAATGTGATGGTAATGAGATTTCAAGGGAGGTACTACAAGGGACATCAGACGCCAGGTCTTTGTGAATTTTGTGAATTCTCAGAAGGCAGATGAGTATAGGTGGGCAGGTAGAGAATCTGGTGGCTTGAAAGAAGAGGTAAGCAGTGAAAACAGTGACTTAGTGGAATCTTCATTTGAACAGGTAATGGTAGAATAATAGATTTGATTTGGTAAATACACTCCTTATAATATAAAATATAGATAGATAAATAGATAGCTTTTATTGTAACTATATTTATTATTAATACAATGAAATTACAATAGCTCGCCACAGTGGTATTAATCAGCTTGCTACATGAATACACACAATCAGATTCATACACCACAAACAGCATTTAACAGCAGCCAAGCCAGGTAAAAGGTAGATTAATTGGCATTATATACAGTATAAGCAGTTTAAATATGAGTGCAAAGATCTAAAGTGCAATAGTGCCATATTACAGATTATTAGGAGTTGTAGTTATTATAGATGAATTATTTAGGAGCTGAATGGCTTTTGGAAAAAAACTCTTTTGCAGTCTGCTGGTGTGTGTTCTAAGTGACCTATACTGTTTCCCTGAGGGCAGGAGTTCAAAAAGTGATGACCAGGATGAGAAGTGTCCTTAATTATGTTATTTGCTCTTCAGTGATAGTGAATGTTTGCAATGTCATCAAGTGAGGGAGAAGGGGAGCCAATAATTTTGTGGGCAGTTTTAATGCCCCTCTGTAAAGCCCGTCTGTCTGCCACTGAACACCCTGCATATCGTGCAGTGAGGCAGTATGTTAATTACTGAATGGTAAAAAGAAGACAACAGTTCTTGACATAGGTTGAGCTTTTTTACGACTCGCCGAAAGTGCAGGCGCTGCTGTGCCTTCATAACAGAAGCCGTGACGTTTGCTGACCAGGTGAGGTTGTCAGACGTGTATCCCCAGAAATTTAAAACTCTGGACATTTCCCACACAGTCTCCGTTAATCATGATGGAAAGATGGTCAACTTTGTTCTTCCTGAAGTCCAGAATCAATTCTTTTGTTTTCTGAGCGTTCAGTGACAAATTACACAGGTCAACAGGTCAAAATCATCAGAGATAAGTTCATGTGGGTTTTGTAGTGTTTTTCTTGCTGATTTCAAATGTGTTTAGTTTTTCCATAGCACGTACAGTTTTTGTGATGAAGTTGGTTATGTATTGCATGATAGTGGTGTAATTAGCATATAATAATCATATAAGCGTTTTTGAAGAAACAGTGGTAGGTGACTGACACTGATCATTATATCTATGCCACAGTGTGCGCCTAGCTGACTTCACACTGAAAATATTAAAACAGTTACTTGATTGGTGCCTGCGGTTTAATAAAAACTGCATGCAAGTCTATTCCAAACTAAAATTGATGAGACTGAAAAAAACTGAAAGCAGATCTGAAATCAGCATGAAAAACTGGTTTAGAAAAGTGTGTTGTTTCTGATGATTACAAAAAAAAATTTTGTTGACCTGTTATTTTCCAGACACCACAGGCTCAGATTGTGAACCTCATCCCTGTAGGCTTTTTCGTCCCCTCCTGAAATGAGGCTGACGACAGTAGTGTCGTCTGCAAATTTTATGATAGTGTTACTGGTGTGAAAGGGTGTGCAGTCATATGTGTGAAGTGAATATAGGAGGGGACTCAACACACAGACCTGTGGAGAGCCTGTGCTGAGTGTGATGGAGGAGGAAATATGGGAGCCCAGTTTAACAGCTTGGTGGCGGTTAGAGAGGAAGTCCATAATCCAGGTACAGAGGTGAGAGGAGAGGCCCAGCTCCAGCAGTTTCCTGATGAGAATAGCTGGTATTATTGTGTTAAAAGCGGAGCTGTAATCTACAAAGAGCATCTGCACATAGGACCCTCTATGCTCCAGGTGCTGCAGTGCAGTGCAGTGTGTAAGGTGATGATGGCGTCCTCTGGAGACCTGTTCACCGCGAATTGGTGGTTGTCAAATGTTGAATCAAGCCTTTGATGTGCTTCAGGACCAGATTTTAGAGACACTTGGTGACGATGGATGTGAGAGCAACTGGTCTGTAATCATTTAAACTCTGGATGACTGTTTTTTTGGGGACTGGGATGATGACAGCTGATTTTAGGCAGGATGGAACAATAGCCTGAGCAAGAGATTGTAGATGTTAGTGAAGACCCCAGCGAGTTCAAAGGTGCATGGTATTCCGTCTAGGCGAGCCGCCTTCTGAGGGTTTACTTTCCTAAATAGCTGACGCACTTCATGTACCTGTACAGTCAGTGGCTGTGTGTCCGTACCAGGGAAACAGCCATGGGAGCATGGATTTTTTTTTACTTCGAACCGTGCGAAGAAGCAGTTAAGTTTATCTGCCAGTGAAGCAGTGCTGTTACCATCAGTTATGGTGCTGCCCCTATAGTTGGTGAGTTGCTGGAGTTTCTTTTAAAGACATTCAAGTTGTCGACCCTTTGCTTTCAGAAGCCTGAGATGTAAACCAGGGTTCTGACTGAGAGAATGATACAGATTTGGTTTGTAATGGAGCGTTTAAGATAATAAGATAAAGAGTTTAAGATAATATTGAGACTATTGTTATGAGTGAGTAGGTTATTAAAATGCAAAAGACCTGTAAAAGCAGAGGAAAGGGTGTCTGGATTAATTTTCTTAATATTATAGAAAGAGATGGTACGAGGGTTCTTGGTTATGGAGAGGGTGAGTTATACATTGAAAGAGAGGAACAAATGATCAGTGATAGGCAGTTCATCAGCTTTGCAGCTGAGAGGTGTGAGTCCAAAGTATGGTCTTTAGTATGAGTGGGGAAGTTTATATATTGCTTAAATCTAAAGCTATCAAGGCAGGATGCAAAGTCTTTGGTGAGAGGATCATTAATATTGTCCATATGTATGTTGAAGTCTCCCAGCAGTATTATATTAGGAGAAACAGTAGACAAGTGCGTCAACATATCGGCAAAGTCACTTATAAAGTCGGAAATTGGCTTTGAGGGCAGTAGGTAGCAGCTATGATAATTGGAACAGATCCCGAGAGTTGACAGACAGCGGACTCAAAAGAGCTGAAGACAGGTACAGACAATGGCAAAACTTTCCAGTTCTCGCAATAAATTACTGCGAGGCCTTCACCACGGATGGACTCCCAAGGTTGACAGGTATAAACAAACCCCGGGGGAGTGGAGTCGTTGAGCTGCGAAAAATCATTGGTCTGGCTGGCTAATACACTGTGGTCAATCGCCCGGCCAGAGTTCTGTGAGGGATAGCGGGACGTGGACCAGAAGTATTGTATTGGTTTGGAGTTGTCATAATAAAAATGCCGGCAAGAGCCCCAATGGATGTACTTTCGGCGAGGGAGGAAAGCGAGGTCCGTGTGGTGATGAACCACAGCCGCCAATGGAGCAGCCAAGTGAAAACGGAGTCAGAGATGCTGAATGTTGGAAATGTCCAGCACCGGGTCGAAGGACCGACAACATGAGAGTCCAGACAAACACGAACAATACACAAATTCTGCCAGACCACATCACAGACGAGGACACCAGGAAGCCAAGCACCCAGGTTAACAAATCTGTGGGGGACCGCAGCCAAAGCAATACTGTGTCAATGTAAAATATAACTAATTAAAAGGTTTTTAAAATGTTTTCAATAGATAAAAAGATACCGGTGAGCAGTGGCAGCAAGTCGCACCAGCGTTCACTAAACCGGAAGATCCTCTACAAGGCTCACGTCACAGAATATTGTTTAACATGAAAGCTGTTTTTTGCACAACAAAAGTTACTGAATAAATTGTTAATGAATTTGATGTTCTCTAAATAAAGTAAAGTTACGCCTAGACTTCGGTTTTGTTTTGTTTTGTTTAGGTGCGGCATGAAATTATTTCCTCCTGCAAGTAGGGAATGAGAGAAAATGTTTGAGAACCACTGATTTAGAGTAATGGAGACAGAATAGCTTGTTGCAGCTATTCCTGCTTTAGCGGATGACATGGAAAATCAGCAGTAGATTTGTTTGATAGATTGTTTTCGCTCTCACAGAGGGAAGATGAACTTTCCAGCTTAACTGGACTTGACATGGGACAAGTGCAAGCCAAACGCAGTCAGTGACGCAGAGTGGGGAGACCCGTTATTGAGACACCATGTCATCTGCTAAAGCAGAAATAGCTGCAACAAGCTCTTCTGTCATCATTATGTTTGTCATATTTCTTTTTTTCTTGTTTTTTGGCTGCTCATTGGCACGTGCGGCGCCCCCAATGAGTGGCAGCCTGTTACGGCAGCTCTGCTCATTTCTGAGCTTCATTCTTATTTTCCTTTTTTTGTTGATGTAACTTTTTAACTCGGGTCTTAGTCATTTAAATCTGACACCATGCACTACCATTTCGTGCTAGTTCTTGTCATTTTTGTCTGGTATTTTATTTTTTTTTTCACCCGTGTGTGGAGGCCCGGTGCATGGCTCCTTTGTTTACACTCGAGATCAGCTGTCAGCTGTTTTGTGGACAGACCAGACATCCGCAGTGAGCTGAGGAGGAAGAGACAGGAGTGTTGAGCCAAGAGGGAAAGTCATCGCCCGAGAAGATAATCTCGCCATTCTGTAATCATGGGAAATGTACAAGGCTAGATTCCAGCAGTGTAGAATCATGATGCTAACAGAGACTTGGCTAATGCCGACAACTCCAGACACGATGTTATCGCGATAACGGCATATGTCCCCCCCCTCGGCCAATGCAGAGGCAACCTGTGACTCTCTCCACGCTGTAGTCAGCAGACTGCAGACACAGCATTCCTAGGCCATGTTCATAATATCTAGTGACTTCAACCATGTATCCCTGGACTACACAATGACCATGTTCACCCAGTATGTGACATGCCCCACCAGAGACAGAGGCATACAGTTCATCACCTCTCCCTGGGAAAATCAGATCACAACCTGGTGCACCTTGTCCCTGTGTATGAGCCCTTAGTACCAAGGGAGCCACCAGTCACCCGCACAGTGCAGAGATGGTTGGAGGAGCAGTCTGACAGTTGGGAATTGCCATATGAATAAAGAGGCACAAACCCCGTGGCAATACCAAAATGCAATTCAGTGAATTCTATTTTTTATTCAAAATATTTTGAAATGAATTGAGGATTGCATTTGCACTTTGCACATTGAATTGCCAATTGCAAAATGTATTTTCAAATTTCAAATATGATTGAATACTGAATTGCCAATTCCAAAATTTTTGTGCGAATATTTGTGCATATAATCTTCCATACAAAATAAAACAGTACTTCTAAATAAACTGGCCTGAAGTGTACTAAAGAAAAGTGCATTTCTTCTGATAAATTTATTGCCTCAAATACTTGCAAATGTCACTTTTTTCAGCAGAGCCACTGCTCCTTGAAGCCAAAATAGTCAATGTATTTAGGCCCAGGACAGAAATAATAATAATAATAATAATATAATAAATGTTCACTGCATGTTTTTTTTTTTTATCACTATCAAGGTGTAAACGTGCAACTCACCGTTAATTTTGTCACATCCAGAACAAACAGTGATCTGTGAAGCTCATGCCTTGTAAAAGAAGACAACTCTGCATAAAACGAAGCTCCAGGGTGTGTTCTTGCTGTCTGTTCTTGCTGAAACTTGTTTTTCTACTTAGATTACTTTTGAGTGTTCGGTTGACTTTGCTCATGTTCCTGTTAGCTGCTTAACCCTTTTGTGCAGAAGCGCCCTCTAGTGGGCCTGCCGCCGGGCCGAGTTTGACATTTAAAACAACCAAATCAAGGTCCATAAAGATATGGTTGGTTGAGTTGGGTGTGGAAGAACTTGACTGGCCCACACAGAGCCCTGAACTCAGCCCCTTCCAACAATTGTGGGATGCACTGGAACAGAGATTGAGTCAGACTTTCTTGTCCAACATCAGTGCTGGACCTTGTAAATGCTCTACAGAATGCAGAGTGCCAGATGGCGACTAAAATGGTTGGCAATGCGACTAAATTATTTATTTTGCAACTAGTTTTTTCATTTCAGTCGCCAATGGCGATCGTCTCTCACAACCAAGAGACATTAAAATAACAAAATACAAGAAAAGTGACATCTTATATTTATGTACAGATAAGCTTGACCCAAACCTGCCGTTCTTACTACACTATCACGTAAATGTAGTTCTCGATCGAGAGCTAGTGATGGGAATTTTTGGCTCTTTTTAATGAGTCGGAACATGGATTAATGTTTTACGTTGCTATGACAGATTTCCATCAACAGAGGGCGATAAAGGTCAATTGTGAGATTGATGCAGATCTGAAAACAAGCAGGGGGTAAACAAGCTTCACAGACAAAGTTCTGGTAAGGTTGTCTTTTTCCTTGGTTTAATTACAATTTAATTAAAAATAAAATATAAACCTTATGGGTTTCAGCAGTTTGCTTAAATATTGACGGCTGCGGAGTAGCCAGGTTTCTGCGGTCCGGGGGTAGGTGTGGTACACGACCCGGGCTGGAGGGGTTTGGAGGGACATTTGGTAAAAAAAAAAAAAAAATCCGTCAGAATTCCTCTTTTGGCTCCCAAATGGCTCTTCGTTTTACCAAATTTAGTCAAAGAACTCATTCGCAACGACTCGGTTCTTTTTCTTGACAGATTTAGTTTGAAATGCTTCGCATTAGAGTTTAGATCGGGCCCAAAAAATTAAACCCGACCCTACCCGAGCCCGTGCACCTTGTGTCCGAGCCCAGCCCGGCCCAACACATGAACTGTAATTATCGGCCCGAGCCCGATTAAACCCGACAGTTTTTTAGTACGTGGGCTGCTATAACACACGTTCTCAGCTGTGGGTGCGTTCGTAAACTGACACTCTGAGCGTTTGATCCCGGCCCGGCCCGAGGACAGTGACGGGAAATATCGGCCCGACCCGACCCGTGTTCGGGTTCGGGCAGAGAATCAAAACTCTACTTTGCATGGCCTGGCAACCTGTTGCAGAGCAGGTTCTAAAATATCCGAAAAATAAACAATGGCTACACTAGAAACAGTTACTTTGGCAACAGTTTAGTTCATGTCGTGATTTCTTGTTTCGTATTAACATCTGGTAAAACTAATATTTGTTTTAATTTATTTCACATTTTGGTAGAGATTATGGCTCCTAAAAATAATTTGGCTCCCAAATATTTTGTGTTTAGGAGCAAATGGGTGTTTTTATTTTGGTGGGGTTTTATTGTTTTTTTTTTTTTGTCTGGATCCCTTGAATGAATGGGCACAATAGTGGATAGCTTTCTAAGAAGAATGAAAGCTGTAATGGGGAGACCAGCTCCATATTAAAAGCTATGTGGTTTTAAAGTCCCTGTTGGTTTAATGGTCAGGCGTCCTAGTACTTTTGTCCATATGGTGTATGTTAGACTCCATTACTGCGTACAGTTGGCAGTTTTAGCAAATAACATCACCTATTTTGATACTCCCAGGCATTTTTTTGGGCCGTCTTGCATAAAAGGAGGTGTCCAAGACTCATCTGTAATGGTCTTCAGACTTCAATTGGTTTTAGAACCTGCTCTGCAACAGGTTGCCAGGCCATGCAAAGTAGAGTTTTGATTCTCTGCCCAAACCCGAACACGGGTCGGGTCGGGCCGATATTTCCCGTCACCTGAAGCCTCAGGTAAATGTGGAAGCAAGTCACTGAGTTGCACGTTGACGCAAATCAAACCCCAGGTTTTTATAGGCAAGTCCCAAGTCACTAGAGTTCTAAACAAGTATGCATTCTTCAGCTAGTTTAATTTAATTTAATTACTTAACACAAAGTAGTAATGATAATATAGCCTATGTTTGGTAAATGTTGTGCTTGTTAGTGTGCTCAGGTTTTGTTTAACTACCATGATAAATAATGTTAAGTTGGCCGCCTTCTCCAATGGATCTCCCAGTTGACTCCAGTAAGATTGAGTGTGTGTGGATACTGGGACAGAAATTGTTTGTGAATATCATGGAAAGAGAGGAAACAACACTGTTGGGACCTCACAGATGTGTGTAGGTTGGTAGTTACAAATGTAATGAAATAAAGTTGGCTGTTATACAATGCATGTATGTGATTACTTTATTAATCAATTAATACTCTGACTCAATCTCTAATATAATGCTAGACCTAGTTCTGTCAGATAGCATACAGATATTACTCCCTTAAGAGAAACTTAAAAAAACAAAAGCAAAAACGGTGGTGTTCCACCCTGAGGATGCTATTTATAGTTATTATTTATGGTTACTGATGTGGGTTGAAATATATTAATTTCTTCTGGGAACAGACCAATCAGACTGTCTCACATGGTCATAATAAAAAAGAAAGGAAGATTCAATGAAACTTTCATGGTGGCCCTTGTCTGTTCCATTCGAAGCGTCGCCTGTAATCGATTTGTCCTACCAAATTTTTCTCAGTTTACAGCACCTTGATGTTTACTCCCAAACTTCCCTTGTTAATAAATGGAGTTCTCAGCATGAGCGTGGATAAGAGAGAGTGACGCTTACTGTGCTGTGACCAGATGAGTGGGGGTCCATGAGCGGAAATTGGCTCGTACTGGGGGGCAGTGTGCGGGCACCGGATGGGTGCCCGAACTGGCGCTGGCACCCATCTTACTGGCAGCCGCTTCGGCCGACATGACGTTCCTGTGAACACAATGAAGGTGTGAAACAGCTGCATGGTGAGCACTGCCAGCAGGAAGTAATTAATGAAGGCAGCAAGCTTTACCTGCCTTCTCTGTGCTGTCACATACACATGCGCGCACACACACACACACACAACCTCTTATCAGGTGTATTTTAGATGTTAAAACTCAGTGCCATTACCAGGTTTGACTGAGATCAGAACCTCCACTGATCCTTAGAGGTGTTTTGGTCTCGGCATTGCCAGGATTCAAACTCATGATCTCCTGGTAATGGAGCAAACATTAAAACCAGTGTGCCACTGTGCACAGCGCACAAAAACAAAGGATTCTGGGTTCTATATGTATATAAATGTAGTGTGTGTGTATATGTATATTATTTAATTTATGTGTAGTTTAAGAAGTGTTGCAAGTGAGAACTGTAAAGCCAGCCAGTAAAGTGCTATTATAATATAAATATACATATCAGAATTTGGCCACAATTTTGATCTAGTTTCAATTGATATGGTTGCCACAGAAGAAAGTGGTGCTACCTCTATTCAGGACTCACTGGGCCACAGTTTAAAAAAAAAACCTTGTGCAATTGGATACATTCAATTATATTAATGTATTTTTGCTGTTTGACCAGATTAAATGAATCGGTGACTTTCTGTAATTTAGAAATGGGCTGTAATTCATTAATATTGATGTCATTAATTCTTCAAAAAAGTTGTGTGGTTCCAAATGGATTTTGGAATGAAAATCTTTCTTGACTGTGTTTGTTAAACAGGAACAGAGGCGGTGAGCGCTGAAATAGCTCATAAGTCATGGTAGTGCCAGACCGTATTTAACTTTCATTAGCCGTTTTGCCCTTGTCATAGCAGACCATCAGGCTCCTTCACGCACTGAAGTGTGCATTTAAGTTACTCCCCAAAGTTGAAAGAGGAAGAATCCGGAGGGGTGAGGTGTGGGGGGGGGGTGTTCTTTATCACTGGCCTTGTATGCAGCAGGGCTTTGTGGAACGGTGTGATGAGGCTATACGTCCCTCAGGGAGTTGTGCCATATTGCCTTTCAGGGTATTAACAGGTGCTGCCTTCATCTGTCACTGTGTTCTGCATCTTTCCACCTACCCCCTGTTTTTTCTCTTTCTCTCTCATGTGCGTTTTCTTGCTTGCTCTCTTCCACACTCTCTCATTCTCTAATTTTGACAGTGTGATACATGACTGCGTGTCCTTTTCAAGTGCATCTGTTGTCATCTCACATCAGCCCCCTCTCTTTCACCTTTTTGATTTATTTATTTCAAACTGGCTCATAAATAGCCCTGTTTGTATTATTTGTCCGAATACATACGGACATCTAAAATAATTTTTTTAACACTTGTTTTTATTGGGCTCTGTGTAGACTCAAGATGGATTTAAATGATAATGTTTTCAGTAATTTTGTGTTTGTGTTTTTGCAGAGAAGCATAGCATACCTCTTTCCCTCTGCTCTGTTTGAGAAACGAGCACGGCCTATCATGAAGGTAAGCTTTTTCTCAGTCTTTATGCTCCATGAGAACAAAATCACAAAAATCATCTGTGTAATTCTTTTACATCTGTTTTACAGCACCCAGACCTAATATTTCCAAAACAGGCAGGTATGTAAGCAAGACTTTTGCCGATGAATGAACTTTGATTATAACCCTTTGTGGAGACAAATGTGATCGGTCCACATACTGTGACTGCGTATGGTGGCTGGGTGACTGACAGCACATGTTCTCATGCAGCGGTCCAATGGGGTGAG
Organism: Hydrocynus forskahlii; assembly: GCA_037974365.1. Lineage (NCBI taxonomy): Eukaryota > Metazoa > Chordata > Actinopteri > Characiformes > Alestidae > Hydrocynus > Hydrocynus forskahlii. Next base: position 4,752,672 of record JBBPCX010000114.1, read on the forward strand.
GATGGACGCCCTTTTCACTTCTTGTTTTACACGGGCAAACAGGCCTACTACTCCCTAATGCACGTGAGTCTCCCTTGCGGTCTCTCGCTCTCTCTCTCTGGCTCTCTCACACGCTCTGTCTCTCACCCTCTCTTTCTCTAATCTTTCTGTTTTTCTTCTGTCTGTGTCTCTCGCTCTCTCTGTTACCTTTCTCCTTCTGTCACATTTTGTGTCTGTTTTTCCGTTTATTTATTGTTCTCTCTTTCTCTTTCTCTCTTTCTCTTTCTTTCTTTTTCTCTCTCTTTCTTTCTCTCAGGTAAAAATAACAGTTTTTCTGTCTATCTAGTCATATATATTTTTTTACTTTAAGTTGTGTATGTGTATCCTTTTTCATCTCTCAGACATTTATCTCTGTACATTCGACTTTTGTCTCACAACTTGCTTGTTATTCAATTTGTGAGAACGTAGATAGTACATGTTGGCATTATTTTTGAAAGAGTCCAGCCCTGAGATGCTGCCCAGAGCAAGGCAGACTGGCACTTTTGTTTGACAGAAAAAAGAGTGAGTGATATATTAGGGGGACGGGTCTGGGATGAGGGGTGATAAGAGGGCTTGGATGGTAATTGTCTGCTTATGAGGGTTGCCTTATGAATCTCTGCTTATTTAGGGTTGCCTAACTTTATCAGAAGGCAGGATTTTCAACAATCAGCAAATTACCTTGTTCCTCTCCCCCAGTAAGGCCAATAAATAAATATTACAATATAACCTGATAGTTATACAGATGATCAATATTGCTTTCTAATCCTGTTAAAATAAAGGCTTGTGTATGTTAGCATGCAGTGGCTTCTCCAGAACAAAACAGTGCTGAATGCAGTTTTATAATCACATTTCTCAAGTCATTTGTGATCTCACTTGTTGCAAGTAAACCCTGGGACCTCTGTGTTGAGTTATACAGCTGGCTCAAAGAGGCAAGCCTCATGTGGCACAAGTGTCTGTGCTAAGATAGATGCTGGCCATGATAGATTTCTGCCCCTCATCAAGGGTAGATTTCTGTGCACTAATCAAGCACAACATTGAAATCAAAACAACTTGTCTGTAGCCTAATTTCACAGAGATCTACTGTAGCATAAAATGCTGAAGTGTATGGTGCTGTGTAGCTGCAGACTAGTCAGACTGCCTATGCTGACACCTATCAATCACCAGAAGCGGCTACAATGGGCATGTGAGCATCAGAACAGGACCATGGAACAATTGAAGAATGCGGCTTGGTCTGCTGAATTGCTGGTGTGTGTCGCTTGGAAGACAGTAGAGATGGCAGCAGAATGTACTGTGGGGAGAAAGCAAGTCGGCAGAGGCGGTTTGAAGCTGGGGCAAGTTCTGCTGGAAAACCTTGGGTTTTGTACCACTGGCCGATGAAGTAGATGAAGTACACCCTTTCATGGCAGCCTTCTTTGCTAATGGCAGTGGCCTTTGCAAGATAATGTGCCCTGCTACACTGCAAAAATTTTCTGGAAAGGTTTTTTACACATTTCACTTTGGTGCTTCCGGTATAAAGCATGGTGTCCGATGTGTCTGATTTGTACTGTTTGTTCCAGTGCTACTGTATCTAGTTGATTTCTCTTTATTTTTAAAATTATTGTATCCATTTATTTCATATGCCATAAATCAGTTTATAGATATGGTTATATGTTTGTAAAAGCTGATTATATTGATCTCTGAACTGCTTTTTTACAGTGTAATAATTTAGTAAACTATATTGTGGGGTTTTTTTTCTTCTTTACAAAAATATAATTAAAATCATGTACGAAGATCCTGACTGACTGGTCAACTCGGAGAGGACAGCGCTACTGCTGGTGAAGAAAGGACAAATGTCAGGTGAAAGAGTGCAAGTAGACAGAAGGAAGAGGAAAAAAGAGGAATAGATGCAACAAAAGGGTTTGAGAGGGCAAGAGCAAGTGAGAGAGAGGTGTGTATGGTTAAGAGAGGAGATGGGGTTGTTCACTGTGACGGTCTTCTGTTTCTCCTCCCCAAATCGCATTTACAGCGGGGAGCAGTGCACACTTCACTAGGCACGCCTTGGCTTTGTGCTATTACAGACGTGTCTGTATGCGCTATTACAGGGGTACAGCTGTGCCTTAGGGATTTTGGGGACGGAGCCCTAGAGACACCAGCTCTTTGTCACCTCAGCTAATTCCTTTTCAAAGTTTTGCCTTTTGCTTTTTTTCATGCATATCTCCTCTCCTTCCCCTGTACCATTTATTTTTCACAGTCGACCTTGGGCTAAGATGGGGCGCTGTAGTGTTGTGTTTGTGTGTGTTGACTAATGTGGCATTGTCCTCGGCTTGCCCAAGTCCCTCAAGCCTCCCCTTTGCCCGGCAGTAGTAGGGACCCCTGCTGATAATTTAAATAGGTGTGTGTCAAATTGGCTGTGGCGCTCAGCGCTCCGAATCAACCTCAGAACAAGAGGAGGTGCCGCATGCCCTGAAACCCCACGGCAGCTGCAAAATAATGTACAGTTCCCCAGCCGGTGCACAGCAATATTTTACAGGGATGAGAGGAAAAGACACGTGCACAGTTAAACCATGTATGCACGTTTATATCCATGTTACTACTATTGGCATTGCAAATGCAAAGAGCCTAATGCTACAGTGCTAAAATGCTACACGCTTAGGGGAACATTTTTTTCCCCTTCTGCTTAAACGTTTGAATGGTTATTCCAGTGAGAAGATGGGACAATAACACTATCTTTTTTTAAAGCTGATTCTGAAATTGAAACTCTGTATTGGCCTGTGGTGATTGATTGACTACTACTCTTTAAAATTAATTGTTTTATTCAGAAAATTTAGCTATCCTTCACAGACTCCCCTATATGAAGTCCAAAACCAATAACATGATGTTACACAATGTTAATGTGCTTTTTTTAGCTGGATTTCTTACAGAAATGGATCGTTACTTTTATTTTGTCCAGTATCAAATCCAGCAAGTTTACTTACAAAGCCCATTATCATACACAAAGGCATAAAATATTGATAAGTGAAAAAAATAAGTGAATACACAGAAAATCAATAAAATAAGGTTAAAAGCACAATGGAAAAGCTGATATTTAAAAGAAGGTGGAGGAATAAATGCAGATTTTTAAAGCTACAATTGGTGAAGATCTGATATGGATGCGCAGTTGGTTCCAGCAGCGATCACTATAACCAAGGTCTCCATCCATGGTCATGCCAAGATTTTAACATGAGTAGACATCTCAAGACCCCTAGATTCCAGGTGGGTGCTGAGATTTGATCTTCCCTCTTCATTTCCAAACAAGATAATCTCTGTTTTGTCTTTGTTGGAGAAAGTCTTAATGAATCCTGTTGGGTACTTTATTGAGGCACCAGCACAATTAATCTGTTGGGCCAAAGTCTCTTGGTTAAAGAGCTGGATCGGCATAGTTATAATAGGACACATTATTCATTTCACCTAGAGCAGGGGTGCCCAAACCTGTCCAGAAAGGGCCACTGTGGGTGCAGGTTTTCGTTCCAACCAAGAAGAAGCCACACCTGAGTAACTGAAAACCAAGACCAGCTGATTACAGAGGTGGAATCAGGTGTGCCTCCTGCTTGGT
>JBBPCX010000114.1:4787625-4803586 GCA_037974365.1 Hydrocynus forskahlii
CCTGGACTTTGTAAAGCTGCTTTGTGACAACCTGGTTGTAAAAAGCGCTATAAAAATAAAATTGAATTGAATTGAAATTGAGATTGACACCCAAAAAATATTTCTGCTGTCAATTTTTCATTTGTGTTTACAAAGCGGCCTATCCGAGTTTATGACCTAAACTGAAGGGACTTATAAGGTCATTCCTGCATGAAGTTTAAAAAGTAAAGCCATTTTTCTCAAAAAAGTAGAAAGTAGTTACACAAAACTTACTTTCGCTGTCCAAAAATTGAAGCACCTCCTAAATGGTAACTTTACACGTGAAGGCAAGTAAAGGTTCTTTACTTCTTATGTAAGAAGTTTAAAAAAAAAACGAATATTTTGGATCATTACAACTGGTTTATCATGTCATTTGTTAATACACAATGTAAGAGACAGTAATTGTTGAAAATTAAAATTAAACATGCTTTTTTTTTTTTGACAGTGGCAATATGCAAGTATTACATTCCATGGAAGCATGGAGTTACCTTAACCACGTAAAAAGAAAACATCAAGTGTCTAAACTGAAGCAGTAGAACAGTCAGCAAACAGAACATATCCCTTCATGCTGGTCTTCTGACAAAACAAAATACTGTTAATCCCTGAGTTTACCATGTTACATTACTAACTATGGTCAGTTCTGCTTAAAATAAAAAATTGCAATAAGCTAATCTCGGAAACCTAAACACAATGCAAAAATAACATCAGACTTGTTAGTGGTCAAATTATACTGCAGCCTAAACAGCTATACAGTTACTTTTTTTAGACAATACAAAATGAAACATTCCTTAATGCAGGAACCTCAACTGGTACATTTTCATCTGAAAAGACAACTTCTACACTGCTGTATTACTTTACTGAAAACTGAGGTGGTCAAATTTATTAGCCTTGTGAATGTCAGGAAGCACTGTAGGTTAAATGTTCTGATGTAAAAACCTGAATCCCATATGACATGACTGGTTCAATCACATCACCACAAACCGACTAAAATGAACATAGCTAGTGGTACTTAAGGGCAAAATTGAGAGGCATTACGCTTACATTTGCAAAAAGTAATTTCATCATGCCACAAGCCAAAGAAATAAGTATGGACTTAAAAAAAAGACAGTGGAAGCTCATCTTAACTGGCATGGCTATTTTCAAGCATTCCACTGTATCCAGAATAGCTGTATGGTGCATCACTGCAAAATACAAAGTGACCCATTCTGTCAAACAACATTTCAAAAACTTCAAAAACAATAATCAGAGATGACAACAAGAAACTCCGGATCAATGCAAACTTTCCTCTTCTGAACTCAAAAAAAGACTCTTGTGAGGGATCTTCATTGAGGGAAACTTGTAAAATCCTGGGAAAACTCCCTTACTCACAGACCAGCATATCAAATCTAGACTGAAGTTTGCCCAGGAAACATGGGGATGAATTTTGGAAGTCTGTTTTTTGGTCACAGGTCTGGTGAAGGGAGAGGCCTTCAACTCTTAAAAACAGTTAAACATGGTGGTGGGAGCATAATGCTGTGGGAGCATAATGCTGTGGGGCTGTTTTGCTGCTTCAGGCACAGTAAACCTTGGAGTGGACGTCTTAAAGCCCAGATCTCAATTCTATTGAGAATTGTTGGTGAGAGCTCAAGGTTAAAGGATAAGCTCGAAAACCATCTAATTTACATTAGATGGACCAAGGAGGAATGGTCTTAAGATCCAGTAGGAGACTGCTGTGAGGAACTACAGTCAGAGGTTGCTATCACTTGCAAGTCATGAGACATACATTACTGACTATTAATTGTCAGGCTAATAATCTTGGGTGTGCATTTTTTTTTTTGTTTTCTTTGTCTCAATCAAGTGTGTCACTAAAATCATCAAATGACAGATTTGTTAATAATTATAACCTTACCTGTAACATTAACCTACAGATTTAAAATGTACACATATTTATAGAGCTGTTTCTGTATTTTATTACAGCTTTTTCATAAATAAGCCAATTAACTGGGTTTTTTTTACTTATTAATTGACTAATTCAAACAAACTCAATTTTCAGCCCTACTCAGAATAACAGTGCTGAGTTTACATGGCTTAAGATATTACCGTATCTGCAGTCCGCCCCAATTACTGACTCACTAATGGTGGTTTTCCACTGACTGGTACCAGCTTGGTTCGGTTCGGTTCAGTTCGGTTCTATTCTGTTCAGTTTTATTCTGTTCAGTTTTGGTGGTTTTCCACTAACTGGTACCTGCTCGTTTCGGTTCGACTCTACTCGCATTTATTGCTTTTCCATTACTAAACTCTGGTACCACCTTGGTCGAGGTTCCAAGCGCGCTGACCTGATACTAAATGATGACGTGTATATATTGGAGGTTACTAACTGGTGGTTGCTATTGTTGCGTCAGTGTTGACTGAACCCAGACAAGCCGCCCGGCATTTACCTCAGAATACAACTTTCTCTGCCTCAGCTTCAACTTTCTCTGTCCCGGCATTTACCTCAGAATACAACTTTCTCTGCCTCAGCATTTACCTCAGAATACAACTTTCTCTGCCCCAGCTTCAACTTTCTCTGCCCCGGTATTTACCTCGGCTTATAGCGCTCCGCTCGTGCTGCTTCTCAGAATGTTTGGTCGCTATAGCAACCAGTTGTAGTGGAAACTGAACAGAGTAGAACCAAAGAGAACAGAGCAGGTACCAGTCAGTGGAAACTCCCCACAAGAATGGTACTGGGTACCAGGTACCAGGTACCAGGTACCAGATTTTAGTAATGGAAATGCAAAAAAAGCGAGTTTTATTATTAGTGTGCTTGCTCTTCTTAAAGACTGTTCTTTTTAAAGGTCCCAAAACATGCAGATTTTTTATGCTTTTATATTTTTATGCTGTATCTGAAGTTTCTTTCTGAAATTCAGCCTTGGTGCAGAATTACAGCCACTTGGAGCCAGTCCCACAATGAGATTTCCCCAGGACGCGCCATTTCTGCATCTCTAGCTTTAAATAATAAAGGAGGAGGCGAGAGGCAGGGCGAGGAGGAGAGAGGTGGGGTCAGCTTGCGGTACCATGTGCTAATGTTTACAGTGTATAGCAATGGCTCGTAGACTAACAGAAGCACGGCTGTTCAAAAAACAAAGAAGTACAATATTCAAGTTAATGTGTGTATTCACACACCATTCACACACATACCTGATGCTATCTACCTTTACATTTGCTACAGTAGCCTGCTAACTTGGCTGTTAGCTGCAGAGCTAATGTTACGGCCACGTTCTAAGAGTAAAAAGCTAGGCAACCATAAACAGCAAAGCAACAAAACTGTATAGCGTTAAGTTGACTTACTTGTCCATGGGAGAGTTGGTACTGATCCAGAATTAATTTTCAGCCATTCAGCAAAACCACTCTGTATTGCCCCAAGTTGAGGAAACAGTCTTTGGCAAAAGACTTTCGAGATAGAGGGCTTTCGAGATAGAGACACTGTTCCAACTCTGCAAACGTCGGGCCCGATCTGGAAAAGTGGGCTTGTGTTATGCTAACGCTAATGTTATGCTAATGCTTATGCTAATGCTATGTTAATGGTAACGCTAGTCCTATGCTAATGTTAACGCTGATGTTATGCTAATGATAAGCTAATTCTAATAGTAATGCTATACTATGCTAATGCTAACGCTCATGCTAATGCTGTGTTCTGCATTTGAGCAAGCACACTTTGCATTTTGTCTGCGGAAATGCTGTCTAGTTATTCTTCTTCGGTTCACCTGTTTTTGGGCCCCCTACTCCTCCCAGGGCTTTCAAAGTAGAGACACCGCTCCAACTCTGAAATGTCGGGCCTTATCTGGAATAGCGTGCTTGTTCACAGCTTTTTGCTACGTCTTGTCATTTGTTTGTATTTCCATTTTTCCGGTGAAAACGATTTGCAAAAGTATGGCGCCCTAAACTTTTAGATAGTCCTGCTCGGACAAGCTTCGTCCGAAACCCACCAAACTTCATGTGATACCTCAGGCCAACTTCCCCGACACACAAACGTGGTTGGTGATGACCTGCACTCTTTTCCTTGTCTTTTGCTCATCCCTTTTTTCCCCCCATTCACTTCCATTCATTTTTCAACCACGTTAATGCTAATGCTATGCTAATTTTAATGTTAACGCTGATGCTAATGCTAACACTAATACTGTGTTCTGCATTTGAGCAAGCACACTGCATTTTCTCTGCGGAAATGCAGTCTAGTTCTGTCTGTTGTTTAACTGAACTGCTATCTTGTGCACTTAGACTGTGTCGTTGTTAGGTTAGTTTCACTGCAACTAGTCAGACAAGGCTCACCTGGTGTCAGTGAAGCCTGAGGTAATTAGGTGTCAAGTGGTGGGAGTCCCTGAACTTTAAAAGGAGTAACATGTCTTCCAGACCGAAGTGCATTTCTCCCCCGGCTCCATGTCTGTCTGAGGTCCTGCGAAGTATCCGAAGGGAACTGAGAGCAGCCGAAAGATGATGGAGGAAAACGCTTAAGAACAGTGACCTTCTCTCTTGTCGCTCTCTTGTCTAATTTTGCCAATGGTTTAACTTCTGCTAAGTCTTTCTTCTTCAGAACCAAATTTGAAGAATCTGCATCTAACCCTCGGAAGCTCTTTGCCACCTTTTCATCCCTTCTCTGTATCTCCAGCTCTTTCACCAGAAGACTTCGCAAAGTTCTTCAACAAGATTGGCGATATTAGAAGATCCTTTCCTCCAACCACCAAGCTGCCCAGTTTCATGCCTTCTCACCGCTCTCTCCTGAGGAAGTGTCACTACTACTGACGTCAAGCAAACCTACCACATCTCCGCTCGACCCTCTCCCATCGAGCACACTCCAGATGATATCATCAGATCTCATCCAGTACATCGCCTATATAATCAATGGCTCCTTGATGACTGGTCATGTTCCAGTGGTCACACCAACCCTCCCTGGACTCCTCAGATGTCAACAACTACAGACCGGTATCTCTTCTCTCCTTCCTTTCCAAAGTCTTGGAATGTGCCGTTTATAACCAAATCAGCTTGTTCCTTTCTCAAAACAAGCTTCAGGACCCTCACCAGTCCGGGTTCAAGCTGGCACACTCCACCGAAATTGCTCTACTTGCTGTCTCCGAAGAACTTCATGCGGCTAGATCAGTCAACCTGTCTTCTGACTCACATGGTTTTTCCTACCACTTTTGTGCTGATACGCAACTTATTCTCTCTTTCCTTTCCAGCAACAACCAGGCCTTCACCAGGCATCTGACTGTCTGACCGACATCTCCTCTTCGATGGTGGCTCACCACCTCATGCTGAACTGCAGCAAGATGAGCTCCTCTTCATCGAAGGAAGTCCTTCACCAAGCCATGACCTCATTGTTTCTGTTGGGAACTCTGTCTTCGTCCCTTCAAAGAAGGTAAGAAACCTTGGTGTTATGCTAGATGAAGATCTGTCTTTCTCGCCGCAGGTAGACCAGATCTCGAGAACATGCAGATACCTTCTCAACAACATCAGAAGAATCAGATCCTTTCTCACCACGAAAGCTTTGCAGATACTTGTCCAGTCTCTGGTCATCTCCAAATTGGACTACTGCAACTCTCTACTGACTGAACTTCCACTAAAGGTAACAAAACCACTTCAGCTGATTCAGAATGCAGCTGCGAGGTTAGTCTTAATGTTCCAAAGTTCACACACACCACACCTTTACTAAAGAACCTTCACTGGCTCCCTGTGGCTGCTCGCATTAAATTCAAGTCCTTAACACTTGCTTTCAAGGCCAAAAATGGACTTGCTCCACCATACATATCAGCATTTATCAAACAACATGTCACTTCGCATCCTCTCAGTCTTCTCGTCCTCCCCGACTCTTCTCAGTCTTGGGCCCACTGTGGTGGAACAAACTCCCTCTGCTGTCTTCAAGCACTGTCTGAAGACCCACCTCTTCAAGGAGCACCTTGGTGACTGACTATGCCTCTCATTTCTGCTTGCTTATTTCTCAAAAAAAAAAAAAAAAAAACTCTTACCCCCATCCCTTCATTACTTTTGTCTTAACCTCTGACTTTTCTTTGACAGGTGTTGCTTAGGTGTACCTAGAATGCAGTAACTTGGTTGAATAGTGGACGTTGATTTAAGTATAGCTTTACAGGTGTAAGAAACAGATGTGGACTATTTGAGCACTGACGTACGTCGCTCTGGATAAGAGCATCAGCTAAATGCCATAAATGTAAATAAAAGGTGGTTGCTATGGTGTCAGCGGGTTGCTAAATAGTTTTTATGCAGTTGCTATGGTTTCGGAGGTAGCTGCCAAGTAGTTTTTAGGCAGTTGTTTTGTGTAGCAGGTTGTGGCTAAGGAGTTTCTATATGGTTGAAATGGGATACAATGTAGTTGTTCAGGTTTTTCTAGGTGGCAGCTTTGGTGTTGGCTGCTAAGTAGTTCCTATGCAGTTGCTATGGTGGATGAGGTGGTTGCTAAGTAGTTTTTAAATGGTTGCTATGGTATACAAAGTGGTTGCTAGGGTGTTGCTAGGTGCTTGCTGTGGTGTAGGAGTTGGTGGCTAAGTAGTTTCCAGGCAGGTTCTATTTGTAGGAGGTGGTTGCTAAAGAGTTTCTGGAATTTTGCTATGGTATACAAAGTCGTTGCTAGAGTGTTGCCAGGTGCTTGCTGTGGTGTAGGAGGTGGTTGCTAAGTAATTTCTAGGCAGTTGCTGTGGTGTAGGACGTGGTAGCTAGGGAGTTTAAAATGGTATAAAAGGTGGTTGCTATTGTGTAGGAGGTTGTTGGGGCAGCTGGAAGCCTAGTGGTTAGGGTTTTCGCCCTGCAATCAGGAAGTCGTGGGTTCGAATCCCAAGCAATGTACCCTTCCCACACACTGCTCCCCGGGTGCTGTGTTCCTGGCTGCCTGCGGCATCACTTGGTAATTGGGTGAAAATGACAGAATGGTCACTTTCACTTGTTGCCATGTAGTTTCCAGGTAGTTGCTATGATGTAGGTTGTTGGCTGAGGATTCTCTATGTGGTTGCAAAGGTATACAAGGTTGTTGCTCAGGTGAAGGAAGCAGTTGCTATGGAGATTCCAGGTGGCAGGCCCATCTCAAAATTTCATCAGGAATTTTCCATTTTATTTGTATGGTGGTTCCAATGGAGTAAAAACTGAATTGGAGACAGGTTCCATGGATTAAAGCAAAACAAGAATCCAACAATCTGAATTATTTATTTATTTAAAACCAAATGTTGCAGGCCCATACCACTTCGGCCATGCATACAATGTTTAACGCTGTGTTGTCCATTATCCCCTAAACCCCTAGTTGAGATACCACACAAAAGCACACACCTGCTATTTTCATCATTTTGCACCATGAACTAAATGACATGCCACTATTTCATTTAGCCAAGCCCATCTCCACTTATTCTTTACCATTTTGTTGATGTCCAACACATTGATGCCTTCCTTTAACAGAAGCACGTCCATGCTGGCAAAACTGAAAGCAAATTGACACACGCGAGTGATGCAAATCGAAGGGCCTGTGACCTGTAAAATAATGCTTTTTACGGACGATATATATAGCCTACGTTTACAAATAGCCTAAACTCATTTTAAAGCAGACTGAATACTGCAGACTGTTGCTTATAAGGAGTGACGCTCCAGTCTACTTTAGGGATGCACTTAGGCCATACCTGTCAGTTTTCAACATTGAAAATAAGGATCAAAATACAGGAAATTTAGAGCAGCTTCCCATTGCCATTCCTCTGTTAACAGCAAGAAAATGGACTCCAAAACTGCAGTTATTTATTTTCAACGGAGCATAAGCTCCCACAGCACAGTCCTTTGCACACACCAGTGCTCTCTTTACACTACAGGTGCCGTTCTTACACTTTTTTAAATCAATTTTTTTCCTTCGGATCTGCATCAATCTCATTAACCTTTGGTGCGCTCAGTTGATGGAAATCCGTCATAGTGACGGAAAACTTTAATTCATGAGGTTCCCGTGGGGGAAAAGGGGACATAAGGGCGTGGGTGTGTGTGTGTGTGTGTGTTTATATGTGTGTGCGCTCAAAGGCACCAGAATGGTGGGGTATGGGAATGTTCTTAAACTAATCGTAGTCTTACTAATTAATTTCTTATGACCGGTCGTTTTTGACCAGGAACACCATCTAGGTTTATAAGTTCCATAAAACACATTAATTTTTTATGCATTCGAGTGTTTTGTGTAAACAAAGTAATGGAACCTTAGAACAAACCAATGAAATGAAGCGCATTTTCTAGAGAGAAAAATTGAAAATTGGACAGATTTACCTAGAACACAATAGGAGGGTCAAATTTAAAAAATCGGTGTACCCAGCAGTTTTCAAATATCATGATATGTATTGTGTATTGTGAAAATGTCTTTTAGTACTGATATAGTATTGTTTTCACATTCGCCACTCCTAGTGTTATATTCACTTCTGCCACAGTCTATCTGCAAAGAGCAAGAGCGAAATGCAATAAAATGCTACTCATAAAACAAATTCATAAATTCATTGATCAAACATATGAGAAACAGATGTAACATTCTAATGAGAACACCTGATCGACATCCACCTACTCAGCACTCTCAGCTTGACATGCCACTCAAGTCCAATAAAACACAATGGTGTGTGTGTGGCGAGAGTTGAGTTAAATGACTGGGTTGTTGACTATCATGCAATGTTCATTTCTCACCATAAACTTTTATGGCAGCGTATTAAAAGGGATAAGGTTCTTTTTAGTGTGATCACACCATCAGCAATCACACCATTGTTCTTCTTGTTTTATTATTTTTCTTTAAATAGCTGGAATCCTACACATTTTGAAATACTGGCACAGTTCCAACACCAAAATGTCTGTTAATCTGTTGCCACTGTATAGGGAAAAGAGCAGAAGGGCAAGTCGCCTTAAAAATGAGTAGCAAAGAGAGAGTTTTTGATGTCACGGCTATAGCAGCTCGAAAGCAACAAAACAGACTCAAACAGACTTCAAGACACTAAATCTCAGGTCAGTTATAAACGTGCGTCACTGTTTGTTGTGGGTTAATTAAAAACAATCAGTCCGTGAACATGGTAAGAGACAGTACTTTAAAGCCCCCACGGTGTTATGAGCTAAACAAAAATGAAGTGGTTTGATACCATGCTGTGAGCCACTATTTATTTATTTATTTGGCCAAAAAACATTGGTTTTATAGCAACCACATTATTAAACTATATCAAAATTAGGATTTTGATCCACAGAGATACATAAGTATTTTGTGTGTCCAGATGGACTACAAAGAAAACACATTAAAAATATATGGTGTTTTATCCTCCATAAAGATTGCCCAAGTAGTTGGATAAGGTCCAGCTGCTTCTGGGGAAAAAAACCTGCAACCTACTTTAATGATGTATTTAAATATGTGTAAGTGAAAAGTAAGTTAAAGTACGAGTAAAATCCCACTTAAAAGAACAATGTCTGGGGAGCACATAAAACAAGTATAATGTGTTCCTAACCTTCGAAGTCCTGCAGGATATGTCCTTCTCTGAAGGAGACCGTCTGTTTGAGCTGCTGATCCAACATGCTGTGAACAGTCACAAAACCTTCGTCCAAAGCCACCACATAAGGGTAGCACACAGCCGCCCCAATCACGCTTTCCGACCAGCTCACTGGGGCACGCTGGGATATACCCTCTGCATTGGCAAACATCCCTGCAAGAGAAAGCATGACTCATTCCAACTTGTCACCATGACAACCGGCACCGCAATAAAAGACAGGAAGATTTTTTTGTTAGGGTGAGGTCAAAGTGGCTTGGACACTTTTAAATTGTTTACCTGAGAGAATCGCTAATTAACTACTCATTATCCAAACACTTGAGGGGTTCCTTAACAAAGAACCCATATGCGAGTCACACTCTCTCTGAATACAAATTTACTATGTCTTTGACATCTTGTTTTTAAACTGAAGACACAGTCCAAGAGCTCAAAGAAGTCCATGTACTGGATAATTATGATCAGTTTTTCACAAGATGTATTTTTAACAAAGTATGAACATCTAAAGAAATGACCTAAGTCAGCGGTTCTTACATTCGTCTGCTTTGTGCATTTTAGTGTTTTCCCTGCTCCAGTACATTTAATGCAAATTATTCATTAACAGGCCTTTCCTGATTTGACATGAGTGTCAACTTGCCACCAAGCAGTGCATCATGATGTGGTACAGTTACTAAGCCAAATCCAAAAGCATGTGGACCCTGGCTGAGTACCTGTGCCCGTTTCCCATCGCACAACAGTACCTAGGACAGTGAGACTGGTTGCACCTTGGAGGTTAAGTGGTGGTGACAATGTAAATTGTGATAAAGGGGACATATTATGCAAAACTCACTTTAGTTATAATAGGTCTATGGGCTATACAAAACAAAATCACTCTCACATAAAGAGATCTCACCAGCTTTATTCTTGACAGTTTCAGTCCCTTTCAAAATGAGCTGTCACTTTTATGCAAATAAGCTGTTGCTGGCGACGCCCCACCCAGCCCATGCTAATGCTGTGTGTTTAATGCAAGTGAAACAGAGGCGCTATCCAGCCCTATATGTTTGACCCTGAGTCGGACCCAGAGCAAGATGAACACAACACTTCATGTGTGACTTGCCTTTGCCTGTAGCCATAGCATATGATTCCTAACACCAAAATCTTTCAATTGATTTACAGAAAAGAGATGGATGTTTTTTTCGCGCTTGGAGTGTTTATAGGAGCAGTAGAGACCCAAATGGAAATACAAAAGGATGCAAAAAGTGAGTTTTGCATAATATGTCCCCTTTAACAACAAATACAAACAGTGGAGGAGCTTTCAGTTCTGATAGACCTTTTGCTTGGTTTCCTGTGAAGTATTTCTAATTAGCGTTTTCTAGAAATGGTGGTTGTGACTTGAATGACGATTCAGCATTTGACCAATAAAATGCAATAATTTTTGTTTCCTCCCATATGTCTTCCCAAAAGTTCTGTATTTTCAGTTAAGACAAAAGGGGTGATCAAATTAAAATGAGTACAGAGGGATAGTAATTACCTGAGGTCAATAGGAATGAGAGCAAAATACACCATGGATTTGTATCTGTAAAACCCTACTGCCCAGAGAAAAAGCACTATAAAATAATATGCATACTTAGTGAAAAATATAATTTATTTAAATGAGAAAAGCCTAGATAGATAGATCTTTAGAGGTGCATAGAGCCAGTTTATACATTCAGGTTCTAACACTGAGAAATGCTACTGTGAAGCAGGGCACAGGCTACTTCAAATCATGCCATGCATCCAGCTTGTGGTGATGTCTGGACCGTGCTGATGTTCCTAGCTTCAGATAGCATTCTGCAAACTGCAGAAAAGGGCATTTTAGAATAAGAAAACTTTATTGATCCTAGAGGAAATTCTTACATAATGACAGCTAAGAAAAAGACCCCAGAGTAGCGACATACACTCATATTAAAAGAGCTTTTAAGATATGAATCACCATAAACCAGTGACCCGAATGCAAGATAGATCAGATAAATCAGCGTCCACCACAAGATAGCACAGATAAACCAGCTTCCCTAACGCTAGTTAGCTCAGAATCCCAAGACCGTGCAAAAGGGCACGGTAGCACATCTCGATGGGTAGGATGTTTCGGCAGAACACCGACCAGGTTAAAGTCACGTGGTGTGGTTAATCAGCGTTATTATTTTTACGTATTTTTTTCTGTGATTAATTAATTAAAATCAACGCGTTAATTCAACATCCCTTGTATAAACATGCCAAAACGTCTAACAAGGTTGAGAGCAGTAGTACATCATATGATTGGTGCACAGTATGATGTGAAACGGTCTGTCTTTCAAAATCTTTGTTTTTCTCGTCCACACGTAAACGCAGAAACTTAGTTTTCAAGAATAGCCACTTTGGCCAGAGTTTTCAAAAACCTCAGTTTTCACTGACCCAAATCGCTGTTTATGTGTGGACGAAAGGCCAAAATGCATAGAAAAACCTTTCAGAAATACTCGTGTGGACATGGCCAAAGACAGACAGAGATCTGTATAAACCAGCGGCTCTCAGTCCATGGCTATCAGGTGTTCTAGACCTGGCTTTTTCTGCAGGTCTAAAACACCTGATAGAACTCATCAGCTTGCTTACAGGGTGTATTTCAGGACCAGAACTGACATCAGATGGTCAAAATATAATCTAAACTCAGACACTTCATGAACATCAGTAGTTCATCATTCCTGGGGTTGAACTCACCAAGCCCACCGGGAGCAGCCAATAGAAACTCTTCCCTGCCGATCCTCTTAACAATGGGCTTCCTCTCCTCGCTGTCATATGGAAAGAGGTCCTGTGAGGCTCCTGTGCTGTAGTTGAGTATCATGTATTGTGTGGGTAGAGCCAGACACAGGAAGTAGCCATCCACACTGAGAGCACAGGGCTGCTCAGGCATGGCCACCTCCTTTAGTATCTGGACACGGTCCTCATGCACTGTGCAGATCTGGATTGCACGACGCCGCGCTGACACTACTGCCATCTCTGCGCAGAACGGGTCCACTGTTACTGGGTTCTCATTGATACAGAATGCAGTCACACCTTTTAGTTTGGCCCCACCTGAAGGTACAGGCTCTAGAGTGACCATGTCCACCAGAGAGATGGTGGCATCACAGAGTATGATGAGGCGCTCCAAAGCTGAGGCGGCCTTCAGCTCCACAACTGGCTTCTTCAGACCCAGATACTTCTGTAAAAGTTTCTGGCTGCTGTAGGTCAGCCTGCCTTTGGCATTGGAGCACTCCTCCAGAAGGAAGTGATGAATGAAGCAGTCATTGGTGCCCACGTACAGGTGCTGCCCACAGCATTCGATGCACTCGATGGCGATGCGGACCTTCTCGCCCACCAACTGCTCCCGCTCCACAGCGGGGACCAGCTCGAAGGCCTTCACACTCATGCTGCTGGTCACATCTAGTTGAAAAGAGGAGAGGCAAACATAAGCACTGAGTTTTGAGGCACATCAGCAATACAGTCTTCCCCTGATCTAGGGCACTGGGTTTATTAGCACAGATGTGTAATTTCAACAGTTTTGCTCCATGTATAAAAAGACATCCACTACTTATTGTGCAAGTAATAACACTAAATCCTTTGACAACACAATCCAATACAGTCTACCCCTGATCTAAGACCAACTGTGCTGATTAGTACAGATGTGTGATTTCAACTGTTTTGGTCAATTTACCTGTTTGATCATTATGCCTAAAAGGTTTCACTCTTTATTGCACTAACAATAATAATAACAATGATAACAAAAACAATAATAATAATCCCATTGACAGGAGAGCAGAAGCAGAATGCGCTAACCAGCTAACTACAACTAATGCACCTGACCTGCGTCAGCTCAACCTGTAGCGTTTCTCCACATCTCACCTACACAGCCAACACTTCTTCACGACATATCTACTTATCTCTACCTCTCTAACCTGGCCAAAGGTTCTCAAATCTCTTCATAACTTCAGTGTGCCGACATGCTAACAGCTAGCTAGCTAGCTAGCTAGCTAGCTTGTAAGAGCACTAGCCTGTGGCTAGCACAGCTAAAATAATAAGTCGAAAAGATGAAGGACTAGCTGACGGGTGAAGCTTCCGTGTAATAAGAAGCTTCAGGGCTTCGAGAAGCCTCTTCAGCCTTATAGTAAAGTACTAAGAGAGCTTTTCTTGGCCGGTAGGTGCTAAGGTCTGGAGTGGAAAGGGAAAGGGGGGAGAGGGGGAAGTTTACAGTGGAATCGCTCAGACAGGCAGACTAGAGAGAAAAGACACTGGAGCTCCCTACCCCAGCCGCGAACGTAGCGGTTCTGTCAGGAGAAACTTATCCAATCCTCGGCCTTCCTACTGTCTCACCCTTTCTCCTCTCCTGCCCCCTTTTCTCTTCTATCTTCTCCTCTTTTCTACTCTACTCCTCTCCTCTCCTCTCTTCTCTTCTCTTCTCCTCTCTTCTCTTCTCTTCTCTTCTCTTCTCCTCTCCTCCCCGCCCTGCTGCTCACTAAGTCGAGCAGGACCTCTTCCTGCCAGCTGCACCCGCTCATCTGATAAAAGTTCCGGCTGATTTTTATTCCTACAGTGTGATAAATTGTTTCTGTTGTGATTCGCAAAATTACACGTTACATATGTTTGGTAAAAAAAAATGCCTAAAACACCTATTATTATAGTGTAAACCCTAAATATGCCCCCAAATATGCTCCCAAAACACTTTAATTTCATTTTAAACTCAGTTTAATACATTACTCTGAAAAAAATGTAAAGGTGAACCCATATTTGTACTGTACAGTTTACACTGAACTGCAGTGCTAGAATGTAAAATAGACTGTACTGTAATTCATGCACAAATATTTTTTTTGGTATGCGCTGTCGTTTTCTTTTGGTATAAGCAGGGTAACTACAGTAATAAATGAATTAATTTACAGTAATAAAAATACAGGGCTTTAAGAAGAACAAAACAAAAAACATGAGGGCACTTGAGATGCTCCACGGGGGAATTCTGGACTGCAGCAGCCAATCAGAAGCAAGGAGAAATAAATAGCGTTCTCGGATTGGCTACTTTCAAACCGCCAGCCTCTGAGTACAGCGGTATTTCAACATTCGAAGACGCTCTTTCTTTGTGTTCTCTGGACAGTACCAAAACATGTAGTTATTGTTTATATGGAAAGTAGCTGTATTGTTTATGTTACAAAATTAGTCAATTATATTTTTCTTAATAATTTAGCACAAAAATGCATGAAAAATTATATATTGCCACGAAAAAAGCTGTGATGTCCAGGCCTCATCCGCCATGCCCCCTCGTCCTTCTGCTGGGTTGTTTATGTTTGGGCACAGTGCAAAGCAACCCAGCACAAGGACAAGAACCTCACAAAAGCAAAAAAAGCGAAGTATACCTGCAGTTTCCACATTAGTGTGGGGGTTCCAGTGAACAATTATTAGGGTTCTCAGCAAAAATCTGCGGTGGACTGCAGATCCGCGTTAAAGTGGAGATTTACTGTGTATATACGTATATTTATATATAGCACACACAGTCAGGTGAAAAATGTTAGGATACCCTATGAAAGCCTGTGTTTTTGTTTTTAAAAAAAAGGCAATTTCTGGTAAGGAATATATCGAGACACCCCCACATTTATTCCCACTTAAAATGGATCAAATCACACACTGGTGTATCACATCATGTGCACATGATTAGAACATCCATTTTGATTCCACTGTCCGAAAAATAGTCTACAAGGGGAGGACTTTCAAAACAGCTAACAACAAGCCTAAGCCCGGCCGTCCAAACAAGGTCACCCCGAGAGCAGACCTCAAGATGCTTAAACATTACTTGACCTACAGCAGGCCCCTGATACTGTTGATGTGAAAGTGTATGCCTCTACAGTCAGAGACTGCACAACTTGGGAGGTGAGCAAGGAGGAAACATTTACTCTCTAAGAGAAGCATGAAGGCTAACTAGGCTTTTTGTTATTGCTTAGAAATTTCTGTTTCCCTATATTTAATAATAAAAATGTACCCTCCTAACTCAGTTTTCCTTACTCATGCTTTAACCTCTAACTTTTCTTTGGCAGGATCTGTTAAGATGTGTAACTTTAGCTGGCAGTAACTTGAATAGTGGATGTTGATTTAAGTATAGCTTTTCAGGTTTGAAGAACAGATGTGGACTACTTGAGCACTGGACAAGAACATCTGCTGAATGCCGTAAATGTAAATGAGGACCAGAATGAAGTTTGAGAAAACATAGACAAAGACCAGGACTTGGAATAATGTGCTTTGGACTGATGAGTCTAAAATTTAATTATTTGGACACCAGAACAGAGGGGCTTTTTTCTATTTTCAGTATACACCACGAGAGGGAGCCAGACATACAATTTTCATATATGTCACTTTATGCACAGCCTTAGTATGGTATATGTGGTACCAATACTGTATGTGTGAAAGATCTAATACTGTGCATATTTCATGTTTCAATATATTTTCAATAT
>JBBPCX010000114.1:4803686-4820718 GCA_037974365.1 Hydrocynus forskahlii
TACACACACAGTATGTATACATATATAATTGTTGCTGCAGCTGTCCGGGTGGCTGGTCTCAGACGATCATGGAGGTGAACATGCTGGATGTGGAGGTCCTGAGCTGGCGTGGTTACACGTGGTCTTTTTTTGTGAGGCTGGTTGGATGTACTGCCAAATTCTCCCAAACGCCTTTGGAAACGGCTTATGGTAGAGAAATGAACATTCATTTCACAGGCAACCACTCTGTAGACATTCCTGCAGTCAGCATGCCAACTGCATGCTCCCTCAAAAGCTGCGAGAGCTGTGGCATTGTGCTGTGTGATTAAACTGCACATTTCAGAGTGGCCTTTTATTGCGGGCAGTCTAAGGCACACCTGTGCAATATTCATGCTCAAATCAGCACCTTGATATGCCACACCTGTGAGGTGGGATGGATTATCTCAGCAAAGGAGAAATCCTCACTGACACAGATTTAGACAGATTTGTGAACAATATTTGAGAGTAATGGGTCTTTTGTGTATGTAGAAAGTGTTTCAGATCTTTGAGTTCAGCTCATGAAAAATGGGAGCAAAAACAAAAGTGTTGCATTTATATTTTTGTTCAGTATAGTTACTACATTATTTGTAGTATACTAGGGTCAGAATTCTTTAAGTGGGAAATTCTTTAAATTCAGTGTCTTTGCTTCCTTGTCCACTGGAAATGAACGTTTTGGAGTTTCCCATAATGTTCAGTGATTGCATAATTAGATAATGACAAGAGCAGTGGCTTTAAATAAACTCTGTAGAAGCAAAAACAAAAAAAATCAACCACAAACAGTTGTATCTAATAGTATTTTTATTATTTTATTCAAATAACTCCAAAAATACTGAACAAATAAAAGCACTGGGTGGCTGGCTGAAACAGTGGCTGCACCAGGGTCCTCCACAGTCACTGGGTGACTGGCTGAAGCAGCGGTTGTACCAGGGTCCCCAGCTGTCACTGGGCAGCTGGCTGAAGCAGTGGTTGTACCAGGGTCCCCAGCAGTCACTGGGCAGCTAGCTGAAACAATGGCTGTACCAGGTTTGCAGCAGTTCCACCAGGCTCCATCAGGCTGCACACTGATTCCTGGGGGATCACATTTTTTTCCTATAAATGAAATGCAATATTATCAGTATTATCAAGACATCAAGACACAGAGTTAGAGTTCTGATTATGCTGTAATAATTCATTTTATAATTAGTAGTGTTGGTATGGGGCTAGAAGACAACAACTGAATACTGCAATCCGACAGATATTTAGACAGGTCTACATACCACAGACATCCCAAGTTTCAGCTCGGTCTGGTACTGATGCAGATAGGAGGTGTTATGCTTCAACATATTCCCAGCGAACCTGACTGGAGGTTTTCATCAGGTGACTTTTCTGTCAAAACGAAGGGCGGGATTGAATATGTGCAGCCTTCCTTGTTCTCATCATCCGAAGTGAAATCCACCAATCAGAAAATTCTGCAGATAGGAGGTTTTGCTCTCCTGACACTGCATAAAATACACGTGGGTATTACACACTATATGTAATACTGTATATATTCTTCTAATACTGTATAGGTAGGCCTGACACTATATGTAGACCCTAAAACTATTAACATTACATGTGTACTCTATATATAGCCCTGACACTGTTTGTAGACCCTGATACTTTCTATATATTGCCCTAATACGCCACATTTAAGTGTTTGTGATATACATCCTTAAATGTTTGACTTCTGGTCATTCACGGTTTGTGTCTTTGGCAAAACTCTCTGAACACCTTTATTTTAAAGGGCCCACAGTTTAAAGTTTTAATCCTACATTTTTAACTGTATTTTGTTTTCTGTGAAGGCCAGTGATGACAATTTAATTGTTAATTTGACCATTAGTCATAAATTGGCCTATGACCAATTTCCAGTCGCTCTTTATTACAATTAAACAGATTGGTTGCTATGTTACTGTGCCTGTTGGACTTCTGTTCTGATTGGGTGCTTTGTATTGTGCCTCATTCAAAAAGAAGTTTGGGATGTAACTCTCCTAATAACTAATAATGTGAATAGGTGGGGTTAAAATGCTGCAGATTGAATAGTGCAGTCTTTGCAGCTTAGGTTCAATATGGGAATTTTAAAGAATTCTAAGAGAATCTTTCATTTCCTAAATGGTTCAAACTCTTTTATTTATTAGGATGAGGGAATATGTTTTTATTTAAGGGATATTGCTGGAGTCTAAGTGGTGTGAATTTCATACACTGTTATTAAGAGGAAAATCACTGAAATAGGAGTAAATGAAAATGGAAAATACCTTTGTGTGTCTGGACTGTGAAAATCTTTATAATAGAAGACAAAGTCTGAGTAAGCCTCATTCCTGGCCAACTATAACAAAGCTCATAACCTTTTTTTTTGTTTTTGAAATGTCATAAATGGCTCTGCATTGGTCTCCTATTGTCAAAAATGTGTTCAAAGTGTATGTATATCATCAGTCGTGTGACACTTCTGAGAATGTGTTTCCTCTGTTCATATTTCACCCTAACATCATGCACTGGAGATACATTTTGGTTTTGTTATTATTATTCATCAGAAAGAGACTGATCAGCAGACGCAAATTTCACAGACCTAGATAATATAAGAAACACCTGTGATGATAAAGATTTACGGAAAATATAACACAAGTCACTGCACTTCTTAATCATATTTTATTGACAGCTTTGGTAGATAGACATCCAGTACTTTTGGTTCAATAAAGACACAGTGATTAAAAATGTTGTTAGTTTCTCTGTTATGTTTTGGACACCTCCATAAATTAGAAATATCTTCATTTCAAATTCAGCACATGGTCTTTGTCTGAATAAAATCACGTCATGTAGTGCTGTCATAGGCCCTCAAACTTTATATGTTCATCTTTATGTTGTCAAAGAGTAATGATATTGTAAGCTAATTATTCAGAAAGTCAAAACAAATATGGAAAAGAAAAGTGTTATAAGCAAGTTCATTATCTGAGGCCTTCGACCGATTGGCTGTTTAGAATAGGTTTGGTTAGAATAGCCGCCTGATGTCAGCCATGTGTTATCTCAGAGTGGTCAGTTGACATGCTGGTTCTGGAAGACTCTGCACATCAGTTGTTCTTGCTACAGTCAGGGCACAAAATATCATCCCTTTCTGTCAAAAAGCCACGGCCCACCAGAGACACGGAGCATTTCTTGCAGTTGAAGCAGTCATTGTGCCACTGGCGCTCCTCAAAGGAAATGTATTTGCTTCCGCCGAGGCCTGTAAGGTATATGTAGCGGAAGTCACACATTAGACCATTTGATTCTGACGTTCATCTGAATGAAATAACCTAAATGGACAATTATGTTAAATTATGCTAGCACTAACAGGTACAGTATAGGTTAAAGGGGCACTCGGGTAGCAGTGGAAAAATGGAACCATCGCTTTTGTTGCCAGCACAGCTACTTACTTCTTACAGTGGATCAAGATTTTGTAGGTTTAAAGACAAGGGAAAACCCCTTCTGCTGATGTACCTTGGAGGTGGGTGGGATAAAAAAGAGTTTTGGGGTGGAGACTTGGGGGTGGCTGTTTCCACTAGCTGTTTTCCACTAGCTGGCTAAGTCAAATTGCTTAATTTTCCTCCTAGAAAGCTGGACATCATGTCATTAGTGGAGGATTTAATAGTTGTATGCTGTGCATACACAAAACAATCTGTCAAACTGATGAAGTATGCAGTACTACAGAATATTACACAAAACACAAATAGCACATTAAATGCTACTTTTAGAGTGGAAGTATAATGAACATAGACTAAATTTGTCATAATATCTAGCAATGCCTGTTATTGTATGCATGTTCAAGTTAGATATTTTTAAGCATATTTTGAGTCAATTATGTAATGTTGTGAAGTAGCTGTATTCTGTAGATACATTTCATACAATTCCTGCTCAGTGGGATTAGCACCACATACTGTTCAGGCAGCTTTGTCTTCATAAAGGAATTTTGAATAACTCACAGCAAAGTACATAGCTAAACTGACCAAGCTGACTAAATATAGTCTACTACATGGACTGGTGACCTTTCCAGGGTGTTTCTCTGCCTTTTGCCCCACTACCACTGGGATGGGCTCAAGCACTCCCTAGAACTCTGGTTAGGATAGCATGTCAGATAAATGGGTGGATGCATAGTCTACTACATTTTAGTCTATGATGTACCTGTATTACCTGCAGTATGCAATAGCAGACACACTTTATTTTTTCTGTTTTCCATATTGATAAGACTTCAAAACTATCAAAACATGTAATTGTGCAGTTACCAAAAAGTCATCCAGGTGTGTCCACCTGACTGGTATTGTCTCCTTATTTTACATCCATGGCTGTAATGAGTATAATATGCTTGGCTGGCCATACCACTGATAGGGCTGGTGCAGGAAGCACACTTCTTGGAGTAGAGTTTACAGAAGCAGTTGAGGCAGTAGGGGAAGTCATCCTGAGAGGTAAAGCGCTGCCCAGACAGCTGCTCTTTGCAGCCTGTGCATAAGAAGCAGTCCTTATGCCATGGCCGTTCATGGTAGGTCACTCCTCCAGTGGTAATGGGCTGAAGGAGGAATAAAAAGGAGGTGTCTGATTTTTGTGAAATTTTGCACAATTAGTCAACCAGCCAAGACATTTTGGGTGTGCCAGTTATCCTGATACATATACTGGGGGACTTCGAGTTACAACACAGATTCGTTCCTTCGACAGTGATGCAACCCAAATTTTTGTGTTAGTCGAAACACACCTTAGCCTATGTCACTTACCTATCCTAACATGGTTTTAAAACCAGAAAAACACAGCTAAGTCACAGAAAATGGAAAAGGAAAACTCCCTCACTCATACGCCGCGTTACTCCGTATTCTTCCGCTGCATGCAGCCAAACTTGTTCACCCATGTAGTCCATAAGTACGACACTATCGTTGTAAGCCAAGTGGGAGTGAGAGTGAGTGTTGTAAACTTGAAACATCGTGTGTCGAGACTGTTGTAACCTGAAGACACCCTGTATTAAAATTAAATTATATTTTATATCCAGTGGAGGAAATAATTATTTGATCCCCTGCTGAATTTGTAAGTTTGCTGACTTACAAAAAGTGAACAGTCTCTAATTCATGAGGTAGTTTTTATTTTTATGGAGAGAGACAGCATATCAACCAAAAGTCAAGTACACCTGTCCACAGAAACAGTTTCTTCCATTCCAACCTCTCCACCACCATGGGCAAGACCAAAGAGCTGTCAAAGGACGTCAGGGACAAGATTGTAGACCCGCACAAGACTGGAATGGGTTACAAGACCACCAGCAAGAAGCTTGGTGAGAAAGTGACATCTATTCGGAAATGGAAGAAATATAAAATAACCATCAATTGCCTTCAGTCTTTAGCTCCATGCAGTATCTTGCCTCATGAGTAAGGATGATCATGAGAAAGGTGAGGGATCAGCCCAGAACTAAACAGGAGGAGCTGGTGAATGATCTGAAGGCAGTTGGGATCACAGTCACTAAAAACACCATTGGTAACACACTAAATTATAATGGATTGAAATCTTGCAGTGCCCGCAAGGTCCCCCTGCTCAAGAAGGCACATGTACAGCCAATCTTAAGTTTGCCAGTGAACATTTAAATGATTCAGAGAAGGCTTGGGAGAAAGTGCTGTGGTCAGATGAGACCAAAATCAAGCTCTTTGGCATCAACTCGACCCGCCATGTTAGGGGGAAGAGAAACGCTGAGCATGACCCGAAGAACACCATCCCCACAATCAAGCATGGAGGTGGAAACATTATGCTTGGGGATGTTTTCCTCTAAGGGTACATTGAGGGGCCAATTGATGGGCCATATAAAATCTTGGACGAGAATCTCCTTCCCTCAGCCAGAACACTGAAGATGGCTTGTGGAAGAGTCTTCCAGCATGACAATGACCCAAAAATATACTGCAAAGGTAGCAAAGGAGTGGCTACAGAAGAAGCATATTAAGGACATGGAGTGGCCTAGCCAGTCTCCAGATGTCAGTCCTAAAGAAAATCTGTGGAGGGAGCTGAAGCTTCGAGTTGCCAAGCACCAGCCAAGAAACCTAAAGGATTTAGAGAGTTTCCGTAAAGAGGAGCGGGCCAAAATCCCTCCTGAGATGTGCAAACCCGGTGACTGACTACAAGAAACGTCTTACTGCTGTGCTTGCCAACAAGGGTATCTCCACCCAGTACTAAGTCATGTTTTGCTTGGGTATCAAATTCTTATTTTACTTAGTGAAATGCAAATCAATTCATAATGTTTATGTAACATGTTTTTTCTTGATTTTTGGTTGATATTCTGTCTCTCTCCATAAAAATGAAACTACCTGATAAATAAAAGGCTGTTCATTATTTTGTAAGTCAGCAAACTTACAAATTCAGCAGGGGATCAAATAATTATTTCCCAACCGGACATCATTAAATCCCATTATATAATAATATTATATATTATTAAATAATACATATATTTAATAATACATAATAAATAATAGGATGTATATATATTAGCTGACATCACATAGATGAGTCTATTTCTTGTGAGCTCCATTACCCCTTTAGGAAATACATTTGGAATGTACATTTTGGAATGTTCATTTCATATCTGGCCAAACTACCACATAAAATTAATCAGACAAGCATCTTTTAAATAGAGAACTTTATATTAAGCTCTTGTCATCACTAATGTCACCTTCTTGCACTGCACGCACTGCATGGCAAACTGCTTCTCATAGCAGGGCACGCAGTAGTTGTTGTTGCCATTGGGGATAAAGCTCTTGGTGCCGATGGGCTGCTGGCAGCGCTTGCAGGTGAAGCAGGTCTCGTGCCAGCTGTTGCCCTTATGCTCCATCTTCCTAGAGCCTGAGAAATGGGAATATTCAGTTAGCGTATGTGCAGCCCTCTGACACCGAAAAAGAATAATGAATGACAGTTATAATGTCATTAGTCATGCTACTCTACTCTGGAAAACATTCACAAACCCACACATTTGCAAATCACATTTGCTATTTCCAGTTTTTCCATGTCTTTACATAAGTTTGTCATAAGCTCGGGTCACGCAAGGAGAATTCATGAGCTTTCGAAAAACTTGGACCACCTGCTCACCAGGCATGATGGTCTTCTTGCAATCATAGCACTTGGACGAGTACTCGTTGGAGTAGCATTCGGTGCAGAGCAGCTGCACGTCCTTGGTTGAGAAGGGCTTGTCCACCAGGGAGCAGTTACACTTGAAGCAGTGAAAGCAGTCATCATGCCAGTGGCGGTCCTTGTAGGACAGATCCTGCGGGGACACGAGAGCAGCACTGGACATCCAAGCAGTGAAAGGTCACTGCAGTTTAGCATACATTCTGTGCTAGGAGCTGTGACATTACAGAAGTAGTGGTAGATATGGCGTGACCAGTCTGTGTGACCAGACATGGCATGATATGCCAATCAGGGTGTGCATTAGTGGGGGCTAGGCAAGGCAAGGCAAGGCAAGTTTATTTATATAGCACATTTCATACACAGAGGTAATTCAAAGTGCTTTACATAAAAGAAAGTAGAATAATCATTAAAACTATAATGAAAACAATCACAAAAAAGGAAGTAGAACTATCATAAAAACAATGATCACAACAATAAAGCAAAAAATGTAAAATGTAAAAACAGATTGATATAACGATTTTAAAATGATTTTAAAAATTGATTTAAAATAAGTTTAAGACAGTTAATAACAGAATGCAATCAGCTCGGACGTAGCACAGTGCTCATTCAGTAAATGCACAATTTTGAGTCTAGATTTAAATGTAGCTAATGTTTTAGCACATTTGATCTCTTCTGGAAGCTGATTCCAACTGCGGGCAGCATAATACCTAAAAGCGGATTCCCCTTGTTTTGTGTGAACCCTTGGTATTTCTCACTGACTTGATCCTAATAATCTGAGTGGTCTGTTAGGTTTATATTCAGTGAGCATATCTGCAATGTATTTAGGTCCTAGGCCATTGAATGATTTATAAATGAGTAAAAGTACTTTAAAGTCAATTCTAAATATAACTGGAAGCCAGTGTAGGGACCTGAGGACTGGTGTGATATGCTCAGATTTTCTGGTTCTAGTCAGAATCCTGGCAGCAGCATTCTGGATGAGCTGCAGCTGTCTAATGGTCTTCTTGGGAAGGCCAGTGAGGAGACCATTACAATAATCCACCCTGCTTGTGCCTTATGCTGGGAGCACACACAGTCTTGTTCAGTCTTGGTGCTGCACTCATATAACTGTTTGTGAAATTGTAAAGATTAATGTCAAGTACTTTGCCCTTAAAATGTCATTGAAGGGCCATGTGTATCCCCTTTCCTGGCCTTCTTTTTAATGAAAGCCGCTCCTAGTCTTTCCACCCTAGTGTCACGTGGTGCCATCCAGCAGTCATACTGACCAAATACAGAACAAAGTCTTTACTGATGGAAGTTGTTTAGCTGCACACTAAACTAGAGAAGCACAAGCTAGAATTAGGTAAATGCCGAACAGCTTGGGAAATCCCTTTCAAAATTACAGTCTGTCAAAGCAAAAATCTTCTCAGGCAATGTAATAAATCTTGGCCGTAGGGAATGGGAATGTGGCCTTCATGCTTGACAGTGAATTTAGCAGTGAGTTACTGAGCTATTTTCAATATGCTGTTGAAAAAATGCTTAAAGGCTGTTTACAGGGAAAGCCAAAAATGATTTTTGGGACTTTGTTTGAGTGAAACTCTACAAATTATATAATTTTTTAGATTTGATCAGTTAGTGTCAGGTCTGGGGACAGTGACTGTGGGCAGCTACTAGAGGCTGGCAGGGTTTTGTGGTGTTTAATTCCTGAGCACACCGGGTTTGAGTTATGTGATTATTAGTTTCAGCTGCCCGTGTGCTCAGGAGAGAGAGCCTTTTGTATTTAAGTCTTTAGGGACCGACAGTTGTCAGTCCACCCTCATCCTAGCTTGTGTTTGTGAGTTCTCTGTTCTCCCTTTTGTTTTCAGTTTGGTTTTCTGGCCCCCGTGCCTTTAGTTTTGGTTGTTTAATAAAAGTATTTTTGGAAGCATGGAAGTCTGTCTGTGTGCCTGCCCTCATTGTGGAGACATGGGTGGGGAACATGACAGTTTAAAACTTTTGTTAGATTTCAAATATGGATGTGGAATGTTTTTAGTTTTATATGTATAGGTCTCTCCCTGTTTGAAGAAATGAAAGTCTAGTTTTGTTCAATTGGAAATAACTGCCTGAGTGCATTGCCAAGATGGCTATCCAATGGTCAGACTTTCCTATAAGGGCTTGGTTTGAGTTAACAATGAAGGGAGCTGAAAAACTCATATCCATCATAGCTTCCAACACCAGGTCCAAACTGCCCTCTTATGTACTTGCCCTGTGGGCACATTTCCCAGCTGCAAACTCATAATTGTGAAATTAGAAATGCGGTTATCTCTAGCTTTAACTATTCTGGCTGGTCTATTTTCCCCCAGCACAAAAGACATACATAGTGTAGCCAGGAATTACAGATGTAGCTATTAATATGGCTACGCGTCTAATTGGTGACAACTGAAATTAAAATTTACATTTGTAGAATAAAGGATTATGTAGCATTGTAGACCACTGAAACCAACCTTTCTTTTGTAGTGTTAAAAGAGAAAAGTTTGGCTCACACTTGTAATGATAAACTGCAGGTGTGCAATTTTCAGGAACAGTTTATAATAATTCCTACAACACATGTTCTGTGCTGTAGCTAAGATGAAGAGCAGTGGAACCTACCCTGGTGTTGCAGCCAATTAGTTTCTTGCACTCCTCACAAGTGTTTGAGTAGAGGCTTTCATAGCACTTAATGCAGTAGGGGTTCTCCTCTCGAAGAACATACTTCCTCCCAAACAGGGACTCCTTGCAGTAGTGACAGTCGTAGCGCTCTGACATTCTGAATGAAACAACAGCTAAAATACAAAGTGGATGATGTCAGATGGAGTGGGGGGAAGGGGAAGTACCACTGTTTCCACTACAGACAAATATAAGACTTCCACAAGATTCCTAAGGCAACATACAAAAATAAACATTGTCACAGTCATTTGTCACAATGTGAACACACCACAGCACAGTGCGAACAGTGTGAACATTTTTCCTGGATTTAATCCATTCAATTTATGGATTCAATTTAATCCATGGCTT
Organism: Hydrocynus forskahlii; assembly: GCA_037974365.1. Lineage (NCBI taxonomy): Eukaryota > Metazoa > Chordata > Actinopteri > Characiformes > Alestidae > Hydrocynus > Hydrocynus forskahlii. The sequence goes on from JBBPCX010000114.1 coordinate 4,813,842, forward strand.
TCTGTCTCATCAGTAACCAGCGCCCTCAATAGCTGAAAAGATGAACAGTTCTAAAATAATGGCAGGCCATACCACTTTGAAGCCTTTCAAGTCAGCAGCAATAATGACAGAGGATTCCAAAGACAACTGAGCTGTTACTGCAACTGTACACAGTCTAGCCCTTTTACTGCCACTCAAAGCTGATTAGCTTTAACTTGCCACTCAAGGAGAGGGCTAAATTTAGAGTGTGTGTAAGAGATCTTTTGTTCGCATGCACACTGTGGCTTCTGTAACCTGCCACATTGCAAACATTTGTGAAGTTACATAGGAAATTCCTAGAAGTTTAGACTCAGTTGTGTCAGTTTATTCACTAAAGGGTAAACAAGGTTTTTTTCTGAGGACACATGGCCAGCAAATTCAGACTACATGGCTGAGTTATTCATTAATATTTACTGATGAAAAACAGTGGGGTTATAATGAGACAAGAATTATTTACTTTCACTAGTTTAGTTTCACTATACTCGATACCAAAACAATTCTATGGCAACACGTGAATTAACATTAACTCCAGTTCATATACCCAGATTTACACACATAGTGTCTTTTGACTTTGTATTTATAAATATTTAAAAAATAGATATGCTCATATGCATAAAGACATGTTTTCAGATAAAATATAAATGTACACATATGAACTTCATTTTTGCTTTCTACTTTTACAGCCTTTACATATAAATATACACATGTAAAGTTTAAAAGCAAAAGTAAAGTTCATATTAAGATTGCAAATAATAATAAAAGATGTTCTCACACAAAGTACACATTGTGTCATTACGAAAGATGTGACCAGATGTTGTGAGGACGAGGAGGGTGAAATACTTAGAGATGATATTATGTAACAACACTTGAATGGAAAGAAGCTACAGAGCTCTAACAAAGACCTTAAACTTCTTTATCATGCCTGACAAATGGTTTATTACATGCAAGTAGAAAGTTCATGAGCACCATTTAAGAGTTCTCAGACTGAGAACCTGAAAGCAGCATGAACAGATACACAGAAAAAAGCAGCCATTGCACTATAGTTGTCTGTATAGTCCTACACCTCATGCACAACTCATCTGCTAAAAAGGAAATGAACATTTGGATAAATCAGAATTGTTTTGGTATAATGCACTCAAATGAAACAAAACTAGAACTCTTTAGCAACAGTTCAGCTCATCATGTCATCACTCCAAAATATAGCCACAGTAATTCAAGACTAAAGAAGGTGATGGTCTCAGCCAGTCTCCTGATTTGAATCTCATAGTAAATATATGGAGGTTTGCGAAGAGGAATGGGGTCAACACCAAAACTACAGTGTTACAAAAGCCTGCGTACTTCTTACCATGGACATCTTTATACATGATTGTCAATAGCACTAAAAGAATGAAATGGACCTTTAAAATTTTTAATAGGGAGATATGTCACTGAATAGCCTTCACCTGTATGGTCCCAACCCCAGTCCTGGGGACTCAGCACTATGCATACTTTTCTACTTTACCTCATCTAGCACACTTGATTTAGCTCATTATATAATTAACAAGACTGTTTTAGAATCATAGAGAATAGAGAAGACATAGAGAAAACACAAAAATGTGCACAGCGCTGGGTCCTTGACTGACTTTATGAAGCTCCACTCTATGGGTAGAAGACAATATCATCAGTTAGTTTATTTAAATATAGACTTGAAGTCTCCTAAGTGGCACTCCCCCAAGGCCTGTTGGTTGGCCTATCATCAGTGGATTGCATTCAACTGATGGTGATGCCACAAGCAAGAGAGCATTGCAGCCCTTATCTGGATAGGTTCAATGAGGTTAATGCTGGTTAATGTGGGTGTCTGTCAGCTGGCAGAAATGAATTGTTTTTTTAGTATAACCAAATTGAAAACAGTGTAGGACTTCAAAGACGCACATGCTGGCATTGTACAGGGGTTCAAATCCAAAAATCAGTATCATGTTAAAAAACTAAAAAGGAAGCAGACATTTGATACACTTCATGTCACTTGACTATATAGGCAAAGTTGAGATAAAAGCTCAGGAGAAAGCTGCAAAAGGAGCTTTTTGATCTGTCTTCAGCAGGACACCTTGGCATCAGCAGTGGGCACAAGATCTAAGGTAGTCCCCATGATGCCAGCTGTTGCCCTGCAGTAACTTCTACCTCTCAGCATCCCACCCAAATCCTTCTGTCTCCCTCATTATGCAAATTCATGCTCTCACACACTGCAAAGACACACACTTTCATCCATGACACCGACAACTAATTAAAGACAATGAAGGGGAAGGACAGACAGATGGACGTACATCAACTACTGGCCAAATAGGGACACACACAGGCTACAAAGGTACCTTGTAATAATCAATGTACACCTAAGTACAGATATATTTTAATGCTGTCATTTTAATGCAACTGGTGGTCAAGTGTGTCATGAAGTCTTGAGAGTTCAGTTAGAATTATTCATTTGGAAGCAAGAATAGCCTTAGCCAAAATGTGAAATCTGGAGAGCTGTTTGGGTATGTGAATGGAGAACAGCGCATACTTTCCATGTGATGGGTGTCATTGGCCAAATTGGCAAGAACAACCAGCAGCTTCTCTTTTGAAAGAGAAAGAATTTACCCTGAAATAAAGAGAATCTGATCGGAGTCATGCAGAGAATTAAAACAGTTTATCATATGAGCAAGCTCTCTCTGTGTGTGGTAATGAAAGAAAAAAATGCATTAAAGTAAATAATTTGGGGATTGCTGTTAGCCAACTGGTGTGAGAACAAGAAAGAACTACCTAGACAGACAGTGGTAGATGAACAACAGCTGTGATGAAAGACTGGAGAGAAGAAAAGAGAAGACAAGACAAGACAAGTTCAAAGAAAACTTCAGATGAGGATGCCTCACCTACCTTGTGCTGGGTTGTTTTACTGGGGTGTGTTTTTCTGGCTTCTCTGGCTGGAGAAGACAGTAGAGGGCTGATTCTGCTTCTCCTCTTTATTGGATTACTCCCCCTATGGACAGGGCAGTGGGCTGACTGGGATGGGACAGAGACCTTATCAGGAACTATAAATATGCACATGGAGCACTGCTCCACTGAGGTAATTGAGGAACACATACACATACACAGATGTCTGTTAAGAAATCTGCATATCTCTATAAAACACTATAATGTAGAGTGTAAAATAGAAACAAATCCTATATAGCCCCAGTCTGTTCTTCTATGTACACTGAATACCATGTGTGGCTATACATGACTATTGTACACTACAGACCACCTTATCTGCTGCCTCTGGAAGGCAGTCTGTTCCTCTTACCCACACTTTAGTTAGCAAGAGGTGTGAAGATCAGTCTCTGGATAACAACCCTGTCCAGAGCCTCAGAAGGAAATGATACCCATCAAGGTCCAAGTCAGAGCTAACTGGGTGGTCAGTTTTTCACGAACATAGTACTCTCACTGTCATCTTGAAAAACGACAGCTTTAAGTTTCCTTTGACTGGAAGAAGAACCTCATGCTCATCCACAGAAGTATTAGACTAAAATACTTACCTCAAATTCAGTTTTGAAGCTTCTCAGACAGTGGTGATAGTTCTTGGAATGACCAGGTGCCTCATAAAAATACCCTCATACTCATCTAACAAAGCATGGGTTTTTAAACTTCTTGGACCTTACATCCATCTTACAAAGCAATAGTTTGGATTACTTGGAACAGGGAAAGTACCCTCACATTTTTCATGTGACAGTGTGAGTTTCAAAACTTCCTGCACCAAGGAAGGAATCCACATGCCTTACAAAGCATAATTTTTGAAGGTTTTTGGACCAGGGAAGTAACCCTCATACTGATCTCGTGAAGAATCTTTTTTGAGGCTTTATGTAAAAGGAAAGGCACTTTCAAGCTCATCTCAATTTTGAATCTTGAATCTTGAAAATATAACTCAAAAATTCAGCTCAAGTGCTTCATGGTTGTGCAATGACCTGTTGGGGTTGGGGTAGTAACTGGTAAGATTAGATACTAATCTGGGAAGCTGCCATCAGCCATAATGATTGGGCCCGATGCTATGCCCTCTCTCACATATCATACTCTGAGGCACTGAGATTTTCCTACAGTCGTCACTGAGAGAGACCTAAACCTCATGTCCATCATCAATTAACACATGATGTCCACCAGAATGGCAAACGGTACCTTGGTTAAGTGTCCTAATCTAAGAAGTCCCAGTGGGGTCAGCATAAATCATTACTCACCGTTAACTGCTCCGCTATGTCACATTTGGTGTTGAGGATCTCCTGTGGCCTGCACAGACCCCTGACCTCAGCCCAGCTGAACACTTGGGATGAATTGGAAACAATGATTAAAAGGCCTTCTCTTAAAACATCAGTGCCTGACATCCCATTTTTAGACACAATAGGCACAAATTGCCCCAAATGCACTCTTGTGGAAAGCCTTCTTAGATGTTATGGCTGAAAAGGAGGGCAACTCGATATTAATGCCTATGGTTTTGGAAAGGGTAACAATGTCAAACAATGTCAGAAACAGCACAAGCAAGTCTATTTCAGATTACTTGACCTCACTGTCAAGTAACTTGACTTCTCAGCCAGTGATGAGTCTCCAGTGTGAGTGTGATGGTAATATTGCATTACTTGTTGGCTACATAAGCCCAAAACATCAGCTGGTTGAATACATTTAGGAGAAAACTGTATAAAATCTTTGGCCAAGCCACCACTTTCAGACATGAATCTGTCCAGTTAAGACCTAGTCACCGATGTACACTACAGGAGTCTGGTCCCACTCTCAGATTGTAAAAAAATCATATACTTTTTCGAAATTTTATTACAAGAAAACATTATAAATAGTTTAACAACTGACTGTTTAGACGTATAATAGATCAATATACACTGCAGCTTAATAGACACTGCAACTTAATGGATGAGAAAGCTTATGTACAAGTTTTACCAAAGTAACTACAGCACAGACTCTCGTGATCCTTTCCAGGAATTTTTGGAAATAACTTGTGTCCAAACCCTCCCAGCATCTTTCAAGCATGCAGACAGTTCTGTCTCATTTGCTGGACGCTCATTTCAAACTCGTTCTTTCAGCTCGTCCCTGCAGCTCAAAGGGTGAAAGATCTGGAGACTGGCGAGACCAAGACAATATTCTCAAAATTCTAAATAATTCATGGGATCATTATTGAGGAATGACATTTTGTCCAGTGATACATAACCAGACGAAAATGAGTGATGCTGAATACTTGTTGATACTTGTTAATACTTTTCTTTGTTCATGATCATCACAAGATGAATGTCAATGCACAAAGGACGCACCTGACATATCTTCTTTATAACAAAAAGTTTGAGCCTTTGTGGCTAAATAATGTGTGACTGCAGACTATAATATACTGAAAGCCAGTCAAGTTGCATTTGGTTTAAGTTTTCATAAAATTTTGAAAGAGCAAAGTATCTTTTATTCATTTTTAAGGAGGTTTCCTAAGGGTTCCTCTTGTTTCAGCTCTAATGGCCTGATTAACACTGACAAGATGTTTTGTGGTGGGGCCAGACCCCTCTAACCCTACGCTACACTCTCTGCCTGGAAATAAGGCCTAGATAAAATCAGCAGCTGTCTAGATTTCATTGTCAGAGACAGATAAAGCTTGCTTTGTAGCATTGCAGCTAACGAGATGCAGAAAAGGTCAGCAGTAATCCTCCTGAACTATCACCATGACTGTAAATTATTCAGCACTGGCAAAATGAGACGAGTCCAAAGAACCAAGGCACTGATCCAAATGCAGTGAGCTTCTATAGTTCACATTATCCTCTCTATGAAAGACACCAAACACTGTTGTTTGGGGATCTTTTGCAAAATGTGCATGCCCACTTCTCAATCCTGATACTGAAAACAACTCTGGTATTAACTGTTGTCAAGCACTTATAACTCCCAAACCCCAATCATCACCACGAAGCATGCGCACCCTGTGAAATATGCAAATTAAAATAGGTAAACAAACAAAAATTATGGACCCAATTACACTCACGTATTCATTCACTCATTATATCTTTGTTTCTTAAACAAACTCTATGTATTTACAGTTTAAGTCATACGGGAATGTCCTAAACCATTAGCCGATAGATCAGGTGTAGAGTCAGCAGCAACAATTAGAACACTACTAATAGCTGATCTGAAATTTTTTCCAGTCGACCTCCTTGCAGTCTGCTGATAATAACGACTTCAAGCTTATTAGCTCAAACCAATTTAAAGCAGAAATTAAGTTAAGTGAATGCAGCCAAACACACTAACTTAGTCATGACTTTCTTTTTTTTTTCTCATCATAGAATGCCATGAGCTTATAAAGCCAAGTTCTCCTTCTTCTTTCATCACACTATAGGTGCCCTAAAACATAATGTAAACTTTCTTCCTAGAACCTTTACATTATGTGAAGACTGGCACTTCAAAAAAGGATCTTGACACACAATCTCATTTACAAGATTGTTTCATGCAGAGCCCTCTTTCTGGCAGCCTTATTGTTGGTGTAGCTGGAGGTGAGAGTAAAGTTGAGAATATGAAAGGAAATGCAAGCCAAGTTATAATTAAACCATATAAATATACCTGTAGATAAAGTTGAAGTGAAAGTTGGAAAAACAAATATTTGGACACTGAATACTCATTACATAGCAACAAAAATAAAAGGTCAGTTGCATCATGTTTATAGTCTGTTCAGTCTACAGCATGCTTGTGTGAATGCAGATTTTATGCAGATTTTCTTCTGTAGAGTTTCAATTCAATTCAATTCAATTTTATTTTTATAGCGCTTGTTACAACCAGGTTGTCACAAAGCAGCTTTACAAAGTCCAGGTCCGAGCCCCTAGTGAGTAAGCCAAAGGCGACAGAG
>JBBPCX010000114.1:4845743-4872388 GCA_037974365.1 Hydrocynus forskahlii
TGTGTGTGTATATGTGTGTATATATGTATATATGTGTATATATGTATATATATGTGTATATATATTTATATATATTTGTGTATATGTGTGTGTATATACAGTAAACCCCCAACGCTTTCATTTCATTTTAAACACAGCTTATTATCCTTTAAAAAATGTAAAGGTAAACCCATATCCATACTGTACAGTGTACACTGAACTGCTGTCTCCTGCAGTGCTGGAATGTAAATACTGATGTTACCCCTATATAGACTGTACTGTAATTCATGCAAGCGCATTTTCTTTGGGATGAGCAGAGTAAATGCAGTAATTGAGTGTTTTTCATTTTGTTCTTAAATACCTTTTTTTTCTTACTGTAAATTAAATTACTTAAACACTCAAAGTTCCATGCGGGAAACTGCAGGAATGCTGCACTGCGTGTGCCAGAGATGTGTCACGGGGCAGAAGCTAATCAGCAGCAAGGAGAAATGAATGAGGTTCTCGGATTGGCTACTTTAAAACCACTTACCTCTGAGTACAGGGGTGTTTCACCATTCCAAGACATGCTTTATTTGTGTGCTCTCGACAGGACCAAAACATTTATATAGTTGTTTTATTTGGAAATGTGGCTGAATTTACATTAATACTTATGTTACAACATTAGTTATATTTCTTAATTTAGCACTAACATGCATGAAAAATCATATATTGCCGCGAATGTGTGTGTTTTGTTCTTAAAGCTCTGTATCTTTATTACTCTAAATAAAATTATTTCCATCCCTCCATCCATCCCTCCATCCATCCCTCCATCCGAAACCGCAGAGATCCTCCGCATTTTTTGCTTTTGTGACATCCTTGTCCACCACGCCCCTTGTGCTGGGTTGTTTATTTGGGCACAGTGCTTAGCAGGGCAATGAAACGCACCTGAACGAGAATGAGCCTCTACTGCTCAGCGTCTGATTGCCTTGCTTAGTGCCACGCCAGAACATAAACAACCCGGCACGAGGATGAGGGGGCGTGGCAGATGAGGCCTGGATGTCAGTCACCTGTACTCCGAGTAGCCAATCCGAGAACGTTAAACGAGCCCTGGATTGAGTAGATGATGCCTGGAGGGAGAGCTTTATCCACAGAATCTGTTTTGCAGGTAAAATTACATAACAGATTGCTTCTGGAATTGTTTGTTTAAAACAATTATGAAAATTGTGCCTAGTTTTGTCTTAGGATATTCTAAGAAGAGATTTAGCCATGATTGTATTAGGAAAGGAGGTTTGCACTGCACTTGCTAGAATAGAAGCATCTTTTGTAGCTTCCGAATTCCAAATGAGAGACTACCTTTGAAACAAAGTGCCCTTCTTAATAGAGGCACTTTCACCTTGCCAGGCCTCTGCAGGATGCCATAATGCCTAGCCTTGGGTGGCACCCTCTTCCCCATTGCTCGCTCTATTGATCCACAGCAGATCTGGTAAAATGCAGACCTGCTGTCAGACTGTGTGAGATAACACCAGATTGTCTCAGAGGCCCTTCATTCTCTTACATCACTAAATAACCCTCTCACGTGTCAGTGACAAATGTTTCTCTGCATACTGTACCTTGCTGTACCACACTGGCCATGACCACAGTGGAATAAACATGGTGACCTTCCCTCACATATGGTCAAGCTGAGGATAGTCTCTGTTACGGTTAGGAATCGAGGACCAGTACAGTTGAGAACCGGTTCCAAATTGTCTGACCCATCAGAATCACATTCTGCTGCAACATGAGCTATTTGGCACTCTATGTACAGTGCTGTGAAAAAGTATTTGTCCCCGTCCTGATTTGTTTTCATGTTTGTCACACTTAAATGTTTCAGGTTATCAAACAAATTTAAATATTAAGATAAACCTTTATTAGTCCCACAAGTGGGAAATTTGTTTTGTCACGGCAGAAAGTGGACAGTACAAAAAAAACCCCAAAATAGTAGAATAGAATAAAATATTGTACCAACAGTCTAGAAATACAAAATATGGACATATGTGTCGTAAAAAAATATATACATGTATGTATTATGTCGACTTAAGGTAAGCCAAGTAAACATGAAAGCTGTTTTTTTGTTTTTTTTTTAAAGAGATTTTATTTGTTATGAGAAAAACCTACATGGCCCTATGTGAAACAGTAATTGGCCCCTAAATCTAATAACTTCTTGTGCCACCCTTAGCTGCAACAACTGCAATTAAGTGTTTACGATAACTGGTAATGAGAGTTTCCAACCATGAACCGCCTTTTTAAAGTCATGCCACAGCATCTCAATTGGATTCAATTTCGGACTTTGACTAGGCCACTCCAAAACATTCATTTTGTTTTTTAATGTGACCATTGTGACCACAAATTGTGAACAGCACAAAATTCTTCCTCTGCATTAAACCCATTCACCAAGTGAAGCAGCTGGTAGCCAGGAGCACAGCTCTCAGGGACGGTACCTTGCTCAAGAGTACCTCAGAGGTGCCACTAGCAGTCTTGGGATTCAAACTCACAATTTTCTGATTTTCTGATCGCAGGGCGAACGCCCTAACCACTAGGCCACTAGCTGCCCTTTCAGAGCCATTCATAGGTGGACTTGCTGGTGTGTTGGATCATTGTCCTGCTGCAGAACCAAAGTGTGCTTCAGCTCAAGGTCACAAATTGGTGACCGCACATTCTCCTTCACCATATTTGACTGTTTGATGTTCTTTTTCTGAAATGCTGTTACTTTTACTCCAGATGTAATGGAACACACATCTCTCAAAAAGCATTTGTTTCGTCAGTCCACAAAATATTGTCTTAAAAGAGTTGGGGATCATCAAGATATTTTTTTGCAAAGTGAGATTTATGTTCTTTGATGGTCAGCAGTGGTTTTCACCTTGGAACTCTGCCATGCATGCCATTTTTGTCTCTTTTTGAAGGTTGACTCATGAACACTGACCTTTACGTGGTCAAGTGAGGCCTGCAGTTCTTTAGATGATATTCTGGGTTCTTTTGTGACCTCTTGGATGAGTTGTTGCTGCAATCTTGGGGTAATTTTAGTAGGCCAGCCACTGCTAGGAAGGTTCCATGTTTTTTCCATTTGTGAATAATGGCCCTCACCGTGGTTCACTGGAGTCCCAAAGCTTTAGAAATGGCTTTGTAACCTTTTCCAGAATGATACATGTCAGTTACTTTGTTTCTCATATGTTCCTGAATTTCTTTAGATCGCCGGCATGATGTCCTCCTTTTTTGAGATCTTTTAGCCTACTTTTTAAGTGATCACTTGATTCAACAGGTCTGGCAGTAATCAGGCCTGGGTGTGGCTAGTGAAATTGCACTCAGCTTTCCAAAAAATGTGATTTAACCAAAGTTACTTCATAATTTTATAATGGGGAGGCAATTACGTTTTCACATAGGGCCAGGTAAGTTTGGATAGTTTTATTTAAGTGTGACAAACATGCAAAAAAATAAATCAGGAGGAGGGGGAATACTTTTTCAAGTGCTGTTGTCTTGTAACTGAACAGCATGTCTGTTACTAGATGTATAATATCAGTGCCATATTTAATCAATTTTAGATGATTGCTACAAATAGCATACCAGCTGCTTGACTTGGTTCAGTCTCTTAAAAAAGAATCTTACGGTGTTTATCTTAAATGGTTCATTCTGAATCATAAACACATTTTGGCACAAAAGCTGTGAATTGTCCTGAAAGGGAATTTGGCATAAGTTTGCTTACTCAAGGTCATCTCTAAAGATGGATCATTTTGAAATTGAGACTGAGGAGTCTGAGGTGTTATCTCCTACAGAACGTAAAACAGGAAAGCTGGAACTTGAACGTAACAGAACCATATTAATAGCAGTCAGGGACAAGTTCTCTCTAAACTCTGTCTATCAATGTGTTAAACCAGAACTTTATTCCACAACGGATTAAGTAACACAGCATGCTGGCTCCCAAAGAACTGATGGAAAAAAGAAAAAAAATGATTGGTTAGTGTAGTGGATAACATTCCAAGCAGGAGAGTGGGGTTTGATTCCTACCCTGGTGGACTCGCCACACTGCACCAATGAGAGTTCTTGGGCAAGACTCCCAACACTACATTTGCTTTTGTCAGTGATGGACAAAATTGTAAGTTTCTTTTGACAAAAGCATCTGCCAAATTATGTAGAAGATTTATGTTTTTTTTGGAAGTTACTTGTTACTTTGTATTGTACTCCATCAAAATAATTCAACTGTGGTTTGTTTGAAATTATGTGAAATTACACAATCAAAACATGATTTATGAAAATGAACAAATATGGACATCAGAACTAATTTGTTTACCTAGTTACACCCTTTAAAAATGTTTAAATAAAATTACAACACATTTTCTTAATGTTCAAATATTAGGCACGCATTCTGTACCCTGTTCAGACTCAACAATACCTTTGTAAGAACATGTGTAAGCCTTTTTTATCCACACAGAAAATGAAGAAACAATCAGACTGATAAGTAGAAGCAATTACCCTCCCTATTCTCTGTTGTTTTTCATCTTTTCATGGACATACAGTGGATAACAGCTCAGTTTCAAAGAGCTTAGAAAGCCTTGTGTCACTAAAGAGGTCACTTTTTTTCCACAGAGTTCTCATGAAAGTGCATTTGAAGATGAATCAAGATCAAGTATGTCTGTTTTACAACGTCTTAATGTTATGATATTAGCATGCTGCCTAATATACTCTTTAATAGTAATAGTGATAGTAATTGTCTAATTGTGTTTTATGTAGTTTATATAGTTTATAGTATACTAATTTATGTTTTAATAGTGAGTTTATTAGTTAGCACACTAAATGTTGTGGTCTCCCACACACCTCTGAAGAAGTTGAATTAGATAATTGTCTGCATGAACCTGCTCTGGGAGCATCTGAAATCGTACGTGCAGCTCAAACTATTGTGCTGCCCTGGCCGTCCACCATATGTGTGCCCTGGCCCTCCACCATACATGTTCATCCACTGTGACAGGGTTATCCCTCTGTCTCTGTCTTCCTTTTTTCCCATCCATTTCTCTCATTTAGCCTAAATCCGTTGTAGTCCTCCGCCGGCCAGACCCGTGCACGTGAATGAGTTTGATAGTGAAGGGGATGAACATGTTGCTAAAGCTCAGCCCTAAGGATGAAGGCTATTCTGAAGTGTGCCGGCATGCTTTCTGAAGCCACCGAATGCTCTTTCAGTTGCCCAAAACCGAAGCACCTTTCGTACATTTGACTCATTTCATATTCACAGAAAACAGTAATCAAATGCTATGACATAGTGGCACGTTTGCTTGGTCCATCAGGCTAATTGGAAACACCTTCATGGAGCCCCGCAGAAGAACTGTAATAGTTTTTAGTAGAATAGTCGTTTTTCAGTAGTAGCAGAATAGCAGTTTTTCAGCTTGTGCTCTGCAGCGTGCTCAGTAAGATGAAAAAAGTGCACTTAATAAAAATTGTGGGCTTGGATTCAAAGTACTCTCTTCCTGCCTGGGCTCATTACTTTGGGCTGAAAGGTTAATTGTTTATCAAATTCGCAATTTGAGTAAGCAATTTTTAGATCCTGAGGGCTGCCTTTATTAAACATTACATTTGTCACATTAATGATTTGCATTTATTTTGAAATGATGTATATAGCCTATATTAAGTAAAGTGGTCCCGTATAGTCACACATGACCACACCACACCATGTGAACAATGTGAAATTCCTTCTCTGCATTTTAACCCATTCACCAAGTGAAGCAAGGGGCTGCCACCAATGAGGGGTGCCCGGGGAGCAGTGTGTGGGGACGCTACCTCAGTAGTGACACTGGCAGTTGGGATTTGAACCTACAAACTTCTGTTTGCAGGGGCAACTCCCTAACTACTGGGCCACCAGCATTATTAGCAGTTATATTGATGGTGTAGGCTAGAACTTGGCCATATGACCAAAACATTTTTATCACAGTATTTTTCAAAATTATGTCAGTTTCACGGCATGTGAGGGTATTTTTTAATTTTATTTATTTGTTTAAGTATGACAGGCTGTTTACTACATTTTACAGGATTGAATGAATTACTGCATCTGACTGAACTTGCTCTTGCTTTTTCACCAGTGTTACTTGAAGATGTAGGAGCCGACCATAGTTTCATACTCTAAGCAAAACTATACTTTTCACAACAATTTCAAGCATCCAACGAGGTATTTAGACTTAGTAAAGTGTCCAGAGGTGTTTGTCAAAAGTTTTATTGTACTGAACAAGTGTTAGAATACTAAACATCTTTTGTAATGCAATTACACTGTTAGTGTTAACAATCTCTGTCCACTGGAGCATTAAAGTGACTTTGTCTCCATTAAATTATAAGCATTTACACATTTGAACATAATGAACAAGGCACTTAAAAAAATTCAGCCATTACAAATTTTGGCCAGTAAAAACCAGACAGCGTGTGGTTTGCTCACTTATGCCAAATTTTTCTATTTCTATCGTTGTGTGTCCACTCTGTCGGACTAAATGCTATATGTTGTCCACGCCCTATGATCCACATGCTGTTTATTCGACATATCGAGATTTTCACACGGAGCTTCAACGCTCACTCAAATGAAATGTTCCCTTCCCCTAGCATTGCAGCAGTGAAAAAGGTCCTCTCAAAGAGTTTCCAGCTGCGCCACTTTCCGAATTTTGTTTAGGCGATTTAAACCGGTATTGTGGTATAAGAAAAATGGTATTCTCCCCAGCAGTAGTGTAGACTATAACATAAGAGCAAGAAGTCCTGGAACTTGTGAACTGTGTGTAGATCAATCAAAAGCCATCACATCCCACTGTACTACATACATGGTGACATAACTACAACTAATGGGTAGTGTAGCTACTTACAGTCAGCATTTAAGCCAAGGTTTTGTCTTTTGGGCCAAAATAACAGGCCTAGAGCTCATTTATAGTAAAGTATCACGGTTTAAAGTCAGAATATCAGTTAAAAAAAATTTTTTTTTAATATTTTTAGACAGAGCGCATCCTCAGGTTCTAGAGCCCACACTTTAGTTTATTGTGGATTTGGAAACATGATGGCACAACTGAATGGATGAAGAAAAGAGGAAATTTAAAGTTAAGGATGCACATTTATTTGGTGGGGCACATTTAGGAGATTTGGGGCTGAGGGTATAACTGCCCTAAAACAGGTGTAGCTCCTTGTGATATTCCTGTTCTACTTTCACTGCAAATTAAGGTTATTTTGGGATCTCTCCTAGCACCTTCTTGTGGGCTAAAAATTAATTCCTTTGTTCTTATCTATTCTATTGTTATTTTCCTCTTCCCATAAAATTATATTTAGAAGTAATCACAAAACATTGATGCCTCCATGTATCTCATGTTTTTGTTTATAATGAAACTAGGCAATTAAAATGTGAGCACCTTGTCTTGCAAAGGCAGCACATTCTCTCTTTCACTTTCACGCTTTGTATTTACTACATGAGCATAGCCGTTGTTCCTGAGTCAGGGTTTGACAAGATAATGTGTTGGGGAGGGGTTGGTGGTGTAGCGTTGTTGTGGTAAGTAGGGTGAGATGTGTGTGCTGAAGTCTACAGGTGTATGCACATGAAAGAGATGGATCATTTACCAGTGTTTCCTGCGGAAGCCTTTGCTTTGACAGTACTGTGTGTGAGAGAGCGAGAGTGAGTGAGTGAGTAGGGGGTGAGAGAGAGAGAGAGAGAGATAAAACATACTTTCTGCATGTCATACATTCTATGGGATGGTCTAAAGACATCAAGACTGTCAAACAACTTTTGTTTCTGCAGGAGGCTAAAAATAGCTCTCAGTCTATCATGTTCGTTTATGTGAGAAAGGTGCTTTTGAAGTCTGTGCGGCACACTGTACTGTTTAGACAATTTGTACTCAGTACCTTCAGCTTCCTTCAGCTTTGCATTCATTCACTTCAGCTTTCCTTCCTTTGTTGCCAGAATAAAACATCTTAAAAAGGTAGCTTTGCTGAACCTTACTATAAAAATAGAATTTGCAGAACATTTGCAGTAAATCTGAAATTGTAAATGCAGCTGGTGTTTTCAAATTATGAAGACAAAAATGGAAATGAAAGATATATTTCTGAACAGTTTAAACTTTTTTAAAAATCTATTGAATCACTTCATGTCAGGGAACACAAAAGCTATACTCCCCACTTCTGAAATCTTGAATAGGGAAAGAGCTTTTGTTTGCATGTGCAGCATGAACCTGGTAGACTCCTGCTTGCATAACAAAGGTAAGCACATATACCTCCAGATATCAGCCTTTCTGAACTACACGGTGCATAAAGATGTACAGAGGGCACATGCTCATCTTATTGGAGATGAACTTTCAATGAATCAGCATCCTAATATGGGTGGAATTATTACTAAATTGATCTTGCAGTGCCTACCACACTGATCTGCAAAGCCGCATTATTTGCCCTGAATTAAATTTGAAATGACTTAAAGGAAATTATTTCCTCAGCATTGATCTGCTTTTTTGATATATATATATTTTTGTTATTGCAGGTCTGGGCAAGACGAGGCGAAAGCAGAGTGCGAGGGACGCCTCTCCAACACCAAGCACAGATGCTGAATACCCATGGAACGGCAGTGGAGGTGGTGCAGAGCGAATCTATGATCTGAACACACCAGCCGTGGTGAAGTTCGCCTACACAGCTGAGCGGGATGATGAGCTGAGTCTGGTGAAGGGTGTGCGCTTGCTGGTGATGGAGAAGTGCAGTGACGGCTGGTGGCGTGGCAGCTGTGATGGGCAGGTGGGCTGGTTCCCCTCTAACTATGTCCAGGAGGAGGAGGCTGGAGATGACTGCAGTGACCCACCTACCTCGCTGGTGCCTCTGGTGGCCCTCATGAACGGCCAGGGTCCCTGTGTGCTACACACAGTGCAGACCCTCTACCCGTTCAGCTCCGCCACAGAGGAGGAGCTGAACTTTGAGAAGGGCGAGCTGATGGAAGTGGTGGAGAAACCTGAGAACGACCCAGAGTGGTGGAGGTGTAAAAACTGCCGTGGGCAGGTCGGCCTGGTTCCAAAGAACTATGTGGTGGTGATCAGCGACGGGCCGGCAACCAGTGGCATGGGGTCTCACCCCCAGCAGTACACTGGACCTGCCCTCACAGGGAAGTTTGCAGGTAAAGACTGGTACTACGGCAACGTGACACGGCATCAGGCGGAGTGCGCACTAAATGAGAGGGGCGTGGAGGGAGATTTCCTTGTGCGAGAAAGCGAGTCTTCTGTGAGTAAAGAGATTAATTTATCCAGGCCATTCTCAAGACTGGTCCTTAGCTACCTCTGCCCTACACATTTTAGTCTTATCTCTGCTTTGCCGCGCTCACTTCAACTCAGGAAGGGCTTTTGAATTAGCCGATTACAATCTGGTGTTTGGAGAAATGTGGTGTTTGGAGAAAGGTTTGTCAAGAGCTCTTTTCACTGTTGGGATGCCATTATCTGGATACTGAAATCACTAATTGACTATCACAGAAATTCAGAAAATACACAAAGCCATGCAGTTTTAGGTTTTAAAGAGCCTGTATCATAAATAACTGAGGGTTTTTTGCTCAAAAGGTACCATTATTTACCCAGCAAGAACTAACAAATTTTGAATTAATTGTTTTTGTGGTGTAATTGGAAAGCAATGTGCTATTCAGTATCCAGCAGTTGAGGTGTGCCAATTCACATTGAAGATATAAAGGAATGTTTCAGCCTAGACTTAGACTTTTAGAATGAGGCAGCCAGTCAGATCACAGGTTGTGTATGTGTCAGTCTTAAAGTCTCAGTGACAAAAAACTCTGAGGGCTGAAAAATGACCAAGTAAAAAGGAAAATGACCACGTAAAAATGAATGCCGACTCTTTGGTATGTAAATAGACACATACGTTGTGAGTGGATCTTGTTACAAATAAAGAAAATGTGCTCTTTACATTCATGCTTTGTAATGGACGAGACTGAAAAGGCAGAAAATGCAGTGTGGCTCTCAGCAGGATGACTAGGGATTTATACTGATTGAAATTATTTTTAAGGAGTTTTGTCATAACCTTCAGGGGTGCCAGAAGCATTTTTAATCGGGAGTGTGTGTACAGTTCTAGGTCTCGGCTGTTGTCCGTGGTTGGGGAAACTAATGATATGCCCCCCTGGTACAATGGTTCCGGCGCCCATGATAAACAGTGTACCACAAGTATACCATTACAGTAAAAACAGTGCAAAACATTCTAACATTAGCCTCAAGTGGAAATGCTGCAGTCCCTCAGTTATGGTTCACTTGTTTTTAAGGCAGTGGATGCAAGAGAAACTTATAAAAGGAATGGCTGGGGTTAATAGTCCTCTTACTGTGCTTCCATTTCGTTTTGCACCGCCTCCACACTACCACAAGTTTATTTGTATATCATCTGAGAAGAAAAAACATCTCTAGAAACCCCTTAATCAGCACTATTTGCAGCACTACTGGTTACTTCTAGTATTGTCATTTGCTAGCAACAGCACACCAGTAAATGCTGTTTGTGTGAGGAACAAGATAAGGGTGGTGCATCCCTATCGTTGAACTATATATAAGGGAAGCACATACAGAGGCAGCAATTTTCTTTTCGCCTAGGTTGGCAAAATATCACATGCTGACACTGCCTGTGCCGTAAGTCTGTAAACTCTTCAAATACCATGTTGAAATATCAAAATCTTTAAGAATATGCATCACTAGTAGACCAAACGTACAGTACATTCAGGGTATTCAGAACCACTGTTATTTGTGTACTAAATGCTTTATATGGCCTTTTATGTCCAGGTTGTCAGATCTACAGATTACACAACATAATCTTAACCTTAACAAAACCTTAAACATACTCATCAGTTTTAGCAGTAAAAATAATTGGAAGTTTCTACATTTGGCATCATTAGAATGTAATGCCCTAATCTATGTTTTACATGTTTATTTTTGGGAAAGTTCTCATCACCACCATACGATTGTTTTGTACTTTTTTTTTGCTGCAGCCATGCGATTTCTCCATCTCTCTAAAGGCAGTGGGGAAGAACAAGCACTTCAAGGTGCAGTGCTGCGAGGGCATCTACTGCATCGGCCAGCGACGCTTCAACACTATGGACGAGCTGGTAGAGCACTACAAGAAAGCGCCCATCTTCACCAGTGAGCATGGAGAGAAGCTCTACCTGGTCAAACCCCTCCAGTGACCTTCCAGCCACAAATGAGCCTTAAGACCTAACCAGACCGCATGCTGAGCCAAGCCGTTCCTGCGCCTCCTTCCTCCTTTTCTTCTCGGTGGTCATTTCTCACCAGCAGTGGGCCTGATCGGAAGCAAAGAGTGCCAGTGCAGCAGTCAGACCCTTGAGGACATGCTGACTGAGACCAGCGGTGCAGTTGGTTCTTCATTTTTATTCATCATCCTCTTATTATTCACCATGTCTTTTATTATTTGTTTTTATTTTCTTGTTTATCCTCTCACAGATGGTAGAGAGATGTTTGAAAAGAAATCTTGCTTTCATTTAAGTGTTACAAGATCACATGCTTGTGGCTCACATTTTCCTGTCACACATTATTCCAGTTGTGTTTTGATCCGTTCGTCTATTTTTAAGGATACTTCGTTCAAAATACAGGTTGACAGTACAATTCAGTGGTAGTGAAGACCCCATGCCTTTGTGCAGCATGCAGAGTTTCTGGTGGGAGAGCAAGTCAGAGGGACTACAAGGATGCTGGTTCTGCATGCGTTGCCAAAGAGAGACAATTGGTGACCAACAGGTACCCTGCTGGAGACGCATGGACATGAACAGTAGGCCTGTTTGAGGTGAATGTCAGTAGATTCTCCACCAAATGTGCCACATTTGTTAAGCGTATCGCGCCACGTTATTCAAGCCCACTATGTGCGTTGACCTCAGAGTTGTGCTATGTACATATTATTGTGGACCATCAAAAATAAAAGGGTACGATTACAAAGAGAGCTTATTCTGTTGGAAAAGTCATTGTGCATTTGTCAGCTTTTTAAAAAGTATAGGTCAATGTTATAAAGCATTGTTATTTAAATTCATGTTACAACATTATGTCTATTTAAACAAGAGAATGAAGTGCATATACAAGAAAATTTACAAAGCACTGTACCAATGGCAGTTGTGTTAGGAGTTGAAATACCTTTTCTTTAATTAAAGGTTTTACAAAATATGATGTTTCAAGCTTTTATTATTGGAATAAAGTTGAAAGATAATGTGAATCTCTTTCAAACAGGCTTAATTACTACTGTATACACCGATGGCCCAAAACACTTTAACCACCTTCCTAATATGCTGCTGGTTCCTTCTGTTGGGAGCCCTGTGATATGTGGCACCAAGTTGTTGGCATCAGAACATTTTAAGTTCTGTAAATTGTGAGGTTGATCTGCCGTGGATAAAACTTTTTCTAGCATATCCCACAGATGCTGACCTACAAACTAATCTTGAACAATGGTGTGCAGTTGTCATGGACTGTTTCCACAGCAATGCTCACACGTCGTGTTGAAGTCTTTCCCGGGAACCTTCTCCAGGCCATCACACCGTCATCCAGGCTGCATGGCACACGTCCATGATCATCCACATAATGTAACTAATCAGATTGATGACTTCTGCTACAATAGCCATACTGTCTGTTCAAACCAGTTATCATTCAGTTCCATCACAAACCAACAACCTTTGGCTGCCCAGCGCCCTGTCTGTATTTTGAGGATTGTCATAATGTTTCGGCTTGTCTGTTTATCTGTCCCTGCACTGTCAAATAACCTGCATTCTAACAGTAAGGACCCTTAAGGTATAGTAACTTTGGGAGCAGAATCAGTAATGGATTCACTGCTATTCTTTGCAGAGTGTCCAGGAATCCTTTGGTCATTGTTACTTTTATAGGCCTTTCTTTAACTCACAGGTTCATGATGGAAATTTTTCCTGAAGGATTCACAACATTGGGCTTTACATATATGGCATTTAGCAGACGCTCTTATCCAGAGTGATATAAATGCTGATCTCTGTTAATCGTGAATTAATCCTAAATGGCTAATGTTTTTTTATTTACGTTTACAGCATTTAGCACCTGCTTTTTACCAAGTTACTGCCAGCTAAGTTACACACCTTAACAAACCCTGTCAAAAGTCGGTGGTTAATACACAAGTAAGGAAAAACGGTTAAGAGGGTAAGGGCCCCGAGTTTTTTAAATATAAAGAAAAAGTTGTATAAGAGATAAACTAAATGATTTGCCTATTATACCATACTTTATCTGAAAAGCTTCTTAAATTGTTAATGAATTGTACTTCATAAAAAATAACACCTCTAACCAAGCCCCAGTGTTAATCTACCTAACCTAATCACAACAAATAAATGTTCTTGCCTAACTAACCAAAACCTGGAGAACACTAACTCAACCAAAATGGTGTTGACTTCTTATTGACCACCACTACAAAGTAATTATTTACAAACAGTGACCTTTTTAAAATATTTACAATATATATATAAATTGAATACTCACATTCAATGAGACAAACAAGGTCAGAAACAGGCAGGATGTCATACACTGTAAATTCAATACAGGTAATACAGCAAGCAAGTACACAAAGTAAAGGAAACAGTCTGCGCAGACTAGTTTGTTGAGGGTTTTTATATCAGTCATGAGTCCAACAGCCAACCAATTCAGAGCAAAAGGCTGGAGCAGAGCATATACAAAGTGTGATCAACTAGTCGTTCAAAGGCATGGGCATGGCACATTGCAGGGGTTGGGTCTACATTACATTATATATCCTTTGGCAGATCGTTTTATCCAAAATGACAACAATATGAGGACACATTCCAGTTTCAGGACAGTGTGAGAACCAGAGGAGAGTACTGCTTGCTAAATCTTTATGTAAGAATAGCACAACAAGATAATAATGCATTAGGAGTGGAGATGCTCTCTGAACAGATGAGCCTTCAGGAGGTTTTTTGAAGCTAGAGAGGGATTTTGCTGCTCTTGTCGGCTTAGGCTCATTCCACCAGCGTGGAACCACAAAACAGAATAGTCTGGGCTGAAAGAGGAAGAGACAAAAGATACCTATCCCACCACCAGCAGAAAACCAAAAAGGGCACAAAACGTAATCAAGGACACAACAGGTGTGCCTTGAGGTGGCTGAACACTGATGCTAACTGGGACAGTAGGATAAGCCACTGTTGCTGCTTAAAACTAGGCATAATGTGGCATCACCGGGACTGGGACTGGGACTGGGACCCACCTGTGGGCTGGAGTCAAAACCAAGCCTGCTTTTTGACTTGAACTTTAGAGACATAGTAGCATTTTCTAATTTACGCTAAATGGAAAATTGAAATGATCAAACTGTAATGTTTCAAATCTGAACTGGGAATGAATATTCAAAGATCTCATCAAAAGTCATAATTTATAGTCATAATGTTCTATCTAGCTCTACTGTCTCTGAGAATTTTGCTGGAATGAATGCATGTGTCCGTGAGACCATGAGGCGTTTTAATGAATGAATCCTTTTTTTAATGAATCCTTTCATTATATACTTAGAGGGGACTGTTAAGTGTTTAACTGAGTGTGACTTCAGTGATGGTAGATATCAGACTCATGATTTTACTCCAGTTATTAAACTCTTGTGAATGTTGTTATTAAAGCAGTCCTGCTGAAAGTGGGACGAAAGCCACTCTTCTCAACAGCACTGTCAATTACCTCCTTTTAGGCTTTTATAAAGAGGGTGCTTGAGGTTTTCCTGTTGTCACGTTCCCCCATTACAGGCAGCATAACAACAAGGGGCTCCCTTTAGAAAGACTTGTGTTAACATTAAAATGTAACTAACTAGCTCATGATTAGCTAATGATTTACCGAGAAGCCAACATCGCTGTGGGGAAACAGTACTTGATGACAACCTAGAATAAGGGTCCTTTTCTTTAGATGCCATGAGGGCAGAGAAGCACAGCAGGGGGCACCACACTGGAACTCTATCTGCCTTGAGGTGGCTGAACACTGATGCTAACTGGGACAGTAGGATAAGCCACTGTTGCTGCTTAAAAGCTCCACACACCACATCTGACACTTCATTAGAAGCAGAGTAGAAATTTGTTGCAATTTTAAATGCTGTCATTTAACACAGACCCATTAGGTCACTTCATACATCGTGAGTATCAGAATTATATCTGGAAACTACAAAAATGTAGGTCTAATCACACCAAGGACACATTTCAAACACATATGGATCTGATTGCTCAGACCACTTCAGGAGAGCTATGGAATGTGTTTGAGACACATTATAACGGTGCAAATGCATCTGTCTTCCAAACGTGCATTCAATAACTGAGACCCCTCCCGGTACATTACAACAAAGCAATGACCCCAAACATGCAGCCAAAATAACCTTAAGAAAATATGCAGCCCTGGTTGAGTCCATTAACCTTTTAGTAGTACATTAACAGTGTCATACATTTGTTAATTTATTATTTGAAACCTGTCTATTAGGATTACTCGCTGTTTTCAAGGGTTTTTTTTTATTTTTATATTTTTTTTTAAACAGTATTTTTTTATTGAGAAGAACAAGAGTGTATACATATAATGAAGACAGCAATACAGACGGTTTTTTTTTTCCACTAACAAAACCCTCTACCTCCTCCACACAACCCCACAAAACAGTTAAACTATACAAAAAAAACCAAAAAAAAACAGGACCTTTGCATAAATTACTGGGTGGTACTGGAAGATGGGTTTGAAGTCTGAAGGCTAGTAAAATATCTCAGGAAGGGTCCCCACACCTTGTAAAACTTTTGGCTAGTGTCACTAATCGAATAGCGTATCTTTTCCAAGCTTAAACAGGACATAAGATCCCTCAACCATTGAGCGTGAGTAGGTAGAGCGGCCCCCTTCCACCTAATTAGTACCGCCCTCCTAGCCAGGAGGGAGGCAAAGGACAAGGTGCGGCGCTGCGCTGGAGTCAGATGTGCATCCACCTCATCTGAGATGCCGAAAAGGCCAATTAAAGGACAGGGTTTTATGGAGTGTTTGAGAATTAAAGATAATGTTTGAAATATTCCTGTCCAGTATCTTTCAAGGAAAGGACATGACCAGAACATATGGATAAGGGAAGCCTCACCGCTCCCACATTTATCGCAGCAGGGATCTAGATCAGGGTAACTGTTATGCCTCACTTCAAGTTCAACATGCGATTAAATAAACATTATTTTCTACTCGTTTTGCCTTTGACTCTCAGGGTGAAAAGCTAATGGTATCAGTGACCATGATGCTGTGCAATATCTGTGCAGAATGTGTATCATGTGGTCATGGTAGCAGTAGAGAGAGACTTTAACTTAGGTAAACGATACAAATAAAACTTAAAACAAGTGGATTAAGCCATAAACCCATGTTAAACAGAATGAAACAACCTTTGAAATCTTTATCCACTGACAGCATACTCTCAGTAAATGATTACAGTACTACATATGATGATTTTAGGATGCAGAATTGACACAGGAGCAATTCAACAACTAGGCATGATCAGATTCTAAGGGAATGATTGGACATCCCAGACTAAAGATATTTTCTCTTCATTACA
The DNA here is from genome assembly GCA_037974365.1 of Hydrocynus forskahlii. Classification (NCBI taxonomy): domain Eukaryota; kingdom Metazoa; phylum Chordata; class Actinopteri; order Characiformes; family Alestidae; genus Hydrocynus; species Hydrocynus forskahlii. Next base: position 4,862,244 of record JBBPCX010000114.1, read on the forward strand.
GCTTCCTCAGTTTGGGCCTGCGTAGCTGCAGACAAATCCAAGAGCCCATTCTGACCCATGTCTGCTGCAAGAGCCTACATAAGTGCCTGCATGGAATGATCAGATTTGGACCACGGATCATATTACACCTAAATGCAGCACAAAAAAAACAGAATTAGTTTTTCATTTTGCTCTAAGCAGTTTAGGAAAGTTATGTTATACTTAGAACACAACAACAAACATTAAAATGGGACAGATCTTATACTAGGTATCACTGGTAGAGTGTTTAAACTGTTTGAACAAGGCAGTCTAATCTTAGGGTGTACTCACAGTAGGCCAGGTACTGAGATTCTGCTCCCTCACCACTCATCCGCTGGCTTACACTGACACTGCCATTAATGTTCTAGACCCAAGCACTTTTACGTCAACACATCGCGGACTGTTTCATGCTTTCATCTTGTGAGTTGCCGGATTGCCCGAAGCATGAAGACTGACGTTTCTTGTCTGTTCTTGTCCAGTTGTTCCTGTATACTGTCGCCTGCCCAAATTCACAGCGACGTCTGCAGTTCAACTGTAGAACAACATCATCACCGTGCTGTCATGTTTGTTAAATGGGACAGTTTCATTCGAGTTCTGTGCTCAGGTACGGTTAGTGATCACACTAGATCTAAGTCTAGATTACATAGTGTATCATACCAACTGAACTGTGCCCATACCCACCTCCTCACGGTATGGAGCAATCAAATTAACTTGACTCTGGGGATCAAATGCGCTCGAGCATGGTAAGGTTTGCCTACTGTGAGAACATCTTTGGATGCTCATTTTAAAGCTAAGTTGTTTTTAGATGCAACGCATTATGGAACTGACTTGTAAGTCACTCACTCCCTAACATCCCTAATTACAAAATTATGACTGAATCTAGTAGTAGGACAGTCACTTTCACTCAGTTTAGCAGGCTAAAGAAGCTTTAAAAGGGGGTGCTGTAGCTAGTAGCTTGTCTGTCTTGGATGGAATTGGGTATCTTATGTTTGTTCTTTTTAGAAATTGGAAGAAGGTGGTTGTATTCTTACTAGTGATTCCTCTGTCCTTACAAATTTTCAAACTGCTTGAAACTGTTAACAGCACCATAAGAGGCAAGATACAGCCTCCAGGCTGCAACACTTGTGGAGTATTTTGTACATGATGCTTCAGGAAAGACAAAACTGTAGAAGAAACAACCGTAGAAGACACCGACTTGACAAATAATATTTAGAACTCATTATAACACAGGATAAATCTTGCTTTCCACACAACAGCATTAATTACTAACATAACTGGCTATTTCTGTTTATGGGGTAATTTGACTAAGCTGTGGGGGAACAACGGCAAGGAAAACTCCCAAACTAACGGGATATAGATCGTATCTCAAAAAGAGGAGCTTACCTTCTTTGGAGCCACCCCAAAAGCAAATAGAATGTGTTCAAGTAATTTCCTTAAAATAAGGAATTAAAATGAGTCGACATTAGATATACAGGAATATGCATAATCAATAATAAAAAAAATATGTTGCATCTGATGCAGCAACAACATCGGAAGTCTACTACTAGAAGGATTGTCGCCTATTTTTAATTAGGGAGGACTACATATCTCATTAGTCAGGGTTCCCTAAACTCTAAACGGAAAATCATGAATGTCTTCAAGAGGCAATTTTTAGACTCCAGAATCAGTACCAATTATACATTTGTCTTAATTTTAGAAGATACTCCTGTACAGTCTAATGTACAGGTGAAAACGGAAATGCTGTTATTTCTTTCATCTTCATCAGCTGCACACTCACTAATTTGGAAACTGTACTATAGTGACTGAAGGATCTGAAATGGATGTTGTAGTAACTGTACGGATAAAGCATGATTAGACTCCAAGTGATGAAATCCTTTTAGCAGCATTTACACTACTCTCAAAGACAACCTATCCAAGAGGGGGTATTAACCAGCATAAGAGTCTGTGAAATATACCCTGATGGCCTTGACACAAAACAGAAAGATCCTTAGAGCAAAACAGTACCCCTGCCTTAAGAAATTAGACATGCAATTGATCAGAGTGAGAAATATACGTCCTCCAGCAGTGTCTGATGGTGTGCATAATTGACATCAATGTGACGCATAAAAGGGCTTTCATAGCAGCTTACCAGGTGTGGCAGCACCTACTGATAAGATCAAGATAACCTTTAATTCATATATGTTCTTACGATTTGCTTGCTTTCAACTAAAACATCCGTTAAACACTTCAAGGCACACTTGCATTACTTCTCTGCAAAACAAATTCCATTTGTATTTTATTTTCAGCAACTGCATGTCTGATTTTTTTTTTGTTTGTTTGTTTTTTTACTACTGCATGTCAAAAGGTTAGCTCAGGTCTTTTTGTTTATGACTAAAACACTGTGGGAGTGAGGAAGGAGTTTGGTACAGGCACAAGACTATATGTAACAGGTAAGAAAGTGTCTTTTTGCATTGCTTCAGAAACATTGAGAGGTGTTTTGGCACATTTGTGACATTTTTTGACCATCAAATGAACCATATTCTGTTATTTAATTCAACGAGTTCTAGGCTTCAGTACTTTCAGTCCTCATTATTGGGAAGAGAAGGTGGCATTTGTCAGGTAGTAGTTTAGAGGTATTTGGTACAGCATGTTTCTAAGTGGAGCTCTGGCTACTACACTCACAAAGTGTTTGGATCTGGAACACGGTTAACTGTCACAGGTATGAACACATCTTGTAGTTTCATTTTATCCACTGAACTTACAAAAACAAATGAAAGACAAAACAAAAAGAGTGAAATAAACGACCTAAAAGGAAATGAAGTGCGGCATCTTTTTAAGAAGAATGAAATTTTAAGAGGTTAAAAAGGTTTATGAAAAAAATGTATTGTTGTATCTAAAGCCCTGAGATAAAAGCCTGGCTAAGTTAAATAATTTTGTCCAGGTTTGTGAACAGATGAAGTCTCTAAGCCCCAAAACATCTGGACGATCATTTCACAACTTTAGAGGTATTTGCTGTAGTCGGTTTCTAAATGTGACTATGACTACAAAGTATTTGGATCTGGAACACGGATGTCACTGGTATGAACATGAATTTTGCAATTTCTTGATTCATAGTTGATTAAGTGTTTAAAATTGCTTTAGGCACGATGGAGCATTGTTTCAGGAATTTGGCGCTTTTTGCAGCTCAGAAATTCTAAGTCAGCTTAAGGTGAACCACAGCAAAATAAACAGAAATTGAAGTGGTTAAATACAGATTGTTCAGTAGCTCAACTACTTTATGTAAGCTGCCACACGAATAATAATTATCAAATTGCGTGCACACACAGTATAGATATTATCTAATGGTTATTCCATTTTAATGTTATAAGACTAGTTTCCCAGATGTAGATTAAGAATATGCCAAGACTAAAAAAAATTACAACGGTGATTGTCCATAAGCACTGCTATTTAGTACAAAACCAGTCTTTATCCATGTCTGGGGAGCAGACCCTTTATATATGAATGAAATTCATTAGCCTATGCAAATGTGATGTTCGATATCAAAAATTCTAAAAACCATGCAAGTGAGATCAGTGTCTTGGAACCTGATGCCAAAGTTCAGTAATGTCATCAGACAGAGCCAAACCTACCCCAGGCATTTTTATGCTTGGGTAAAACACTGTGGGAAGGAAGGTCTTTGGTAACGGCACAAGACTTTATGTAACAGGTAAGAAAAGGTCTTTATACATCCCTTCTGAAACATTCTGAGGTCCTGAAGACACTTCCGTCATTTTTTAACCATGATAGACATGAAAACAGCTTCAGCATTCACAACTGAGGATGAAGCAGTGATCTGTAATCCAAACCTAAAAACTATAGAAAATTCCAGTTCAAGGGCTACGTGCTTATTTGTGGTTTTTGTTGAAGTCTGCTTCCAAGTGTGGCTCTGGCTATAGCTACAAAAAGTTTGGATCTGGAACGCGGTTAATCGTCACTGGTATGAAAATACTTTGCAATTCATCTTTTTTGATTTACACAAAGGATAAAATATTTTAAACTAATCAAGTCATGATAAGACATTTCATATTAATAATGTTAAAATGAATTAAGAAAATTCAGTAGTACAAACTGAAAATCTTGGTTAAGATATATTTTTATATATAGCAATTTAGAATGATTCGTACTTAGATTTACAAACACCCAAAACCAAACCAGTGTGTAAATGTTCCTTGCACAGTTTAAGGCTGTAAATTAGGAGTTAATGTATTCTAAAGTCACATTCTGGAATCAATTAGGAAAGTTGCAAATCTGCTAAAGCTTCAAACTAACAAAACCAATAGTCAGTCATGTACAGTATAAATTTGGAGCAAAACTTGTATCTCCAAAATGGTCTCTTTGCAGGAGAAAGACAAAACATTAAAACCACTAAAAATTAATTGAGGCGACTTTTACTGATGTAAGGACTAGAAATTTTAAACTGAACAAAGTTAAAAGAAAAAGAGAGAATATTGATGAAATCTGAAAAAGGAGAAAAAAGAAAATTAACAAAAAATTCCAAGCCAGTTGCTTGGCTGAGTAGAATGGTACTCAGTAATTTTATGTAAGAAAACTTTCAAATAGCTTGCACAAATATACATACAAAAGGTATTTCAGGTACTTCAAAGACTTTTAAGTGTAACCGTTGTACCTTCATTTGTCTGAACTGTTCCTCTAATGTCAAAGTGTTTCTTAGTCTGAGACTGTGTATTCTGCATTATGGAATGTGTCAAATGAAATTTTATGACATTTTCCAGAACAGTTGTTTGACAGCAATTATTTCTAAATTATAGATAAACCACTGGCATTGTGGACAGTGTTGAAGCAATAAATAAATAAATGCCAGGATCATAGAGGAACCAATCTTGCAAATGTTTATCGCCTACAGCACCTCAAAATCTGTCTCCTGTCCAGAATCAGTTCCTACTGTACCAATAACTGACAGTTATTGACCATAAACTGACCATCAAGGCAAAACTTCTAGTCAACATTTGAAGTATAGTTATATAGTTTCTACATAAAACAGGCACTATGTGGATACTTACACTGAAAACAGAATCAGAGCTTGAACTACTGCTTGTCTGTGAAGGTCAGTTCAGGTCTTTTAGTGCTTGAGTAAAACACTGTGGGTTACTGGGTTAAGGTCTTTGGTTCAGGCACAAGACTTTATGTAACAGGTAAGAAAACGGTCTTTATGCATTACTCCTAGGTCTTAGACTGATTTGTGACAATATCCAAGAATTACCATATGCTATAAAAATGTCAGTATTCAGTATTCAGAATTTGAGTTCCGAATGTAAAGACTATGGAAGAGGTTGCTTCATTTCCCAGGTGCTTGTTCCGTGGTATTTGTTATAGTCAGTGTCTAAGTGGAGCTCTGGCTACTACTACAAAGTATTTGGAGTATCTGGAACTCGGCTAACTGTCACTGGTATGAAAACATTTTGCAGTTCCTTTAAAATATTCAGAACGGATAAAAACTGGTTAACTGAGGCAAGATGAGGCATTTTCATTAATGCGGTGCCTTTTAAAGCTCGAGTTCTACAAGGCGACTTTAAAATAGTAGATTTGAAGAGTGAAATAAACCACAACAGAAAATGTAAAACAAAAGGAATAAAACAGAATGGGTCATTTCAAAAGCTAAAACTGAAATGAACAGTAACATTGTTTGAATTAAAGCCCTTAGTTATAAGTGTTGTTAAGTAAAAATATTTTGTCCAGATTTATGTATAGCCAATGTCTCTAAACATCAAAAAAATCACTTCAGTGGTTCTTCAGTAGTCCTATATTGATAAGCCGTGTTATGTTTGGCTCCTATGTCTACCAAGTGTTTGGATCTGGAACATGATTAATCGTCACTGGAATGAATACCTTTTGCAATTTCAATTTTTAAGTTGCATTTTACTTTTACCAACAGAACTGGTCAAATATTTAAAACGAATGTAGTCAAGATTAGACATATTTCGAACATGACCTCTTAAAAGTTGTAAATAATCGTAAAATAGATATTGGTAAAATTGAATTTGTCACATTAAAATCCATTAACAGTAACATATTCTGAAAGTGTCTTTGAAATATATTTGTAGATATAGAATGTTGTAACAAGTTACACATCTGGCAAACTATAATGATTTTACATAGATTTAAATACAGCCAAGACCATAATGTTTTTGTGAAAGTTCCTGCCACAGTTGTAGGATGTAATTTAGAGGACGTAAAGTAGAGGGTAATAATGTATAAAGTCACATTCAAGAATCATTTAGAAAAGTAACAGCTCAGAAATCAAATAAGCCAAAACCTCAAACTAAATCAGCCGTTTGTCGGAACTAAACCTCACTCTACCACTTTAAAGAAAGGTTTCATCATTTCATATATTCATGATCTGTAATGGAAGTTAATGTAAAAATACTTCATTTTATTTGTTATTTTAGACCATTTCTCATAAGTTTCACTCAGTGTAAAGCTCAAAGGACATTTAAATTGTGCTAAACAGTAAAAACAGAAGTTTTTGTTCTTGCAGTGAGATAAAGAACTTCGCAGAGCCTTAAACGATCAACATTTTTTTAAAACAAATTAGAGTGACTGTTTAATTTGAACCCTGGAAAGTGGGTCAACAACTAAAAAAGTCAAATTCAAAAGAATATCTCAACCTTTAACATGTTAACACTTACCATTGTGAAGACCCTAAATGTAATATCTATTAGTACACTTTAAGTATAATATCTGAGAAAGTTGTGAGCATTGAATCTAGCATCCTCCAAAATCAGCCAAAATCAGATATTCAGATACGTCCCTCTACATCAATATGCACCAAGCATCTAAGATTAAGAATACTGATCTGTTACCTGGTCTAATCATGTTATGTATCAAACGAATGAACCATTTTTTTGATAAATATGAGCAATTGTACAAATACCGCCTGTACAAATAGCATGTATGGGTGGGAATTCGATATCCTGAATTACTGTGAGGAGCAGATTAGAGTAACTGTGAGAATAAAAGTTTGTAACTTGTTCAGAGCTGTTGTTTAACATCAGCTACCTAAACTATTACACAGTAGAGTTCAAGTTAAACCTCAGTCACCAGTTTAATGGACACTGACACAGCCCTCCTGAACCACCTCTTCTGAATGTTTTAGCTAGCTACAGATTTTGTGTTGCTCATGATAATTGGTCAAACCAGCAACCCACATTTATGTGACACAATACACATGTGTATAAGTGGCCGATGTAGTTTGGTTAAATCTGCATTTGTTAGCTAGCTACATCAACCGTTTTGGTAGGGCCTTAACACTAACTAATGAAAACATGGACCGTCAGTAACACCCAATATTTTTTCAGACAGTCAAAATGTAAATCACCAGTGTTACAATGTCTATTGCCAAAATATCACCAAATAGGACAATATGGATTAAAGAGTCTGCCAAACGACTGTAATGTAAATAACCTCATTTAAAAAGTAGAATAGAATCTTGCATGTAAAATTTCTCTACTTAAAAACCGGGGCCGAACGACTGTAACTACTATAGCAAAACTATTGGTTTGAAGAAAAAAAAAAAAAGGTCACTGCTTGTTTACATTGTTTCTATGAGTCGCAGTGAACCAAAATTCAAGTTACTCAGGTAATTTTACTTTTGGAATTCCTTATCCTAAAGTTTAAGATTGAAATGTCCTGAACTGCAGAGGAGTTCATTCATTCATGTACCAGAAGAACAACTTTTGGTTACCAAAAGAACCTTTCAACCTTTCAGCAAATAATTATTTAGAGAACCATTAAAAAAACTAAAAAGCTGTTTTAAAAAAAAGACTTTCTGTGAGAGTTTGTGTGTGTGTGTGTGTGTGTATATATATATACTAAAAATATACATATAAAAACAAATTCTCCAAAATTGTGACTCTACAAGAGAAGGTATACCTATTCTAAGCTTCTAAGAAGTTAATGTATGTATGTATGCGTGTATATATTAATATATTATTCAAAACCATTTTAAACGATTCCATATCTTCTTCGACCAAAATGTATCTTGTTTTATGCCGTCGAGCGAAACGTGTACCTCCTTTTTTACGACCCAACTGCCAAAACAATGGCAATTGGAATGTAAAAGAAGATGTATGTTTTTCTCTGGGCGACTATGGTTTATTAATTGCTAAATATCTGTAACTGTGATGTGCTTGATTACAGACAATGCAATCGAGAAGCCTACAGTGTCAATGTACCCATTACTCAATCAGGACAATGGAAAGCATATGCTGCTGTGTCAAGCCAGAGACATGTTTCCTGACCTGGTGAAGTTTATCTGGAGGGACCAAAGCGGTCAGGAGGTGAAACTGTCAGACAAAGATGAATTGCTGGAGCAGAAAGACGATAATGAGGTCAAAGTGACCAGCATGCTCATCATAGACAAGTCAAGCGCAAGTTCACCTAACAAATACACCTGCAATGTCCAACATGACAGCACTCAGAAAGAAATCAAAGGGGATATTCAAGACGGTAACTTTAACCTCAGTTAAAAGTAGAATTTAATTCCAATTCAACAGCAAGCATTTTTTTAAGTGTTAAATCATAAAACAGTATACCTATCCAACATAGCTGTGCATTTCCATGTTCATTGCCAGTGTTTCTATGTCTGGTCACCTGTTCATTTGGCTACAAGAATATTAAGTTCATTCTTTCCTTACAGATAAAAAAAAACCTGAGTCGACTTCTGGCCCTTCTCCAACCTGTCCTCCTAGAGAAGAAAAAACTGATAAAGGTACTAAAGGCCATCGATTACCTATTGATTCATATTTAAGCCTTAATTCTACAGTCCTAATTTAGAGGTTCTAGTATTAAAGCAGTCAATGATTTATGAACAGCACCTTTTATGACATAACGCATCGTTCTTATGCACATGTCTACATTAAATCACACGTTCAAATATAGGAATGTGAAGGTAGAATTAGTTTAATACGAATGCAAAAATTGCCAAATTAATTTGTAGAGAAAAAATAACCAGCAAAAGAAAACTGCAAATTTTGCAACAAACACATCTCATTCTTTCTTCTTTCAGCAGGTTCTTCGGAGCTCGAGCACAGACTCAAGCTGTTCAATTTGACCTATGTGGCCCTGCTGTTGAAGAACATGCTGTATTTCTGTGCTGTGTGTGTCATCCTGTACAAGAAGAGAGCTGGCAACAGCGAGTCGTCCAACAGTAAAACCAATCCAGCAACAACACAGGAGAAATGATTTCCAGAAAGTGTTCATTTTCAATGGGAAGTGTTTATCTCGCCCCAGTGTCTCGCCTAAGTGACTTGTCTTTCTTTTTTTACTCCAACTTGTTTAAACTGATTACAGTTACCTTATAAGCAGTTATGCTTTTTACTTTCATTAGGGGCTCTTAGATCCTCTTAGAACTTTAAAGCTTTAAAGTGTTTTCTCTTTTCTGAATGTTATTCTGAAAAAAGAAAGAAAAAAAACTGTTTAAAACTATGAAGTTAATTGAAATGATCAGCTGTTTCTATACATAGTTAAATTTTCCTGCTTGAATCTGCCTGTCCATCAGTCTTTGATTTTCCTAAAATATTTAGCTTGTATTTATCCAACATTCCAACACAGTCTTGATATAAATGTTTTGATTGGTGGCTGAATAAGAAAAACAGATTTGTTTAAGCTGTTTTAGTTCATCTGTGTTGCTTGTAGTCATCCTGTGTATGAACCAATTTATTCATTCAGAAAATGTTGTATCTTGCATACAAAGACTTTCTAATAAAATCAGCTTTAGCAACATTGTTTCCATCATTTTTTTGGTCAAAAGTGGATTTACTATGTTACTGGCTAAATTTCATGATGTACGCAATTTAATGCTTTAATACTTAGGTATTGTTTACATTGATTTACAAAGGTGCAACAGTATTATCATAACTATATTTATTTTCCCACCATAAATGTGTTGTCCATAAATGCCATTAATATGAAATTATAACTTATGATTACACATCAATGTTATTGGGGTCATTACAGAACATTTAGAGACCATAAGCACCCCAATCATACATCTTGCATGTAAGGGGAAAAAAAAGAATAATACATTTGTGTGTGTACATACATACATATATATATGTAAATACACACACATATATACATATAGATTTTAT
>JBBPCX010000114.1:4872488-4888720 GCA_037974365.1 Hydrocynus forskahlii
TGTGACATCCAGTCTTTTATATCTTTAATGCAGTCCCCAATCTTATTTAATCTAGGTTTATCATTGGGATTTGCAGAAATATAAAGCTGTGTATCATCCGCATAGCAGTGGAAGCTAATACCATGTTTCCGAATGATCATCCCTAAGGGCAGCATGTACAAAGTAAATAAAAGAGGTCCTAAACCAGAACCTTGTGGGACACCATATTTTACTTTGGTGGGTACTGAGGATTCCCTGTTAACTCTTACAAACTGATAGTGGTCGGTCAGGTATGATCTAAACCAGGATAAGGTGGTTCCAGTGATTCCGACAAGGTTTTCTAGTCTGTCCAGTAAAATAGCATGGTCAATCATGTCAAATGCTGCACTGAGGTTGAGCAGAACCAGTAGAGAGACAAATCCTTTGTCAGCGGACAGTAAAAGATCATTTACTATCTTTACTAATGCTGTTTCTGTGCTATGATGAGGCCAGAACCCAGATAGAAATTTTTCATATATACAGTTTTTGTGTAGATTCACAGGCAGAGTTGAATAAGACCATCCACGGTGACTGGGATCTCTTGCCTGGCTAGCTCATCCTTCATTTGAGGAGCCAACCCATCGTAGAAGTCTGAAGTACTGCTGTTCCCCAGCTGGTCTGCACAGCCAGCGTCCGGAACACCGCTGCATATTTGCTCACTGGCCGCTCACCCTGGCAAAGATGGTACAACTCTGAGTCGGTCTCCACCTCACCGCAGTGGCCCACTCAGCTGCCTGCTCGGAGGAGGACGGAGACTAGTGTGATGCAGCTTCGGCCATTAATGTAGCGCTCCGTCTGAAACTCAGAAATCATGTTAATTTTTATCAGAAAAACATCATACTTCCCGTCCCCCACATCCCATTTTTCTGCCAGAGAAATTTTCAGAAATGAATGACTCAAATTAGGAGGAGGGGGAGGGGGTGGAGCTCGGGGTGGCACCTGTGGAACTGCCTGCCCAGCAGCCTGCGCCTGCACGGTATTCTCGAGAGTGGCGACCCGCTGAGCATGCTCAGCACGGGCCACAAAGGACTCATGAAGAGCTTGTCACAAGCCAGCCACATCTTGGTCCAACCACCTTCTGTGTAACAGTTTCATACAGAGCAGCAAACTCTGCTGGATTCATGATTACTGGCTCAGTCATTCTGTCACGAATGGAGAGGGTAGTCGGTACACCAGTGTAGCTCTGGTGGAAGAACCCAGACACAGAGTGAGTCAAGAGAGTTGATAGAAGATATAGACGTTGATATAAGAACACACACAAAGGTATGGCCAAGCCGGAGTATTCACGGTTAGAAGATCTAGATGACTGAGGAGTTGGGGGTTTAGACTCAATGACTGAGCGATGACCACCAGGCTTACCGTGCCTTTTATATCATGTGACACGCTCATTTCTGGTGACCCTTGCATGTCACATGACCTATGTGTGTGACTGCTTCAACATTTAGCTGACACAACCATTATTAATTAATAAGAAAGATTATTTTGTATACGATGAATAGAGTTACCAAGCATTAAGTCAGTAGTGCTGCCTAAGCTGTTGACCGAAAAGTTCAGTTATGGGTGAAAGCTGGTTCAGAATTTGCTATCACACTCAGAATCTTTTCATAGCGATGTAGTTTTGTTCGTTTTTGTAGTTTACAGGAAGTCATACTGTGTCCCAAACCACATCCACAAGTCTGCTTCACCTTAATAAGGAACTGAATGCCATTTGAGCAAGGGGTTGTTTTGAGGTATTTATTATAATTTAGGTGACTATTGCATTCAAGCGTTCGTTAGAACCATTAGCCTCATAGGTCTAATGCTAAACTTAGAGGTGTGTAACAATGTGAAAAAGTAACAATGCACTGTGGAAAATAAAGATTCTATTAATTATGATACTCGATGGAACTGCAGTGTGTTTAGTGTTAAATGAGTGTCAATCAACAACTTAAACCAGCATGTTTCTCATTCATTCGCCTCCCCTCTAAATAAAGATTTTTGATACATTAATGGTAAACACAAATTGCCAGATGTTGCTTTCAAATATGCCTTGACAAGCAACAAAAGCTGTAAAATATCAGAAAAAAGTGATGACATTCCATGCACTATAGAGGGAGTTGGTGTCCAGTCTACAGTGCAATGCTGCCCCCTGCTGTTTGTGTGTACATGAGGTTTTTGGTAAGGGGAACAATAAACACATTGCAGGACAAAAACGACATTACAAATGAAAAATTGCATGAATGTGTTTAATTACGTTGCATCACACTGACCAGCCTTTATGTAAGTAAAGTAATGACCACCAAGGGTCTGTCCATGGTTGCATGTTGTCCATATCCAGTTCTCTTTTGAAAATGACTTTGATATGTGAAAAGAAAGTGCTACAGTTTGTTTTCCTGCAATTTTTTCAGAGGAGGACACAGTTCTAAAGGGCCTGACTGATGGGTTGGCCAGTATGGGTTGGCCAATAATCTCACTGATATTAAGGTCCCAAGTTGAAAATACTGCCATATAATTACCATTCTTACCAATTTAGTCATTACCAATTCAGTCTCCCTAATAATACCACACTACTAAACTGGGAGTCTGAAGACTAACGCATGATTCCTACAAGCTAACTGAAGCATCATCACGTGTTTTAAACTGCCGAAAGTCATTGGAAAAGAATGCTAATTACGTTGGTTAACAGAGGCCCTGACATCGTGAAGGCTTCTTATGCTGTCTGTGAATATTGGACACAGATGACAGTTACATTTTCAGGAAGTGAACTGACAATCTCTCCATGATTGTGTAAAATGTTATTGAATTGGCACTCCCAGTTGGTCTAAGTGTCCGAGGTGATGCCATAGCCATCTGTGGCCAAGTGTCCAAGACAGCATAATAGTTCACACTCTTGGAAGCAGTGGGTGCTAGAGTTCACCCTCCCAGTGCTGGTGGTATTGTGTGATAGGAAGGCGGAATTGGGGAGAAAAATTGCAAATGAGCTGATACTGTTTAGTAGGATTTTTAGTGCCTTGCAAAAGTATTATTGTTTAAAAATTGTTAATAACAGTCAGGGCTTCATCACTAGGATCACTAAAGGACTCAATGGAGCGGTCAATTACATTCAAACAGATTAGGCATTATTACATGTTCTCATAACCAATGCATTTGTTCCTCAAAAGCCTCTGGTGTTTTAAGCTGGTGAACTGCCTGTTCCATCCACAAAGTGCCCATATAATGTCCATATTCTTGTACTAACTTGTAAGACATCTTTGACATGGACTAAACCACATCTGCAAACACATACAAACATAAAAAGCAAAAAAAAAAACAATCTTACAGACCCTTTATTAAGTGGCCTAAAACCCTCTGTATTTCACAGATATTCACACAAGTGTGCAACAGAGTTTGGTCAAATGCATGAGGTCCTAGCTTTTGCTCTGCTTTACTGGAATAGATATATAATACAGTCCCATAATGAATCCATAATGAATGGCTGTCCATTGCTTTGGTGCTTCAGATCCTTTCTTTCTTATAATCTGCCATAAAGGAATGATGGAAAGAGATGTAGACATTTAATGACATTTCAGAAGTACTTTAACTGCTAACCTAGGAGAGAGCCAAACTGATTGCAGTTAATGCAAATACACAGACCCCATCTACTTGTTCTGCACATTAGAAAATGCATTATAAGTAGCATACACTACTTTGCAATGCAAACTAAATGTAATAACATGATTTTGCATCTTGTATTAGGAAATTCCATGCAACGTAATAAGAATTCCCATCAAAACATGAACATTTAGAGACGTTTTAAATGATATTTGAATAGATCAGAAGCAGTGTTGCATTTAACCGGATACCACTCGAGTCTCATGCACTGGAAAAAGGGTCAAATCTCAAACCACTGGAATCTCTTGGCATTTCCTCACTTTTTCCCACTGACCAGAAAACCCACTTTCACCAGCTGGACAAGGAGCTTCGTCCCACAAAATCACACTGGAAACTGAAACTGGAACCACAATGTTATACCACTATTTATCTTTAGGTCAAATGGGATTTTTGCCAACATTCTATAAAGTCTGTCCAACTTTGCAACAATTTCTACAAAAGCTTTTGCGTTCCAAGCACGCAGAAGTCAGCTGAATGCGTTCCATAATAATTTGCTCTGTGTCCTTTTCCCTCCAGAGAGGGGTAATTAGCAGTAATACTGATCTATGTACTGCCAGCCTACACCACTTGGTGTGAATGAATGAAGCAATTGCATGCCCTGGAACACCCTGTGATTAAGGCAGAGACCCTTCATCTGCCTTCATCTGTCTGCATATACACATACCTCCAGGATCCAGACTGGACCATGTGATAAAGTACATTAGCCACTAGTTGGAGCTAAAGTCCCCACCCACAAAGTTGATGGGCATGGGGGTTGGCAGTGCTGTCCATGGGCTGAATCTTGCAAATCCAGAAAATGTTCGATGCTCCTCTGGAAACTTTCATTCTGTTCATTAGGAATCTATTGAATATTTAGCACAAGTCCTGGACTGGCACTGAGCCACCAGAAAGCTACATCTGTTGAATTTTCGGCAAATTTATGTCCTCTTTTAAAGTGTTTTAGAATGGCACGTTTAACATCACAAAACCTGGCCTGTTCGATTGTAAATTCTGAAATGGGGTGGTACATGTGTGGGTGCTATAGGGCTAGTGCCAATGGATGACAAAAGCAGGGCAGCAGGGCAGCAGGTTCAGACAGGCATCACTGCTGGGCCAGCAGAGCACTCCGATTAGCCTTCATCTTCTCTACTCTCTTGGACAGATGGCTGTTGCTGGCCTCTAGCTCGTCAATACGGTCGAGAGCTGATCTTAGCTGGAAATGGAGAGAGGGCAGTATATAAGACTTACACTTACTAATCAGGCAACAGTGAGAATTTCTACATTTCTTTTTCTTGCAAAGTTTCTGCTATATTTCAGAGCCCATGTCTTACATTTTTGTGTTTCATGAAGCCCAGGTCATGATGTCATTATGCATCTTTACATGACTGTTTTCCAACCTCTCTTTATCCAATATAATCAAACAGGCTTTTTTGTTACTTTAAGTCTGACAGTCATATACAAAATGTTAGGGTGCTGAACTTTCTAAGTGCAAATAAGCACACATTCTCTACAGAGAACATACAATTATCAGGAATTACAATTAAGTTAAATTACTGTTTTTTGCTGCATTTAACATATTGGACCATATATTTGTGGCCTGTGCAAAAGTTATATGTAATGTTTTCCAATATGTTAAATTAACTAAAATAAATATAAAATGTGCACTAAACGTTGACATAACTCCCAGCCATGGACAGCTGCAGCTCAGCATTGGAAAGAACTTGTGATTTCACAATTATAGGGCCAACACAGACAGTCGTACCACTCTAGACCCATATTTTGAAATGTTTTTAAAAATGTATGTTATTTTACATTGCTTAATTTGGTGGCTTGGAAATTTGTTCATATTTATATATACTATAATGTAGCAAAGTAGCTATGTTATCAGAGATTTTTAATCACTGTGGACATCCCAACTCTGTTCATATCTACTAAGCTCCCGCTCCCTTGCAATTCTAAATGTTGGTATCACTGAGGCCTTCTTGGCATGCACGATCACAGCTCTCAGTTTACAGACTCCTCCATGGGCCACTGTGTCTTCTCTCCTTGACTGGACCAGTGGAAGGGGAATAAATTAATCTAAGGAGGCCCATTGTTTACCAAACCAATACATGTGTATTGATTATCATGCAGTATAACCCATACAGCAGCATACCTCTCTTTGCAGTTTACGCTTCTCCACTTTCAACTCATCCTCCACTTTCTCTGCTGCTTCAGAGGCGGTCTTATAGCGTGTCACCTGACCCTCCAGCCGAATGACCTTACCAAAATAAATAAAATAAAACATCATCAACTTCTTGTACATTCCTGATTGTGGCTTTGAAATGTCAGTTGGTTATATCCAGTGCTGAAGTGTGAGGTCCTTTTCTACTATGCTAATATAAATGCTGTTGGTATCTTTACCCACTCACATTTTGCTCAAGAGCTGCAACCTCTTGTTCTGACTTCACCAATTTAAATTTCAAGTCGCTGATTTGTCTGTTAGCATCTCCTGCATTGACAAAACAAGACAAAAACAAGAATAAGATGAATCTGGTTTGGAAAGTGACACACAAGGACCACTTAGCAGCACTGTGTAAAACAATGGATAGAAATAACTTTTTTTAATTATACAAATCCATAGTTTTTGAAATACTTTTTGTAGAATGTGGCAATACAGGCTTTTTGTATATTATAAAGAATTCTAAAAATATGACAATTTTGCCACCACTGGATTCCAACATGTAAAATAAAGAAGGGCAGAGAAATAATAATCATTAGTTTCAAGGTAAAATTAAATCAATGTAGCTATATTTTCTTTTCTGGTTTTATAATACACTCCCTGTCTGTCATGTCGGGGTGGACACACTAGCAGGAGACAGCTTAGAAGAAGCAGAAGTTTAACAAAGAAAGTTCAAGTTCAATACAAAGTTCCAGAGGACCTTCACTCTGAACACACTCAAAACAAACACTGGAAAGGGGACTCTGCTGCAGAGTCGACTCTTCTGACGCTTTAGCAAACCCTCTTTTGCACAGAGCCCAGTACCAATACTCCAAGCTCCATGGAGCTCTCTTTCATGCAAAGACCTTCACCCTCACACCTGTAAACACACAGGGAAAGAGACCCACAGGAGAGGTACAAGTAAAGTACTAAGCTGCAGCCATTAACAAAGGACCCAGCAGCGTATTGCACAGATTCTTTTCACTGCCACTTAGAGTGTAAGCTGGAATCACATGGAAAGCCCTTTAAGTGTCTCTGCCTTCTTCCACTTCTAGTGAATACAAAAACATGCAAACAGGAGTAACAACATTCGTCTTCTCAAAAACATAACCAAACCAGAACCCAAGGTTGTAACCGGGTGACCACGCAAAGATTCAGTGGCTCAGCTGGCCTTTTAAACCCACAAGCACACACATACAGCCAATCACACAACAAAGACAATCAACTCAGTAACAAACAGTTATGAAATCAAACACAAGACAGGTGGACATGTCGTTAGGTACCTAGCAACCCAGCTCAGGAGCTAATGAAGCCCCACTACTCTCACATGGGTTGCCTAGGCACCAAACGACCACACACACAACAAACCGTGACATCATAACTCCATGCCCAGAGCTGTGTACCACCTAGTACTACACCTAGACTCCATTGGGGGCATGACTGAGATGGACCAGATGTGACAGTCATTTTTTAGAAACCCTAACCCATACTTTCACTCACTGACAACTTAATAAGGGTTAACTACGTTATTTCATCTGTTGCTCTAGGAATGGTCAATTCTCATCAGCAGAAAGGCCAGTGACTATTACTACACGACTGAACATTAAAATAACAAAACAGATCATTTAGGTTTAATAAAATAGTTAAGGCATCCTTGTCAACTTGCCTACCAACTGCACTGCTTATTACACGGATCGTCAAGCTAACAGATTTCTCACAAGTAATACATATGAGAGACATTTCATGCTCAGTGCAAAACAGGGCTTGGATAAAGGCACAACAAGTTTCACAAATCATCTCCAAAATTCCAAGTGTGTTTACCCAAGTACCACTCTCTGCTGAAGGCAATGCTAAAACCTCAAACTAGTTTGTTGTAGTGAGTACTGGGCAGTGTATGCTACCACATTCAAGGTGGTCGTACTGATGGTCAGACAAACCTGAAGCTCCAAAAACGCCTCCACTCAACTCTTTGAGCTTCACTTAGCATCTACATAACTTATAATATCTGTGTTTAAAAGAGGGGTGAGAGTCGTGGCTTACAGCAGCATATGGTGCACGAGCAGTTGTACCGCAACTACAGTTGTACAGTTGTACCGCATTGTTGCTTTACCCACATTATGGTTATTTATAAAACAAATATTATTTTTCAAGAGTTTTAGAATACTCATTAGGAGTTACCAACAAATATTCAATCCTTGTAAAATGCTATTCAGGCCAGCCCTGCTGAAAGCTTAATTCTGAAGTGAACCCTTATGTGAAATATCTGCAAACTCCCCTAAGGATAGTCCTGATGCCAGTTAGGCCACAAAGTGTAGGCTGTTGTATTATGCTAGTGGAAAACTGCAGGTCTTACTCTGCAAGTCAAGAATTTGAGGGTCCAGTCCATTTTGGAGGTCATCTTCATCTGGGCTGACAGCCTCCTCTGTGCCATTCCGCTGATTTTGCACCACAACAGCTTTCAGCTTCCTGACCTACAAATATACACAGTCAACAGCACCGCCTGCTACGGAACAGTGTAGAGCATCATTTGTGTGAGGTAATGCAACCTACCTGTTCAAGCAAGCTCTCCCTCTCATCAACCAGCTTCCTCAGCCGAATCTCTACAAGATGCAACAAACGCAAAAAAGCTTCAGTACACCTGATACAATGTGCTGTGTAACTTAATAATGGTATTTAAGGTTATTTCATTTTCAGTAAAGTGTCAGTATTTAACTACAACAGTAATGTTTGTACACACTCTCACTACCAAAAACTATACAGCATATTTTGTTATTGTACATAAAATATAATATATTCATATAAGTGATAAGCAATCTCTGTGTAAATAAAAAAGCATTACTGCAATACACTGAAAATGTAATACTCTTTTTTGTCTTTTTTTTCCCATGTCCAGTTCCATGTCCAGTTTCATGCACTACCTAAGATGTTCCCAATCACTAAATGCCACTAAGCTGGTGTGTGTGTGTGTGTGTGTGTGTGTGTGTGTGTGTGTGTGTGTGCGTGCATGTGTGTGTGTGTGTGAAGTCTAGCACGTTCTTCTTCTGAGCCACATTTTTCGCATCTCTGCCACAAATGCAACATCACTGGATTAGCAGTACTGGGAGGAACACTAACCACCAGTTCGGCCACATAAGGTAAGAGACGACCATGTCGGCTAGCATGGCGCTGAGTTGAGCTATCCTATAACCCAAAGACAGTCAGCCCGATTGCGTCCTCAAGGACTCCCATCTACAGGTGCCTGTGACATTGCCAGTGACTGAACGGTCCCACCAAGAGCCAGGCAGAAAATGTATAACTGTTTCAGTGACTCGGACTGAAACTGCCAGTGTATAGTAAAAGTCCCTCAATGTATTTATAAGGACTTAATACTCTTTGTATTTTGCTACATAGGAAAATAGAAGATAAGGTATAAATTAGCTGATCAGTTGACAGCTCTGGAAAATTAGCCCATTTTTAAAAAGATGCATTTCACATTTACACACTTAGCAAAAAAGGGTTTCTATATTACAAAAAATGATTCTGTTACTTGTAGCTGTCACGTCTGGTCCGCTTCAGTCATGCCCTCAATGGCCCCCTTCACCAGAATATTAGGGATACGCAGCTCTGGGCACGGGGCAATGACATGGTAGGTTGTTGTGTGTATAGAAGTCTGGAGCCTAGTCAACCCAGGTGAGAGAGATAAGCTTCGTTAGCTCATTAGCAGGGTTGCTAGGCACCTGTTCACCTGTCCTGAGTTTTGATTAAGTGTATTGTGTTAACAGAGGTTATTGTCTGCATCGTGTGATTGGCTAGCTGGGTATGTGTGTTAGTTTAAAGCTCAGCCGATCCAGAGAATTGGTGCATGGTCACAGAGGAGTTCCACTATGTCTCAACTTGGGTTTATGTACTTTGAGTGAAATGTCTAACTAAATGCCTGTATGTTTAGAAGGTTGGGACTCTCATGCTTGATAAGGACTTCCAGTCAAAACGCTATCGAGCTCTCCAAGTGGCAGTTAGAGTTTCCTCCGTGAAACCTGGCAGCGCTCGGCTGATCATTTCATCTCTCACATGACAGAGTTTGTGATTGTGAACCTTCCCTCTCTGTGTCTCCCTTGTCCCGGCAGGCTTAAGCGGTAGTTTTTTCCACCTCTGTTTTGAGCTCCTAGGCTACGGTGTATTTGTTAGTCAACATTGTTCTGAGACCTTTTATTATAACTACTTCAATAGAAAGTCCATTAGCAGACTCCCCAGTAAAGATACCTTCTCAGCACAGAGATCTTGAAGAGGTCTTTAGTTTACCTCCCTCCACATCGACCATGGGACTGTGCTATTGATCTGCCCAGGAAAAGTCCCCCTCAGTCCAAAGTCTATCCCCTCTCTGAGGAGGAGACTAAGGCAATGGACGACTATGTGACCGAGGAGCTCCGGCAGGGATACATCCGCAAGTCCCATTCTCCTGTGTCGGCCAGCTTCATCTTTATTGAGAGGGAGGATGGAGGCCTGAGACCCTGCAATGACTATCGTGGGCTCAGTGCAGTTACCATGAAGTACCCGCATCTGCTTCCTCTCATCCCCACAGCCATCAAGCAGCTCTGTGGGGAAAGTATATTTACTAAGCTCGAACTACGGAACACGTTCAACCTCGTGCGCATTAGGGCAGGCGACGAATGGAAGACAGCCTTCAGTACTACATCTGGCCATTACCAGGATTCGGTAATGCCGTATGATTTGGCAAACGTTCCATCATGTTTATGAATGAAGTATTCAAAGACATGTTACAGAAATTCGTGATAGTATACTTGACGATATACTTATCTATTCAAAAACCCGTACAGAACACATTGCACATGTTCGCACAGTCCTTCGTCGCCTGCTCCAGCATGGTTTGTACGTGAAGGCCAAGAAATGTGAGTTCCATGTACAGGAGCTCTCATTTCTCGGTTATCAAATAGGTCTGGGAGTGGTGGCGATGGATCTGGATAGGGTCAGGGTGGTGTCAGAGTGGCCTGAGCCCACAACGGTCAAGGAATTGGAGGTTTTTGGGCTGAGCAGGCTTATTCATGGCTTTAGTACTGTGACAGCACCGCTGACAAAGATTTGACTCCGGCTGTTTACATCAGCACCAGTGCTCAAACTGCCTGATCCAACTAGACCGTTTGTAGTAAAGGTAGAGGCCTCAGAGGTGGGATTGGGCGTGGTGCTGTCACAGTATTCGGGCACTCCTCAGATGTTACACCCCTGTGCCTCCTTTTCGAAGAAGCTGACCAATGCGGAACGCAATTATGACATCGTGAACCGTGAACTCCTGGTGGTGAAAGCGGCACTAGAGGAGTAGCATCACTGGTTAGAGGGAGCCAGACACCCCTTTACCATGTTCACAGACCATCGGAACCTAGAGTACATCCAGCAAGCAAAGCGACTGTGCCCTAGACAGGTTCGGTGGGCTTTGTTTTTTAGTAGATTTAACTATCAGATTACGTATCACCTGGGCTCCCATAATGGTAGAGCAGACACCTTGTCCAGGTGTTTTACAGCATCAGAGGAGAAAAGTTCTCTAGAGCCCATAATTCCTTCAGAGCTCATTGTAGCTCCCATAAGTTGGGATATTGATGTCGAGATTGAGTGACTAAATTGACAGAACCCTATTCCTCTAGCTTGTCCTGAGGACAAGGTATATGTACTAGACACACTCAGAGGTGCTCCGTTATAAGTATTGGTGGCCTTCCCCTTCTACATGGGCAGATGTGGAAAAGACAATAAACTCCTGTTCCGTCGGTGCCGTGTCTAAGACCCCCCGGCAGACAACTGACCGCAGAAGCTGTGGTCGCACATCACTGTTGATTTTGTGACGGACACCCGGTATCGAAAGGGCACGCGGTTGTGTTGGTGGTCGTGGATCAGTTTTCGAAGGGGGTCCAGTTCTTTCCTTTCGGTTCCTTACCCACTGCCCTCGAAGTGGCTGAGGTGCTCTTTCACACCGTGTTCTTGCTCTATGGCATCCCAGAGGACAGCCTGTCTGACCAAGGTCCCCAGTTTAGGATGTACCTGAGGTTGATAGCTGGTACCGTAGGGCAGAGCGGGTGTGAGAGAGGGCTCACACGTCTGTCAGGACAGCGGCAGAACGCTTTAAAAGGTATGCAGAATGTGGAGGTGCCAGAGTTCCGGGCAGGAGATAGGGTCTGGCTCTCCATCCATGACTTAAAACTACTTACCTTCAAGTAAACTCTCTCCTAGATTCTTTGCAACATATAAAGTCAGTCTCATATAAGCTTAAGTTACCCCCTCATATGCGCATTCATCCTACTTTTCATGTTTCTCTACTCAGGCCAGCAGTAGTGGGGCCGTCGGATGGAGGGCAGGTTGAACCTACACTCCCCACAGCAATTGAAGTTGAGGGCCCCCGCCTACCGTGTTAGCCAGCTTTTGGACTCCCGAAGACGTCGAGGAGCCCTCCAGTACCTAGTGGACTGGTAGGGGTACGGTCCCGAGGAATGGAGTTGGGTCCCAGCAGGTGAGGTGTTAAGCCCAGGAACTCATGGAGGAGTTCCATAGAAATAGGCCAGACCATCCTGCTCCTCGTCCTCGAGGTCGTCCTCCACAGAGACTGGCTGTTCTGGGCTGCATGTGAACTGGTGAGGCTGCCGAGCTCTCCCTTTCTCCTGTCGTGCTTGGGTTCCCTTCGGAGTGAAGATCCTCCAGGAACCTCCCTATGTTTTGTGTTTTTGTGCAGCTTGTTTTTGTTTGAGCTTTGCCAGCTTGTGAACTCGACTTTGTCATTACATTTTATTACAAACTAAAACCTGTTCCTGCAAGTGTGTCTGCTTCGTCAGCCTGACATGACAGTAGCAGAACACTTTTAGGGGCTATGTGGAATTATTTTTTCAAAAGTTTCTACCATATACATCAGAGTTTCTATAATATAACTATGCAAAAAATGCACAAATTGTGTTCACATTTCTATATATCACTGCTATCTTTGCTAAAGAACCATTTTAAGAGCGTATATGTTAACCGAGTGGGTTAACCATTTTTAAAGCATATTTTACCCAAACTGTTCAACACAATATTTTCACTTAGCCTAGTGGTTAGGGCGTTTGCCCTGTGATCAGAAAGTCATGGGTTTGATTCCCAAGACTGCTAAGCACCTCTGAGGTACCCTTGAGCAAGGTACTGTCCCCACACACTGCTCCCTGGGTGCTGTGTTCCTGGCTGCCCGCTGCTTCACTTGGTGAATGGGTTAAATGCAGAGGAAGAATTTTGTGCTGTTCACCCTGTGTGTTGTGGTGTGTCCACGTATGACAGAATGGTCACTTTCACTTTCACCTTCCCCCACAGCCTTTTGCGATGGGCGACTGAGTCCATACGCATTTGTCTAATTATAACCATTTAGTCCCACTGATCCATCAGCAAGTTTCATCCACATGCGTAGAACTTGAACATTTTGTGGTCATTCAAAGGAGCTATGACACATCTCACCACTGCCTAGAAACCAATAAAGAAAATCTCAGAAACTGTTCACTGATCATATCATACTAAAGATCAAGCATACTTCTCTTCTTTGCTTTTGGAAAAGTGTATCTCAAATTCTGGTGCCTCACACGGACGTACACATTTCAATGAAACAGACATTGAGGCAATTACGTGAACCACAAATTTGATCCACTGGATGCATTTATCACAAAGTTTTTCAGCAGATTCAGAAGAATTAATCTTTGCTCTATTTTTTAAACACTGGTGCTAATATTTCAGTTGATGCTTTCTCAGTAAATTGTTACAAATGTGACATCATAATGTGTTCTGTGCACATGACCTGTATTACCTAATGAAGTATCAGTAAAGTATCAAATACCTACAAGATGGGTTTCTACAGAAATATCAAATAATACAGACAGTTTTAAAATTATGAAATGCTGCATTCATGACTTTTCTTGGTCTTCAGCCTCACACTACTGCTTGTCATTTGGACCCCAGCAGCAGTTGCAGCTTTCTGATATTCAGTGCTGGGGACGTATTGTTGGTCTATTGTTGTAACATCAAAATCACATGCTCCAGCTTCTTGACAGCTATCTAAAAATGAGGCTATGCCTTTCTCCTCCACTGGCACTGTAAATGTGCATCCTCGAACCTCTTCTGACTCAAGTTCCACTTCTGTCTCAGACTGTTCCTGCTTACTGATCGATGAGGAAACTTCTCCTAAGGTTCTGGCCATCTCCATGTCATAGAGTTTAAGAGGATCTTCACCACTTTGGCTGGTTACTGGCAACTCCAAGTCCTCTACAATTTCATTATCACCTTGTTTTTTCTCATGAATGGCAACATGATGGCTGGGAGCTTGACAACCTTTGGAAGTGTTTGCCGCAAATGCTTTTTTTCTATCCCTATTCAGAACATGTGTCTTTTCCATTTGGCTGTCTGGACATTTGGTTTCATCTAAAGCTTTTTGCTCATTTCCTGGCTTTACTGCACTCTTTGATGCTTCTTCTTGATTTCCAGTTATGCTTTCTTGAGTCGTTTCTGTTTGACCATAGTCTGCAATATAAGGGTTCACCCAAACATAAGCATTGTTGTGCTCTGAAAACTTTTGGTTACTTCTCTGCTCTTCATGATAATCTGATCTTTTACTGAGATCTTCAGGTACATCTTCAGCTCTTACAGACTTCTCCACTTTTGCATGTAGTTCATCCTCCTTCATCAGCATTGTTGAGCCATATGAGCTTTTCAATTTCATCGCTCTCTTTGCCACCCTACGTGTTCTCTTTGTTGTTCCAACACCACCTCTAAATGTATCTTTAGATGTAGACCTCTTTTCCTCTCCTTTGTTGGTCACAGTCTCTGCATTAGTTGTGCTATCAGGGATCGCTAAATGTGATCTGGACTCCCAGCTTGGACTTAAATTCTTCCCTGTGGGTATCCTGTCCATTTCAGGAGCTTCATCTTCTGGAGGTCTCTCTGGAACATCATTGGGAAAATATGAAGGATCATACCAAATGACTTGTGTTTAGAGAAAACAGAATAATTGGTGTAGAGAAAGAATGAAGACAATCATGAGGAAGAGACTTCAATGAAGAAGAAAAAGCAGAGAATTGAAAGAATTTTCTTCATGTAAACCAATTGCAAGAGACTGATTTGATTAATGAACTCATTCCATTAGACAGACATGGAGTAGTTGGTTAAGACCACGGGAAGATTTGAACACTGGACAAAAATCATTGGAATGAAACACAATCAGTGCAACAACCCTCAAAAATGTAAAAATGTCAATCAATCAAATAGATTAAAGGGCCCATATCCTACATTTTACTTGTATTTTATTTTTCTCCAGAGGTAAATATGTAACATTTTGTTTCTGGTTTATGCACCAGAACACATGCATTTTTAATATTCCAAATTAAACAGGCTGTTTTTGTTACTGTTCCCATACAACTGATATATGGAAATGTTCTCTTTTCTGATTGGCTGCCTTTCATTTTGCCTCATTTTACAAGCAGCCTGGGCTTAAACACTCCATACAACTTCAGTAAGTCTGGGTAAGGCTAACGTGTTATAGGCTGAACAGGTGGATATATGTAAATGTGTTATTGTGACACCATAGAAACTATTTCAAAGCAAGCTGTTTTTGCAGCCTAACTTTCATATATGGACTTTATGGACTTTATGCCATGATAAAGGCCCTTTAAATAAAATCAGCATATCCATTTAACAGAAACATTCACATGATTTGTTTCATTATGAAACCGATTATTCTGGGTAGTGTTAACTGAAACACCACCGTCTTACCCAACATGCTGTCACCACTCATAAGAGGCGTCTGCGCATCTTGAGCTAATCTAGAGGCTGATTCTTCATCTTCATGGCCATCTGTTGCATTGCCTCCTGTCTCCCCATTTGTTGTCACCTCAGATCCAAGAACTATGCCATGTTTCTGTGCAAGAAAGAAGATTTAAATGTATTCATATTTTTCAGTTACACAACCACATAAAAAGATTAAGGATGTTTTGACTGCTCTCCCTGTATTCTGAATAGCTCTACCTTTACAGCACCCCTGAGTCGGAAACCCTCATCCCTCAGTGCATCCCGCTCATCCCTGATAATATCCGAATACTCCTTCTGCCTCTCTAAGGCCTTCGCAAGACCAGCAGCAGCAAGGAAAAGAGAAAAGGAAGGAAAAGTTGAAGAGGAAAGAGGAAATACTGAGGACATAGTATTTACACTCCTAAAAATGATGGTTCTTGGAATAGAATTTAATTTTAACTTTATCGGGGTTCAATCTTTATGGTTAATAAACATTTTGTGGAGGTTCTGTAAAGAATTTTTATTCTGTTTAGAACTAAATTTTTCATGCAAAATAAATCATGCTTATTTATTTATTTATAACATTTATTTAATGAGTCAATAAATGTTATAAATAAATAAATAAGCATGATAA
>JBBPCX010000114.1:4888820-4927527 GCA_037974365.1 Hydrocynus forskahlii
CCCAGTCTCCAGATCTTTCTCCCATTGAGCTGCAGGACCAGCTGGAGACCCACAGGTTCCACATGATCCAGAACATCACACACGACTGGTTCTGCTAGAAAAGGTGCTGGACACCAGGTATTTCTGAAAGTTGCTGAAAGGATGTGGTGAATCTGAGCTGCTGTGATAAAGATGGGGTTTTAGATTAAACTTGTTCAGAATCATTAAACTGCACCTACAGTGAAAACTGTTACACTTCAGAACCAGTCAGTTACAATTGTGTATTTGTGACGTTTTCTAGTAATAAAAATTTGGAAGAACAGCGTATAGTTAACCCAAGGTGGGCCCAAACTTCTGGTGTAAAATAAACAGAGTGTTCACCATATTGTGGATGAGGTTGGTGAGGGTCCAGACCACAGGGACACTGACGAAGGGGATGCTCAGCAGGACGATGTGGAGAAGGCCGATGCCCAGCAGGTAGGACAGCCACATGCCCCGGCTGCTCATGACCCGTGTGTTGGGGTTCACCTCGCTGTGAGCGGTGCCCACGTTCATCCTGGCACCGAGGTGGGCGTCGACGTGTGGGTCTTCAGGCAACTTGCCTGGTTCCACTCATCAGACCTGCAGCAGAGAGACGTTTAGATCACCACAGGCTGAAGGTCCACCTGGTTCTGAAATCTATTGCATGAATCCCTCTCGCACCTACGCCGACCCCCTCACGCACCGACGCCGACCCCTCACGCACCGACGCCGACCCCTCACGCACCGACGCCGACCCCCTCTTGCACCGAGTTAAATTAGTACCTACAAGCTAGAACTACGCAATCATTATTGCAGCTTTACTGCATCTGCGACGTCTCAAGATATTAAAAGCACTGTCGTCCTGATCAATGTGTCAGCAGCTTATTATTGGATTGAAATAAACCGACTGTAAATTGATCATTAAGACTAAGCATTGCACTTCAACACTCATGTAAACGACAGTATATTACAGTAGAGTCTATTGTCTCTTATTACAGTATATTCAAAGTTATATAGTACAACATATTAAATTACCTTATAATAGTATGTCAGACTAAAGTAGAGTCTAACCCAGTATATTATTTAACTTGGAAAAAAATATCAACTTAAAAAGTAAATATTATTCAAGGTACATTTAACCCCCCCCCCCTAAATAGAAAATGGATGGATGGAAATAGATTAATTGTCTGGTTAAATACAAAATATTCTTGCTCAAAAGGTAACTTGCAATTAAAATGGCTTAAAAAATAAAAAATGGCTTTGTTGGGTCACAATATAAAAAATAAATACAACAAAACCATTTACAGAGAAAATTCAATAACCACTTTTTTGCACTGGCCTTAAAAGGCTAAGCTATTAAATGTCTCTTTATACAGAGCCAAATATATATTTTGATAGCATCAGTCCAAATAATCTTTTCTGGTACCTTTAATTTTATAAGTGTACAAAGGCTAAAACGAAAGAAGAAAGAACGACTTAAAGCTGCCCAGGTAGTTTTCCGTCTGTCAGCAGTGGACATTTCTCACTAAGCACACATTATCACTTAGCACTCTCGTGTGTAAATGCTTTCCGATCCTGCTGTAAGTACAGCTTTTAAACATACACGAGACTCATTAAGGCTGAGCTGACTCACACCAACAGCTTAACAGAGCCCCTGCCGGGCAGCTTTAATGTCAAAAGGAAGCTCTTGAAATGCTATGGTCATGAATTTTATGAGGGTGGGAGTACCCTGATTTTTTTCTCCTTCCACTCCAGTGTTTCCTGCAGGTCTGAAATCTCTCTAACATAGCCCTCCTGCTTCAGGCGCAACTGGTGTGTGTCCTGAGCAGTGCCCAAGGAGGCAATTTACAGAAACAGGGAAAAGAGGAAGAAAAGAGAGTACAGAGTTGGAACAAAATCTCTACAGGTCAGTACTACCAAACTGGTACTGGAAAGTCAGAGTAAAGAAGAACATTTTGAATTTAATGTAAATTTAGAATGGTAGAATTTGAGGCGTGGGTAGATTGAATAAAGTATGAAGCTTTAATATCTTTGTTTTATAACCTACATGTTTAATATAAGGACTACACACTAATACCAATATTAATAACTAATTCATAAGCCTGAGAGGTTAAAATAGTTTGGGATTGGGCAAACACCCAGATTTACCTTTTTGGGACCACAACGGACTTTTTGGACACAATTCACTGTTCACAGTTACAGCCTACTGGCCACATGTCTGGCCTGTGAGCCAGAGGGCCAGTGCTGGGAAATACTTACAGTTAGTAACTCCTCACTCTGTTTTAATGTCTCCTTCATCTCCTTAAACTGGAACTGCAGGATGTTGTGAGCATGTTGCTCTCGTTCATATTCCTAACAAAAAGACATAGGGCTTAAGAGGTTCAGACCTGGATGTTCAATTCCTCACAGTGTATTAAAGGAATACTTACGTATACCATCTCTATCAGTCAGTCTACACTACACACAGAACTACTGAAGCAACTGCCCACTGGTTTCTGATTTAACAGGTACCAGTATTTTACCAATACTGGTTTCTACCTAAAGTGAGACTTTTCTTGCTCACCTTGGTTCTCTCCTCACACTCTCTGCGTGTTTCGTAAAGCAGCTCTTCCAGCTCCATCAATGTGTCTCGCAGCGTGTCCACCTGATACATCAGGTTGGACTTCTCGTTATCCAGCTGAGCATTGGACACCATGGCCTTCCGATACTTCTCCTCAACCTCTACCAGAGAGTCCTGGAAAATCATCATTCAAGGATCATAATTCAAAAGTTTGGAATCACTGTTTTTAATCTGTACTTAGAATGACAGAGAAAGAAAGCTAAAATACTATAAATTCATCACATTTTGGGGCAATTTCTATGAACAAAGCAGAGACTATACATCCAACTTTACAATGCCTCTAAACTCTGAAACTACCACATTAAGTATAGTTTTTCAAAATAAAACCAGTGGTCTCCTTGACAATTAAAATGATGGTGACACACCTTTGATGGGTTGTTTGATGTTTCTTTAGAATTACCTTTATCTCTCGTATGGAGGCTTCTGTATCAGCTGAGGCTGAGGTGTCACAGCTGCCTCTCCGAGACAAACCCCCGCCCAGTGAGGCTAGAGTGGCAGCAGAAAGCGTGGAAGCTGTCCTAGACCCCTGAAAAGGACCCCAAAGACATAATATATGTAGGGAGGTATTTTAATAAATTTCCCAAAGAACATAACTTAAAAGAGTATATCAGAATTGGTAACTGCTTGAATGCACTGTATTTTCAGGATTGGATCAACTACACACACTAAAAACAGCTAAAGATAACTGACCTTTTCCAGAAAGTCAGACCGCTCTTCCACCTAAAAGGGAAATCATGGTGTCAGACTGTGGGCTGCAAAGCTTGTTTTTGCGGTTGATCCCCAGTGAATGACAATTATACACTGTCTTTCACAAGTTCATAGAGGTGCCAAGCTCAGGGCCCAGTTTCAGTTTTGTGGATACCCACTGAACTCCAATGCAATGGGATATGACGTTCAAAAACATGTGTCCAGTTCAACCATATGCCATATGCAACCACTGCTATGACTGCTTGGATAATTTTCAGTCCAGGCCACATAGAAGTCCAGTTTCAGGTCTAAGTTTGGAGTGAAGCTGAGCCACTAACCACTCTACTGGCAGGGATGTCTTGTAATATCCAAAGATAGTAAGCTTACCATACAATGGACATTACTGTGTTATCTCTGTGATGAATCTCATTTACACATTTTCCCCTTAAAACCCTAATATAGTTAATCAGACATGGCATTTTTGCATCTGAAGTTTGCTTCTTTGGGGTTACACTATATCTATATATAGTGTATATATATCTATACTAAGGAGCAAAGTACATTTCACACTCTTGCCTCAAAAGATTCTGATTTCACAGACTTGCCTATGTGGTTTTCAAATTTCACATAAGCACGTATATACATGGAGACCACAAAGAGTACCTATAAAATATAAAACAGGTGATTGTAATATTTTAATAGTGTAAACCCTAAATATGCCCCCAAATATGCTACCCAAAAACACTTTAATTTCATTTAAAACTCTGCTTAATACATTACCCTTAAAAAATGTAAAGGTAAACCTGTATGCATACTCTACAGTGTATATTGAACTGCTGTCTCCCGCAGTGCTAGAATGTAAAATACCAATGTTACCCCTATTTACACTGTACTTTAATCCATGCAAGCGTGTTTTCTTTGGTCTGTGCTGTTGTGTTTTCTTTGGTCTGCGCTGTTACATTACTATTAATACTGCAATAATTTAATTTACAGTAATAAAAAAACAGGGCTTTAAGAAGAACAAAACAAAAAACACGACAACACTTGAGACACTCCACGGGGGAAGGGCAGCAGCCAATCAGCAGCAAGGAGAAATAAACAACGTTCTCGGATTGGCTACTTTCAAACCTCCCGCCTGTGAGTACAGCGAGGGATGCGTCAAAGGGCAGCAACAAGGAGAAATAAATAGCGTTCTCGAATTGGCTACTTTCAAACCTCCCACCTCTGAGTACAGCGGCTTTCTTTCTGTTTCTCTCCACAGTACCAAAAATGTATAGTTATTTTTTATATGGAAATGTGGCTGAATTTACGTTTATGTTCGTTACAAAATTAGTCAATTATATTTTTCTAATAATTTCGCACTTAAATGTTTGAAAATTTATATATTGCCATGAAAAAAGCTGTGACGTCTGAGCCTCATCCGCCATGCCCCCTCGTCCTTGTGCAGGGTATATGTTTGTGCGTGGTGCTTAGCAACCCAGCACGAGGACCAGGGGGAGAGGCGGACGAGGCCCAGACATCACAAAATTAAAAAAAAAAAAGCAGAGGATTTTTGCAGTTTCCGCATTCGTGCGAGAGTTTCAGCAAACAATTAGGAGTTCGGTTCTTGGAAAAAAATCTGCATTGGACAGAAACCGTGACTGCTGATCTGCATTAAAGTGGGGTTTTACTGTATATTAGACAGATAGACAGACTTTTTAAATTTTTAATATTGTTGTTTTAATAGTTGGAATTTGGCACCTCTTCTCCTTCCAACAGTCTTTGAAATATGGGCATGGTTCCAACGTCAAAATGTCCGCTAATATCACATGTAGTGTACATGTATACATTTTTGATCAGCTGGTCAGGGGCCAAGTACTTATCATTTAAAAAGCTGACTTTTGCAGTCGAGTCATCTCTGTAATATACAGGGAGAGATAAGAGGATGGTCAAGTCCCCTTAAAAATCTGTGTTGGAGAAAGAGTCCGTAACATCAAGGTTAAGGAGAACGGAAAGGGTACAAAAGGACTTCAAGACACTAAAGCTCAGGTTAGTTATTTAAAAAAATATGCATGTCACTGTTTGTTATGGTTTAATTCTCCTGTGAACGAGGATACGTGTGCATTCAGCCAGTCTTAATTATAAATGGCTTGGTAAAAGCTCCAAGGGCACAGCAGTAAATCGTCAGCCTGTGAATTAGAAAAGCAGTTGTTCGAGGCCACATTTGGAGCAATCTTTTTTACACAAACTTTATTTGCCCATGAAACCAATGTCTGTGTGTCTCAAAACACTGGTTTTATAGCAACCACGCAATCCCATTTCACATTATCTAGCAGAAAAGCATCTAGTTAAGCATACTTCTCAAAAAATTAAAGGGAACACTTAAACAACAGCATGACTGTTTAAGTGTTCCCTTTAATTTTTTGAGCAGTATATATTAGCTCCAGTACAAAATTAAAGAGGCAAACTTCAGGCACCAAAGATTTCTTGGGTGATCAACAAAATTTGGGATACACAATGTGTAAATCAATTTTTCTCCATTCCTGGAGCTTCAGGTGCAATTTATTGTGAGTGACTGGAGAGGAGAGCTCACCACTGGACTGGCACGGGCTGAGCTAGCCCTAGATGAAGCTCTGGAACTGGAGCCCAGATAACCGCTGTAATCTGAGGGCTGGACAGAACATACAGTCAGAGAAAAGAAGACAGGCAGACAGACAGAGGGAAAGCAGGTGTTACCATAAAGGAAGAAAATTTGGAATTTAGAAAGGAAGATACATTTCAAATGTGGTAAATATCCCATTCCCATACATCAGGATTAATTACACCAGTAAACACACAACATGTAAATATATTTCATGCTAAGAGCAGGACCCAACACAACTGCTGGGCCATCACCTATATGACCACCATACCACAGTTTACAAAAAAGTACATACGTCAACTGAAAAGTGGCTCACTGTTGGACACATGCCTAATCAAATGCACTTTACATCTTTACTGTTCCTCACCACTCAGTGACTGACACCACTCAGACATTCAGGACTATTCAAGAGGGAGAGAGTAAAACAGGCTCACTACTGAAAATGTGTGTGCCTCAAACTCTCTAGGTAAAGAGAACACTTAGAAGGAGTAAAATGACGTAATTTGCACAAAACATTCCCTTACCCCATAAATAAATCAGCTAAGTCTTTCAGTGGAACAAATTGGTTTCTTAGCTTTGAACTAGTGATAAGCAGGGATGGGTATCAAGATTCTGTACTTGACAGACCAATACCTGAATATGGATAAGCTTCTAGACAAATGGTGAAGCTATTAGTATTTAAGCAATATCAATGCATTCTAACACATTTGTAGCAATTTCTCCTCATTCATTATTTATACTCAGGAAACAATTACACTTGTTCTTCTTCTCCTTCACTAGGGGTCACTACAGCGGCCTCTATTTCCTTCTATTCTCTGCATCTTCCTCTTTCACACCAACTGCTTACATGTCCTTCCTCACCACATCCATAAAACTCTTACTAGGCCTTCCTCTTTTCCTCTTCCCCGGTAGCTACATCCCAACATCTCCTCAGCACATGTCAAACCCAACGAAATCTCACCTCTCTGACTTTTCCACCAAAAGGTCCAACTTGAGCTGTCCCTCTAATAAACTCATTCCTGATCCTGTGCATCCTCGTCACTCCCAATGCAAACTTTACCATTTTCAGCTCTGCCACCTCCAGCTCTGCTTTCTGTCTTTTCGCCAGTGCCACCGTCTCTAAACCATACAACATGGCTGGTCTCTAACTCCTCCACCGTCACCAGCTGCACTACCTGCATCCTCACCATTCCACTGTCCTCCCTCTCATTCATGCATAGGAATTCTGTCTTAGTCCTCTGACCTTCATTCCTCTCCTTTACAGAGCATATATCCATCTCTTCAGGGTCTACTCTCACTACAGATCACAATGTCATCTGCAAACATCATAGTCTATAGGGACTTTTGTTTGATCTTGTCTGTCAACTTGTCCATCAGCATAGCAAAGAAGAAAGGGATCAGAGCTGATCCCTGGTCTAAACCCACCTCCACACTGAACGCATCAGTCATTCCTACCGCAGACCTTCATTGCTGTCACACTGCCCACTCCCATTCTCACATACCTCTCTGTCACTCCTGACTTCTTCCCTAGACACCCTGTCATATGCTTTCTCCAAGTTCACAAAGACATATCACAACACCTTTTGACCTTCTCTGTACTTCTCCATCAAGCACCTCCAGAGCAAACACTGCGACTGTAGAGGTCTTTCCCGGCATGAAACCATAATGCAGAATCTTCTCATGTGATGTCGTTATTTTTTGGCAGAATCCATATTGCCCCTGGTATTAGTAAAATCCTAATACTACCCATCCCTAGCCATACGAGGCTAATGTAGCTGACAGAACATGGAAACGTAAATCATCTGAAACAGACTTGATCCTTGTGTTGCCATACTATGTAAGACAACAAACAAAAGTACAATAGAGACACTTACCACGGTGCTCGTGTGACTTATTCCACATATATTGGTGTGAAGTAATGGACAATAGTGCTAAGCTGAAAAAAGCAATGTTGCAGGCTAAATTTTGTCTGAACTTCTGACTTTTAGCAAAAACATAACACTGTCTGAATAGATCCTCCAAAACAGTTACGAGAAAAGGAAAAACTTATATTATATATATATATATATACACTTATAATGGAAGCCAATATTAATTATTTTTCCAGTAATTATGCTTATAATATTTATAATAACAATTATAATATACGTTTTACACAATGTAGGACAGTTGATCTTTTTACAATAATAGTAAAAAAAAATCTGAGATATGTTCAGACAGTGGTGATTAAGAAGTCTATTTGAGATTGATGAAGTTAAGTTTCCATTACTTGTTGGCTCCATTAGCCTCCAAGCAGAGTCATTGCTGATCAAGAACATTTCGGGATGAAGGGAAATCTGTGAAAATTTGTTTTTTTCCTCCAAACTATTCCTTAAAACATGAAGATGGACAGCACAAACATAGGTCAAGCTGATCAGCAAGAACCAGGGGTGAGTCCATGCAGAAAGCCACCACGGGAGGTGCTAGTGCTAGACAGG
The DNA here is from genome assembly GCA_037974365.1 of Hydrocynus forskahlii. Lineage (NCBI taxonomy): Eukaryota > Metazoa > Chordata > Actinopteri > Characiformes > Alestidae > Hydrocynus > Hydrocynus forskahlii. Next base: position 4,897,225 of record JBBPCX010000114.1, read on the forward strand.
AGTCAGGCCATGCTCCTGAGAAGAGGATTGATAAAGGCCTTACACCACGGGTGCTGGAACCACTGAACCGCCTAGCACTGGTATATGCATTCTCTTCATACACCGAGCCCTGCAAACAGAACACAACCACTCGCTGGGCACCTACAGCCTCACCTAAACGACCCCACATATTACACACACACACATACACACACACACACACACACACACACACACTGCCACTATCTGTTAGGTACTGGCACTCACACACAGTTGAACCCCAGACGAATGACCCATCGTAACACAAATGATAATATGATAATAATGATTCAGTCTCAGTTTCCCAAAAGTGTGGACAATCACTGTAAGGGTGTTTTCACACTGGAGAAAAGACAGGGCGATTTGGCTGAATGTGAAGGTTGTTTCAGAGTCTGGACCCTGGCTATTCTCCCTATTATATTACAAAATTTTAAAAAGTAGAAAAAAGTTTTAAAAACTTAATAACGTCTTTTACAGTAAAACAGTTTCAGGGTGTAGAACACAAGCATTATAGTTTCAGATTGGCTGGAGAGCCAAGCAGCTCATTGGCTGTTGTGCCCACTGACATCATGTGTATGTAAGTCACCATGTGTATGTAAGTCACTGTTAGAAAGTCTTACACAGTGCTCATCACTGTGTTGTATGCTGACCAAAGCAACATTACAGTGATAAAACAAGCCAGCGGGAGTGAGACCCTCCCACAAATGAGCTATGTTGCAAACTCTATGAATCCTACAGGCAGAACTCTACCATCCCTATTCACTTCTAGATGCAAGATATTTCTTCTTTTTTACTTACTGGTGAAATTACAGCAATAAAAAGGAGAACTACTGAGGAGAAATGAAGAGCCATGACTAAAATGTGGGATGGAAAAATGGTAGGGCATCAGCCCTTTCAGCGGGGCATCTGATGGATCACACACACATCTGGAGGCATGCAAATACAGACACCCCAAAACCAATGACTGTGCGCATGCAGATAATTCCATCTCACTCATGAGACACCATTAGGAGTGTTAAAAACAAACCCTGTGACTTCTTGAGCGTGGGGCTTCGCTAAAGAGAGCAGAGGGCTATGGACAGAAAAAGGAGGGACACACACACACACATACCCTGACTTCCTGCTCAGTACGTCTTTTACCTTAACTTTTTGGTCAATTAGGCTTTATAAACAGTACAGATGGACTCTGTAGCTGCACAGTTCCTTGGGCCTGCTCGCCTCCGTCCATCAAAGGAAAGGGACCACCACTCACCCCAGGTGGCAGGTCATTCTCAGTACTGCAGTAATATGAACATGGTAGTGACATGTTCATGTGTGTAGCATTAATGTGAATGTTCCAAAGGTTTTTACAATGAGTTGAGAATGATCCTGTTGTCAAAAACTAAACACATGTAGTGGTCAAAATGACTAATATAAATTGTGCATGGGACAACAGGGCTCTCTCAGGGATTGAAATGGGGAGTGTCAAAAAAAGTTAAAAACCATCACTTTGACAATCCAGTTTTAAAATTACCCTTTATTCCCCCTTTGGAATTCTTAAGATGTCTATTGCCAATATTTTTAGTCCCCCAAGAGATCATAGCTTTGTTCACACTGCAGGGCAAATCATTTGTTTCGTAAAATTGTTGCAGTGTTGCCAATCTTATAGTGCACAGCTCACCTACAACGTGCATAACCAAGGTAGGTGTTTCTAATAAAGTGGCCAGTAACTGCAAACACTGAGTAAAAACCATAGCAAAACCGCTCTGCCCACTGCTATCACTACTGCCACAACATGTGTGTCACTCCTGTGCTAAGATCTGTCCACCACCCAAACAATATCTGGTCCATGGCAGTCCTATAGTGGCCCCTTACCTTTAATGGATGTTGTAGAGCAGACCTGATAAATTGTGCAGCAACAGATGAGTCACTGTCAGTAATTAGGAGCCCACAAAATGCATGTATACAAGCAAGGTGTACCTAATAAACTGACACATATATATTTACACAAATCTTAAATACAAACATTTCCACTGCAAACAGTCATCTCTCTACTGGAATCCAAATGCTTCAACAAATAAGGTTGATTTGAGAAGTAAGGCAGAGATTAGGATGTAACATTATGTATACAGTTCCTGACAAAAGTCTTGTCACTTAACCAAGTTGTAGGAACAAATAACAACTTGACTCGTAGTTAATCAGTTGGAATCAGAAATGACTTATAAGAAAGGAAAAGCCCTCTAGATTATGCTTATTATACCAAAATAAAGTTTTGCATCATTCATTGAGTTGTATCATTTAATTAGGACAGAAAGGTCAAATTTTGCCTGGACAAAAGTCTTGTCATATACAAAAATAATGTAGAAATTATAAATATACTTTCTTTAGAATACACAAACATGCTATAATAACATCAGAACATAAAGTCATACGCCATTTCTGATTCCAACTGATTAACTACAAGTCAAGTTATTATTTGTTGTTCCTACAACTTGGTTAAGTGACAAGACTTTTGTCAGGCATTGTATGAGCTTCAGTCTGCATTTGCAGTGTGGGTTCCTGAAGCGAGGCTAGAGACACAAATGTAAGTAGTAGAATGAAAGAGAGAGCAGTATTATTTGGACAAAGGGAAGAAGGAAGGAAGAAATAAAGCGGAAGGCAGTGAGAGAAAGAGATAGAACATGTGTGGTGAAATAGTACAGCGCCATGAGAGACAGACCCGGGCATTTTGAAGTCTGGATGAAGGCAGGCTACCCGTGCTGCTACACAGGTCCGAGTAGTTCCCCTAAGGCAAAGAGGGACAAAGTAAGACAGTGTGAAAAAGAATAACAGATGAAAATGGCAGCAGAAAGTGGGTTGTAATCTTTTGCACAGATGTTGTGTACAATGATGCTGTGAGACATAGAAAATGAGAATGACAGAGGAAGTAGCAGCTTTGTGGACGTTTAATGCACTCACTCACTTTAACAGCAATTCCATATAGTTACCTCTATAATGATACAATACATAAACCCATTCTCCACGCCTCATCTTAAACTAAGCCTAAACAAAATGAAATGCTTTTATAATGCTTTTATATAGTTTTATAATGCTTTTAAATAGTTTTGTATACATCCTTTTTTACGGTGGACATCTCAAAGATTCCAAGACACAGGAGTACTGTAATGTTATGTCTGATGAAGGCACAATACAAATACCTGGATGAATACCTAGATAGCAGAGATTAAACAGATTATTTTATAGTCAAGTTTAGCACCTAGTACTCTCCTCTGGTTCTCACACTGTCCTGAAACTTGAATGTTTCCTCATATTGTAAGTCGCTTTGCATAAAAGCGTCTGCCAAGTGAATGTAATGTAATGTAATGTAATTCTGAAAGAGGCAGGTGTAGCCTGCCATCTATACAGCATCTAAATGAGTGACCAAAGATGAGTTCAACTTCTTTATCAAAATGTTGTTCAAAACAGACAAAACTAGAGTCAATCAAATTATTGTGTATTTGACTATTTCTTTCTGTTTAAACATTGTTTGTCATTTTAATACTTTTCACTAAGTTGTCTTGCTTCATTCTTCCAAAAGGGGCAAAAGTATATAGAGGATTTGTCAGGAAAAATGTCAGGATCTCATATATGTTGAACACTGGTGGGTCTGAATCCATATAATGCTTTATCAGTTAGCCCTAAAGTTGGTGATGTTTAAGTTAGTTATGTGAAATCCTGTGTGACATTGTCTTATCAACTTTTTCCAGTGATAGGAGACATTTACACTGACGGGCTGCAGGTATACTGACCCTCAAACTGCCCCGACTTCCAACAGACATCCGCTCCTCATCATCTGATATCTAAAAAAAAAAGACAAAAACACAAAACAAGTAATGTTAAGTGCTCTGATTAAAACATGGGTTTTATATAAGCATGATTCAAGTTCTCATGCTCACATGTGTCACTTACAAATAACTAAATAATTATCCATTAAAAGGTATTTGCAGAAGTAAAATGGTTCTTCTGTGGTATCACACCAAGCACCCTTTCTAGCACCTTTATTTTTAAGGATGAAGCCAATGACACAGTTGGAGAACCTGTAGCGGCCTCCTACTTTACCAAGGACAAAATACTACTCCATCAAAAATCCTTTTTTGTAATATTAACTGAAAAACACGTGGCTTTGAATGAACCTGATTTAAAATTTTGACATGATGTATATGTTTGAATTAAACACAGGAATGCATTTCTTGCCATAGTGAAGCAAAATGAACAGAAATATAGTTGCTTTTGCATGCATGACTGAAAGAGAGGAGACACACACCAGCAGGATCTCACTGATGAATGTATATTTGTAGTTGTTTGAAGAGCTTGGCAGATGAGACACTAACAGACAAGTAACATTCGAAAAAGGTCCAGCTTTAGTGAAGGATTTTGCAATATACAAAGTGAAAAATCTCCCACTTGAATGTCTTTTGCAAGCTTTAGGTGTTTCAAAATTTAGGGCTGTTATGCGTTTTAAGAATATTTGAGTAGAACTGATTAAAGAAGTATTAAACTCTGTGGGGGAAGTGACCACCAATTCTAATATTTATTTATTTTTATTTTTTTAGAGTACTTTATTAATTGTCAAACATAGATTACTTGATTGCTCATATAATTGCTTATAGACAGTCCTACCAGAATTATGCTGCTGTAACTTAGTTTACTCACATGAATCAAGAAAATTCAAAGCAATACTCTTCTCAGTGCCAAACATTCAGAGGATCTGTTATTTGTTTGACATACACTATAAAGTAATCCTTTCTGGCTGAATGTATTTTGTTCTGTGCCTTATACACTTATATACCAAACCTACGCTATATATTCTAGTTTTTGATCTTACTATATATACACACATTTGATGGGATTGTAATTGTGGGCTGCAGGATTGGTGTATTTTTTCTTTTCCTTTACCCGTTATGTTAATAAGAAAAAAATAACTATAACTTTGATGTTAGGGATGAGCATTGGTACTGGTTCTTGACTGGTCAACACTCAAATATCGATTACCTCCTGGACAAACAGGACTGCTATCGGTGTTTAAGCTACATTAATGCATTCTAACATAGCTTGGATTTCCAAATAGTTGATGGAGGGAATGGGTGCAGCGCTCTGCACATTAACACCAGCCATTTGTTGACCAGACATTTGTAGTAATTGCTCTTCTCTCATTACATATAAAGGATATAATTAAATAAGGAAATAACTTGAATCTTTTCTCATCTTTACATATGATGTCTTTACTTTTTGCACCAAATCATGGAGACTAGAAAAACTAGAAGAGTATTGATAAGTATTAGTATTGGTAAGCAGTATCAGTATCAATATTGGTATCAGTAGAATCCTAATGACATCCACCCTGTAAAGCACTTTGAGGTGCTACCTATGCACTATAAAGTATATGTAACCTTGGTTTAATGTTAAAAGCCTAAAACAAATAGGCAGAACAGAGAGCTAGATAGCAGAAAAGGGGTGGGCTTGAGGCTACCCGGACAAAGCAAAGATCAGCAAAAGGGCTTGAATACAGACCGAGGCGTGTCTTCGCGAGTGGCGAGAGTACCGCTCACTGTCCTCCTAAAAAGCAGCAGTGGGAAAAGAGGAAAAAAGGGCAGAAAGTTAAAGGAGTGAAAGAGTGAAAGCATGCACCGAAGACCACAGCAGAACACAAAGACCAGACAGCATTACTGCCACCAAGCATGCTTTGATCCACTCCATTATCATATCATTGTTTGTCACATCACAGTTTTGAGCGTGTTTGCATCTGAGGGGGGGCTTAAGTGGAGCTGGAGAGTCTAGAAGGCTATGATGGTTATAAATTGTGGGTCATGTCACAGCTCTATAATCCTGCTGCATGTTATAAGCATATCTGCTAAAGCCCACATGTCATATGGTCTCCAGCCCCCCACTGCTTTGCCGAGAGCTGTGGGACAGAGAGCAGTCTGGGGTAGAACTGCACGATCACTGCACAAAAATCTAGAAGGGCGCATCCATTGACATACATTGGATACATTATGTACTTTAAAAACACATTCATGAACTAATAATGAGATAAATGTTTACTTTTCCAGCATTAGATGAATTCCTTTTCTCATCATAACACCCACAACTGGTCAGGACATTCAGGGACTGTAGCTGGTTGACTAATTAACTGGTATAATATCGATATTTCAAATGTAGATTAATAAACTGTATGTAGTACAGCCCTAATCTGGAGCCAACTCTTGAACTCTAAACACAAAGGGAGGAATAAAACTAGAGTAAAGTTAATACACATAATTAGCCTAAACACTGTTGTATAATGCAGGGTAGTGCAACATTAATGAATATCACATATGAAAAGGTGCATTTATGTTTTTGATATGCCTTCTAAAACCTCCTCCGTCTATTGGCACTGATTCTAATTATGATGTTGTGCCACACACTGCATGCATCTCTATGGTTTTGCATGGCATACCATCCACTGCTCAATATGGCCCCATTTGCTGTCCAGCCCATAATATTTCTGGGAGGGCACAGAGGAAGAGAGGAAGAAGAGAAATTGAGGGAGAATTGAAGGAAGACAGCCAAAGACAGGCAGATAAAAATGACACTTTGAAGTGAAGGACATTTCAGCACACATGTCGCTGTCAGAACAAAAACTCAACAAAAGCTGGCAATAAATATGAACAATCTGCACAAAATAAATTTGATCTCAATATAAAGCGTGTGCCACTAAATCTCACATGACTGACAGCAAAACATTTGCTCATCTATGGCAATAAAAATACATTTTTAGATAATAATTTGCAGTTTGGCTTGTGAATTTTTCAATTGTCTCAAAAAATGTAGCTACTGATGGCGTTGGCATGCTAGCAGGACTTCAGTTTCTCGGTATCGAGTAGGACATTGTGTTTCCCAGTAGAATAAGACCTCAAAAGGGTAAGTCCTTGGCCACCTTCTGCTTTGTCGAAAGTGACAATCACTATTTCTCATTTTCATTAAAATTACAATTATTTGCAATGTCTCTTACAAATGACAAAAGATTGTGATTTTCCATTGTATTTCATCCACTTCATCTTTGTTTTATTTTGATCAACGCTGGTCAAAGAGACCATTTTTGGACAACTTTTTATGGGTCAAAATGTTGGTGCAGCCCTAATTACCATTTAACTATTTCTCATGAATTTTTGACACACTGTTAAACAATGTTAAATAAAAAAGCTAAATGGAGATAAAAGGTTTTGTTCAGACAGCGAAGATAAGCACACATAGCAAAAAGGGACATAAACCAAATTTTTTTCTTTATAAATGACACGGTGTGACTTCTCACTTTGTCACATAAAAGTAAAAAGTGATTTTTATTGTTCAAACAAATCAAACATCTATGTAGTTATATACATGCAAGATGTGAGTCTTATATGATGTAGCATTTCCCAGTTTAGCAGTTGTTTAATTGTTTTTTGTAGTTGTTTTTTCTGGTTCTTTTTCCAAAGATAAATGTGTAATCTCATCTCTGATCACCGTAAAGTCGGAGATTTACCACCGTGATACTCCAACAACATTTCAAACATTCACTCATACTGTAGTGACCGGTGGACATTTGAAATGGACAGAGGACAGGAGAGGAAGAGAGGAGAAGAAACTGGAGCCCCAGGAGACACAGCTTACCTTCTGAGCTTGATATATCTAAAAGATCAGCAGGAAGACCAGTGTGGAGAAGCAGAAAGGGTCACAGAGAATGAAACAGAAGATGACATGCCGTTGTATTAGGACACGACAAAATGTGGTAGCATACAGCAGGAATAATCACTTGGTGATAACAGACTTGCAATGCTAACCTTTAAAGACATTTCCTCCTGGTGTATACCCACCTTTATTCCTGTATAAACCTGCAAGAATATTGTCCTTTTTACCTGCACATCAAAACTACACCCCTGACGAGAGTGAACAAGAACTGGGTTAGGCAACTCAGCCTTGCATGTATGTATAATTATTCACCAAATGAAAATCCCAGGCTTTGTTCATGTACTTTATTTCCAAATAAAGTACATAAACTAGGTCATTTTCTAAACTGCTAAGCCCCAAATGTAGGCAAATGCTACATATTTGCCAGCTCACACCATAATAAGTCTTCTGTGCCAGTTTACAAAGTATTCACATTGTTTGTATCAAATCTACAGCAATTCTCCAACTTACTTTCCAAATCAGACAAGGCGTTGCACACATAGCCCAATTCTAATTTTAGTTTAGCCCTCTTCAGCCACCTGAAACTGCGGAAGGCAGAGTCCATCTTCTCTGAAGTGCTCAAGGAACTTCATGCACAAAGTACTCGCCATAATGCTTCGACCGACTAATCCACTTTGGGGCCTTTAAAAGGGATTTAACCCTTAATAGACTGTACCTGGACCAGCTCTGAATAATCTGTAATCCGGAGGCTTTTTGTGAGAGTATGGCAGGTTAACACATGTCTAGCTATAGCTGTCTAGCTGTACTGGAATCAGCACTTTTATTTATATTTATACTATTTATGCTCCAATCATGGCTCCAAAATACCATGTTGGGATTATGTAATTTTATTATATTATGGCACAATGCCACTATTTCCTTTTCAGTCTTGATCGAAACATTGAATATCGACCAAAGCTGATCTTGAACATTAGCCAGTTTGGACAGCTCACACCAGAGTATGTTTTCAGTCTATTTGCTGCAAGATTGGATTGAATTCATTAATGTCTTCCTCGGATATTCAGCATTCTGTGCTGATAATGGATCAATATATCTGGATTTCTGTATGCCTAAATTCATCAAAATGCCCAGAGATTCACATCTGGAACATCTAAGGTTAGGATGCACAATAAAACAAATCAGATCAGAGACCTCCCAACACAGTGATAATGATTCACAAATGATACAGCTTGAATATGTTTTCCACTGTAGGCTACTACTTTGACTACCTGTGTTAGATTCTTACAGAGAAGCCTCCGAGTATTAGTGACAGTGGTGATCTCACCTCTTTCTGCTGCCTCTCCAGTTCCTTCATGCGGATTTCCCGAGCTTCAGCCCGAGCTGCCCGTTTCGCCGCCAGTCTCGCTTCTGCCTGGTAAAGAAAAATAAAGAGGAAATGTCAAAATAGGCAAATAGTAAATTCCATATTAGGTCAATACATAAAACACTCACCATTATAGACGAGAGGCCAGACTGGAGGAGACTAGTTTGGAGGTAGCCTGTAGCTAGTTTGGTCTGATATGTAACAGTTCAAAGGTAACAAGAGACCTTCAAGAGTTTTTTATGCTGTAACCTAATTAAAAGTATTCACAGGTCCTCGATGATTAACCATGCAATCAGCTTAATCTCATCTTGCAGTCCTTTGTTTTGTATAAATGCCTGTCTGATAGTGATTCAAAGTGGTAAAACCCTTCATGGGTCTAGGGACCGACAAACACACTCTGTCATGACACTGCCTAGTCTCAGTTATGTCAAAAAACTTGAAACTGTGCAGGATATTTAATATAAACCTACACATGGTCAATCTTTTCAAATAACATTTGTAGCTTTGAGTTAGCAAAGTAATTTCACTTATTAATACAGATTACAGTTTACAGTTTTCATTAGTTTGTCAATTTTTAGTTTTTAGTTTTACTTTAAGCATTTAAAATAATGTTGGTAAAGTTTATTTTGATCAACAGTAAAATCTAAAAATAAACTAACAATAAAAATTTCCTGTGTGAAGTCTGATGGGGTGGGGGGGAGGGGGGCGCATATTTTCCTCAAGTAAAGGAACATAAATTTAATTTTACTTTTTCATATTTTCAGTGTGAGATTCAGATAATTCAGATAACAAGATTACCAAGAGTGCCAATGGGGTTGAATAACAATGGGGCTGACAAAAGTTGGACGTCAATAGTTAATCAATAGTATCTTTTACGATGTTAAAATCACAAAAACATGGTACTGTGATCTATCCATTACTTTTAAAAAGTAACATTTTTTCCATCCCTAGAGAAATCCATCTCTATCCCTATAATTGCGTACATGCTTTCTCTTTCTAATGAAACATGTTCTTCACTTCCAAAGGGACAAGAACCAAAAAGTATGGTCCACAAACACATTCACGCACACACACACACACACACACACACACACACACATACACATACATATACACACACACACACACAGAGGAATGAATAGCTCACTTTTTGCTCCCAAGCTGCCATTTCATCTTTTTTGTTTGCAGCTTTTTGTCAGGAGCTGCTTTCAAATGAAAGCAAAGCATGTTTCTGGACTTAACTCCCCAGTCCCCATCTTTTCCAACTAACCCATATAAACACTGTGGCCCCTTAGTTAGTCCACATGTTAAGCTCCTTAAGTCAATAACGTCATCAGGACCAGCACAATCAGTATTACTATATTTGTCTGCATAGGGAAAATACAATATGACATATAAGTAAGTTCACATGACACAACAACTGTGGTCATCCATCATCTAAGACCTTGAAGAAGTTCCAAAAAGTATGAGGATAACTTTTAGAAGCTGTATGAGGATAACTTTTAGAGGCCTGGAGAAACTTACAGTTCCCCTTACTGCTAAACCAATAAAACTATCTACCAGCAGGTGGCAATGTTTTCTCTCTCCTGTCTCACTGGCTGAAGGTACGAATAAACCAAGCAATTCTTCAAACTGCAAACAACACAATTGGTCTGACTTGCATTAGCAACACTGACCATCTAAATTCCGCTCAATACCGTATACCCACTTTAAACATGCATAGTGATAATGCAGCCTCTTTTCTCTGTTTTCCAATCATTACTGTGTAAACTGGACAAATAACACGGAGGGGTTGCTACTGAAGACAGTCTTTGCAAGCAAAGAGCTCAATTTGATTGCAAGGAAAAGAAAACGGTGCTAAAAGTCTGTCATATAAGGCCCTCTACAGGGGTGGTGGAAAACTTTTCGTAAAAAAAAAACTGATTGTACTTTATTATTATATTTAAAAAGAGCTATTCTGACATTATGTCCCACCTCATTCATGATTTCATACTGTTGTTAAGTTGAATTTCCCAGCCAAAATGTAAATTTTGCAGTCATGATTTTGTATTGTTGTTTTATACAGTTTTCATTCATCAAAGTTCTCTTCTCTGCACTGCCCAGCATGAATTACACAAATACATCCTACAGTCAATGCTTATCCCTGAGGTATCATCCAAACAGTCATCCTCTCTTTATGGAGTACAAAGGGAAAAGTTTTATGTTCTTTTTGGTAAATAGGATAAGCTAAACTGAAGTAGAGAATGTGGATAGCCAAGTAGGTAACTCCCTTTACATCATCAGAAGCGGGGTTTCCTAGTCTTTAAACTAAAATATATCATTCATTATACATGATATTTTTACAACAGATGTAGCCAGTCTGACATTGTTTATTTCAACTGTTATTTTAAATATTATTGGGTACTCTACTTCAGTATTAATAAAGCTGAATATTTTAAGAATGTACTTTCAGAATGTAGTTACAACTTTGCATTCCATCCACTGTTATTTAGACCTCCAAGTCAAGAGATTTTCATTTGTTTTATTGCATAAATGCGACTTTATTTTTATTCATTCGATCTCCACACTGACACAGTCAAAACCTTGTATCTCCAAAATGGTACCATTACACTTGATGGACGTTTTAGTGTTACAGTGATTTTATTAAAGAAACTACAATTCTTTGACATTGTCAGTGCTTCATGTATGACTAGACTGATTCTTTAGAACTTCTGGTGAATCTGAAAAGCTAGCAGTGGGAAGTACACGCATGCTGTTTGAAGGCCACTTTAGCTCTTTTGTTTTGGTCTGTCACAACTCATTCCGGAGAGGGCCAGGGACAGGCCTGTGGCCTAGATTATGCCAGGCAGACTCACATCCACTGACCAGCCTGTCAACAGCAGGGCGGCAGAGGGAGCATTCATTTACAATCACACAGTTCAGGCAGTTTCCCATGCAGCATGAGATTTGTGCTTGTGAGACAGAAAAGGAGAAAAAATGACTACAGAAGCAAGAAAGCAGCTTATAAATCATAACACAAAAAGCATGTGAATGCCAGCCCAGGCCTATTCATGATTTAAAGGCACAATCCTGTATTTTTACACTGTCTTGCCAGTGTCACTGCAAAGTTTAAATGACTTTATGAGCCATTCTCCTCACCTGCATTTGGGTTTTGTATGGATGTTCCCAGAGAAATCTAACTGAAACTCAGTCATGGTCTAAGGCCTGTATCTATGTAAATAATTCTACTGTGTTTTATTAGATTAATGTTTTCAAAGTGTTGGTAAGGATAAACTTTGGATTTGTAGAGCAGAGGTTGCTGATTATCACTTGCAGTCAATGAGAGCAATTCCAGAGAAATTGCACAGAAAGAATTTTGTGCTGTTTTTCCCGTTTTTTTATGACCGCCTGTACAAACCAGCCACTGTTCCTAACACAAATTTTCAGTTTGAAGGTGATGAAGCTATGAGTGAAAAGTAAAAGCAAAGAAAATACTAAAGGATTAAAAGCCTTATTAGGCCAAAGATACATTCAAACAACTGCAAAATGGTAAACAAGGTCCTGGCCTAATCACAGAGCAGGAAAATGCGATAACTGCAAGAGTCTCCATGTGGAGACAGCTGCTGAAAACCTGCATCAGTGAAAGCCCATTATGTCCTAAATGGAACCACATGAGGGTTCCAGACAGTGTACCAACCAGGGGCAAAACATACCGGACAAGGAACATGGGATAAATGTGTGTTTGTTGGTTTATTTATTTTTTTGCTTGTTTGACACAGCACAGCTTGTATTACAGCTGCTTATTCTTATTAACTCAAAAATTTTACCAACAACACAATAATCTCAAGTAATGACACTACTAGATACAGTACCGATGCAAATATAAGAGGACAAAAAATAATAAAGATTTGAATTGGTAGCAAATTTATACTAAAATACAATTAGTATTGTACTCCAGTTACAATTCTTTTGTGTGTATAAGTATATATAACAATATACATGCTGTATATATTTTTATATAACTTTTAGTAAGTTTCACTGAATAAAAAAATGTTTAGTTTTATGGAAGTAATGTTTATTTTAGTGGGAGACAACAACGATCAACTGCATGTTTCATTTCAAAGACATCATAATTAGTTGTGATAATACTGAAGCTGCATTCAAAGTGTTTGACAGTATTTGGCACTTGTTCACCTCTCACTATCCAACCAGAAATGCTGCTGGTGTCTTCTACCTCTGCTCCTTCGAGAACAAGCTTGTCATGTATGGGGACTGTGGCAATGGGCAGCCACTAGAGGCAGTCCTTTTTCTGTTTCTGTAGGGGTTTTTTGGTACTTTTGGGTTTTGTTTTGAAGTGGTGGTGGGGTTTGTTTATTAGTTACTGCTGTGTTTAATTTAAGATTAGTGGTTGTGTTTGGTTATTGGTTTGTGGGTTTTTGTATTTAGTATTTAGTTCGTGAGTGACCGACCTGTGTTGTTGGTCAATCGTTATAGTTTTGGTTGAAGTCCTGTGTCTGACCCTCGTGTCAGTTTTGTTTTGTTTTGAAAATAAAAGTAAAAGTTTTTGCAATGGAAGTCTGCCTGTGCGCCTGCCCTCACTGGGGAGATTGACCGATCACCCAACAACAGGCGCAGCAGACATGTTTAGAGTTCTCCGCCGTCTCCCAGGAGCTGACAGAGCGAGACATGGCTGGCTACAACAAAGCCAACAGGTTAGCACCTCTGCCAGCGAGGGGGAAGCAGGCATGGAAGCCCACCTGGAGCACCCCGGTGAAGGTGCCAGCCACGAGTGCTCTTCCGGTCCTCCTGCTGGCGTCCTGCCAAGACCCTTGACTGGAGAGGAGGAAGCAAGCAAAGGGACACGCTTTGAGCACCCTGGCAAAGGCGCCGGCCACGAGTACTCTTCTGGTCCCCCTGCTAGCTCCAAGGACTCTTGAACAGTAAGTGGAGGAGCAAGGCCAGGTGGACGAGTTCGCGGAGATGGTCGTGGCTGTTCACCAACAGCAGCCCCATGAGGCCACACAGCCAGTCTCGCTGCTCCTCGGGGCCATACAGCCCGTCTCACCGCTCCTTACAGCCGTGGTCCAAAGCCAAGCAGCCACAGTCGAGAGCCATGAAGCGGCCACGGTCCCAAGCCCCGAGTCTGCGCTCCCGAGCCATGAAGCGATGCACCCCAGTGGCAAGGCTGCTCCAAGGGGGCTCCCACGTCCCGTGCCAGCGCCAAGGCTCAAGCGTCCAGTGCCAGCACCAAGGCTCCAGCCCCCCACGCCTGCTCCCCAGCTTCAGCTGCAAGCTCCAACTCCAGTGAGTGTTTGAGTAGCTGCAGCTCCAGCTCAAGTAAGGGCTCGTGCCGCTGCACTTCCAGTCCCAGCTCCAGAAACTACAGCCCCACTTAGTAATTTAGAGACAGTAAGTCCTTTAGCCGAGCAGCCAAGCCCATTAGCTGAGCAGTCAAGGCCATTAACCAAGCAGCTAGCCCCATTAGCCAAGCAGCTAATGCAGGTGCCAGCACCAAGATGGCCTCCCACACCAGTCCCATGACAGTGGCAGCCTCCTGTCCCTGCAGCTTCCCTGTAGCTCCAGTCAGCAGCTTTCTAGTGACTTCAGCCCGCTGCACTCCAGTGACTTCAGCCCTGCAGGGGATGGTTAGCAGAGGCTCAGAGGCCCCGGAGGGGTTAACAGTAGCTTAGAGACCCCGGAGTTGGTTAATAGTAGCTTAGAGGCCCTGGAGGAGGTTAACAGTGGCTCAGAGGCCCTAGGGTGGGTTAGCAGTAGTTCAGAGGCCCCAGAGGGGGTTAGCGGTAGCTCACAGGCCCCAGAGGGGGGTAGCGGTAGCTCAGAGGCCCCAGAGGGGGTTAGCAGTAGTTCAGAAGCCCTAGAGGGTGTTAACGGTAGTTCAGAGGCCCCAGAGAGGATTAGTGGTAGGACCTGGACCCCCCAGGGGCCTTGGGATTTCGCTCTATGGGGGGTGGAATACCCTGAAGTTTTTAGGGGGGTACTGGGGTCTTGCAGGGCTCCAGAGGAGCTCCCCGGAGGGGGCACAGCCCAGGAGACCCCGGACGAGCTCCACGGAAGGGGCTCGGCCTGGAGGGCCATGGAGCAGCTCCCCTAAATGAGTTCGACCCCTCCTCCGCTGATTGTTGGGTTTTTGGGTGCCCCGGGGGGCACCATACGGGGGGTTTCTGTCATGTATGGGGACTGTGATGATGGGTGATCACTAGAGGCTGTCCATTTTCTGATTTTGGTTTTGGGTTTTGTTTTGGGTACTTTTATTAAAAAGTGGTGGTGGGGTTTGTTTATTGGTTACAGCTGTGTTTAATTTAAGATTAGTGGTTGTGTTTGGTTATTGGTTTGTGGGGTCTTTAGTTTAGTTCGTGAGTGATCAACCTGTGAGCTGCTGCCTTCTGGCTGGTGCTTCAGGTCCATCACATCATGGACAAACACACTAAGACCAGCTTTAAGCCATTCATCAGGTGAAGCAGCAGGCAGCAAGGAACACACCGCCTAAGGGGTAACTTTCTCAAGGGTACCTCAGAGGTGCCACTAGCAGTCTTGGGATTTGAACCCGTGACTTTCTGATCGCAGGGTGAATGAGTTACTTACTAGGACACCAGCTGTTTACATATCATTACACCTTGTACTCTATACTAACAATGACACTCCACATTTTCTTGTACAATATCAGTACTATGCAATATTCGCAGTGCAATAGCTCAACTACTTATATGTATTTGAACTACTAACTTGTATTTCATGTCCAATATGGTGTTTATTATGTTTGATAGACTGCTGCAAATTTTTTGTTGCACTCTGTACAATGACAATGAAGGAATCACCAAGTCAGTCAGTCTGTCTGTCTATCTATATATCTATCTATCTAGCATGATATTCAACTCAAAACACGGAAAAACTAAATGAGTTATACGTATTATACAATGTAAAAATGTCACATAGGGGTGCCAAGGGATGGAGACACAGATGCAGAATTCCATACTTTTTACTTTAATTACAAACAAAACAAACTAAACAACACAAGGGCTTACAAACAAAAGATCATCTTTGATCACCAACAGAACACCCGAACCAAAAGGATGGTGGACTGACCCCGATACACAAAACAAAGAGGCTTAAGTATTGAGAGCACTGAACCAAGAACGAATCAAAACACCCAACCACTTAACTTAAAGGAGATATATTACGCAAAACCTTAGTTATAATAGGTCTATGGGCTATACAAAACATGTTCATTAAGTTATTTGCACAAAACCACTATCACATAAAGAGATCTCACCAACTTTATTCTTGACCGTTTCAGTCCCTTTCAAAATGAGCCGTTTAAGGGCTCTGTCACTTTTATGCAAATAAGCTGTTGCTGGCCAAGCCCCACCCATCCCATGCTAACGCTGCGTGTTTAATAAATGTGAAACAGAGGCGCTATCCAGCCCAATATGTTTGACGACGAGTCGGACCCAGAGCAAGATGAACACAACACTTCATGTGTGACTTGCCTTTACCTGTAGCCATAGTGCTTGACGACTTATGTATGCTCGTAAAACCAACAGACAAAAATGGCGTTTCTTCAATTAATCTAGTGGGTGGCTCGACAGATGAGGGCTGGTTCTATGCAGATTTCCCTATTCTGACATCACAATAGGGGAGCCTTCCAAACGGCTCGTAGAAGCATATGATTCCTGACACCAAAATATTTCATTTGATTCACAGAAAATGGATGGGTGTTTATAGGAGCAGAATTTCACCAGCTGGTGTACTCTCCTACAAACAGAAAGAGCAGCCTCTAGTGGCCGCTGACCATGGACATGACAGAACCCCCCACAATGGTGCCACCCCAGGGCGCCAGACGGTGCACAGGCCCACACAAGGGAGGAGGCGGGGCAGATGGTGGCAAATAACGTGGTCCCTATGGGCCCCACACAGCCGCCATCCAAAGGGTGCCCCTCTGTCGTACCTTTGCACGGCCAGGGCAGCCCATGTGGGTCCCTCTCTTCCGTTTCTCCCAAAGTCCCTGCAGATGAGGCCCCTCCCTCGGGGCCCACCTGCAGATCCCCTACTACACTCCCTCAAAAAATTAATGGCATAAACAACGCACACAGGGTCTCCCTCCACTCCAGGGCGGTGGTGGCCACTGCATCTCTAGCCCCGGAACAGAAACTCGGGCTGCGGCTTCGGGAGCTGGGGCCACAGCATCTTGAACAGAGGCTACAGTGTTACAAACAGGGGCTACAGCATTCGAGACCCGTAACAAGGGCTGCAGCTTTGGGACCCGTGACGAGGGCTCCAGCTTCGGGACCCGTGACGAGGGCTGCGGCATCGGGACCTTTGAAGCCAGCGTGAGCTGGAGCCTTAGAGCCAGCAGGGCTGGAGCCTTGGAACCGGCATGGGCTGGAGCCTTGGAGCTGGCGTGGGCTGGAGCCTTGGAGCCGGTGTAGGCTGGAGCCTTGGAGCCGGCATGGGCTGGAGCCTCGTCCTCGGGACTGGTGTTGGTGCCAGTCTGATTGCCAGCTGGGGCACTGGTGTTGGCACACTCTGGAAAGCTGTGAGAGCCCGCGTCCTGGGTGCAGGAAAAAGGACGGTGGACCGACCCCGTTACACAAAACAAAGAGGCTTACTTACTAAGAGCACTGAGCCAAGAACAAATCAAAGCACCCAATCACTTAACTTACTCCCCTGTCAAAATAAAATTCCTACAAACAGAAAGAGCGGCCTCTAGTGGCTACTGACCATGGACATGACACATACAATGTTATAATTTCACCATCTTGCCCACACCAATTGACCATATATTTGTTCCTGTAGTAGAGGGTTTTAGTGTGGTCTTATGTAAAGTTTCATTCTTTTTGTAGATTTTGCCTATTGAAAAGACAAATTTCAATTAAAATCACTACGCACTAAACAAATGTCAATTAAAATCACTACAATCAACAGTTTAAACAATAACTTGAAGTGGTTAATTGATTTATAAAAAGAGCTAGAAATGTATTTGCAGAACAAATAACATAAATATGAAAAAACTATCATATAAATTATGAAACTGTAGGTCCTGGTGATCTGACAAAGACATTTCTCTTGTAAAAAATAATAATGGTGATACTAGACAGTAAAGTAAGTAAACTGCAAATGATATTTGTTTGTTTAAAATGTTACCATATTTACCATAGTAAAAAAGTCATTTTTGTAAAGGTCTTTGCTGCTACAGTATGTTAGTTTAGAGCTACTGAATACTAAATATACAAATTAATACCAATGAAACAAATAAATACTCAGGCCACCCCTAGAGATTTCACTTACATCTGTGAATTTATTGCAGCTGCTGGATGGAAGCCTGACTAATGTTGCTTAGAAGGTTTAAAAGAAAAACATTGGTATCGTTATTAGTCAATATTCACAGTTTCAGTATGTAAGTGAGAATGTACTGTCACACCATCTCAACTTATTTCTTCATATTAAGAGGTTTTTGATCCATGGCACTAACTGGGTTAAATCACACACATAGACTCTGTCCTAAGATAGCCACGTCAGATATGCTGCAAAAAGAGAGGGAGCAAAGAAAAAATCCTGTGTTTTTTCTTCTATGGCTGGTTGCCAATGCTGGGGGAGGTATATTTTGGGCTTTATTGTTGCCATTCTGGGTTTCTTAAAGACCGCCCTGTAAAAACAGGCCACCACGAAGTGGCGTTGCAGGGACATGAGAGGTGCAGGGTTTCTGGAAGATGAGAGAGCCTGACTAAAAGTAGGCATCAGCGGCTTCTGTGCACAGAGCACTCCGAGCCAGGCTAACCAGATGTTTCTGTGCTCCTGGCAAAGGCAGGCCACAGAGCTCGCAGTCCTCCCTGCAGAACCAGCAGGAACTCACAACCTCAGCTGGAGCCAAGAAAGAGATCAGGCTTCTGTGACTCGACTTGACAAAGTAGTGTCGCTAAATGTAGAGTATGTCAAGCACTGCAAGGTCATAGGGATACAGAGCATTTTCTGTTACTGCACTGTACGAAAGGCTTATAAATACAAATTCTCAACATTCTCCACATATTACACATATTTTATCATGCACAGAGGTCATTCACAGAGATAAAATAAGCATTATAGTATAAAAGTGAAAATAAAAAAATAAGAAGTACAACCTATATATAAAAATTAAACCCATTTTTAAATAAGTTAAAGTAAATTAAACAAAGATAAAGAAAGTAGTATCACAATTGTATACTGAAAAAATCTATAATGAATAACATGTTGTCCTAACAGTAAGAGAACAAGTAAAATAAGTAAAAATGACAAAACCAAAACAGGCTCGCTGTAAGCCATCTATGCCAGTCACCCATAGGGCAAAACTTTGTTTTTGAAGGCCGCCCTGTTCCTATTTTTGGCATGGTTTTATTATTGTTTTGATAACTAGCCAAACAAGGACACAAACAAAGAGAATCTAATTCAAGAGGTGGAAAAAGTTTGCTCATCAACATCATCTCTAATGTTCATAAGGACATTAAGGTCTCATTTTAAAGCGGACATATTATGCAAAACTCATTTTTTGCTGTCACGTTCCCCCTCTTCTCCCCAATGAGGGCAGGCACAAATGCACACATCCATTGCATAAAGTTTTATTGAAAAACAAAACAACAGGCACGAGGGTGAGAAACCAAAACACAGAACAAGAAACAAAAGGAGATGGGAAACATACGAGACGACGTAGGATGAAGGTTGACCGACAACCTAACAGAAACACAAACCACTTATGTACCTAAAGCTCAAAACTCACAACCAATAAATAAACACAAACACTCAGCACTAACACACCCCAACTGTGACTAATAGAAAACAAGAAAACCATCACCCCAGTACCCCCCCTAAAAAAAATTCTGGGGGAGACCTCCAGCCACACCCCCCTTCAAAGGGCACATTTCCAGCGTGCTAGGAGGGCCTGGTCCCCTCCAGGGCATTGGTGGAGTGAGCAGTGGCTCTGCTGTTGTGGTCAGCTGTTCAGCTACTGGCATTAGAAGCCCTGCTGCTGGGTTTAGAGGCCCTGCTACTAGGGTTGGCGGCCCTGCTACTAGGGTTGGCGGCCCTGCCACTAGAGTTGGCGACCCAGCTACTGGCTTTAGCGGCCCTTCTACTGGCTTTAGTCACCTGGGGCCCTGCTACTGGGTGACCTGAGTGTTTGTGTTTTTTATTGGTTGTGAGTTTTGAGCTTTGGGTACATAAGGGGTTTGTGTTTCTGTTAAGTTGTAGGTCAACCTTCATCTTACGTGGTCTCATATGTTTCCCATCTCCTTCCATTTCTTGTTCTGAGTTTTGGTTACGGCCTCGTTGCTCGGGAGCGTAGCCTCGCCACTCGGGTGCGCAGCCTTGTTGCTCGGGTGCACAGCCTTGTTGCTCGGGTGCGCAGCCTTGTCGCTCAGGTACACAGCCTTGTCGCTCGGGTGCGCATCCTCATGGCTCTGGACCGTGGCTGCTTGGCTCTGGACCGCAGCTTCTCTCTGCGGCGTGCTGGCTCGCGTATGCCCTAGGGGTAGCGCTTGCAGCGCTAACGAGTGCAGGGTCCTCAGGCCCTCAGTATCTGGCATCAGTGGCTGGCCAAACTGCTGTCAGAGGGTGCGGAGCAGGTCCGCGATCACCCCTGCGAGATAGTCCATCTGGTCTTGTTGTTCTGCCAGACACTGCCGGAGCTTAAGCTTCTTGGCCACCACTACGGGCTGGTCAGGCCGTGTAGCTTCTGAAGGCGGCGTGCTTGGCCGCGTCAGAGGCAGGGAGAACGCCTCAAGGGCCAGCTAGCTGAGGGTCCTGGGACCTGAAGTGTCCACTAATGAGGCTTGCTGTTCCTGCTGGGGGCTCGCCTCACGGGACAAGTTGGGCATGAGCTTGGGGGCGGAGAGTGCCGGAGGAAGTCATGGACTACTCGGGCAGCCGGTCGATAGGTAGGAGACACGAGCGTTGTGAACTGCCCCAACTCAGTGAGCCAAAGCAGGAGCTCTTCCGTGGTCGGACCGAAAGCGAGGGGGTCCACAACATGCTCCAGATCTAAAATGGTGGACTCCTCCGCCCACTCCAGAAGCCCAGGTCCTCCTCGTCTTCAGAACTTCCACCACCCAGTGGAGGTGCTGGGGGGGGTTGCATGCGAAGTTCAAATCAATTCAATTTTATTTATATAGCGCTTTTTACAACCAGGTTGTCACAAAGCAGCTTTAGAGTCCAGGTCTGAGCCCCTGGTGAGTAAGCCAAAGGCGACAGAGGCGTGGAAAAACTCCCTCGGCTGGAGGAAGAAACCTCGGGAGGAACCAAGACTCAAAAAGGGGAACCTGTCCTCCTCAGGTCGACCCAGAGAGAATGTCTCTGTACTTTTGGGGGGGCGGGGATTGGTGTGCATGCAAAGTCCTGGTCGTTGTTCGGGGGAAAAGGGAGGGGTTGTGCACATGCAGAGGCATGGCCATTGTCCGAAAAAAAAATCCAACAAGACTATAAATAATATGACAATAAAAAAGCGGCTCTGACAGAAAAACTGTCCACTGGTTCGACTCCAAGGACCGGCCATAAACTGTAGGAAGGGAATCACACTGCTAACACTTACTGGGCTAAGATACATGAGAAAATAAAAGTGTGCCAAAAGTTCCACGCCATTGCAGTACAGTGTAGCTACAGCATTTTTATGCATATAGAAATGCACGTAATGTTAGTGTGATAACAGTATAGATTCTATAGTTTCCAGAAAAGTAGGCCATGAGCCACCACTGATTGCAAAACATTATAGCAGTAATCTTCATGCTGAGCAAGTTTAGAGTTTGTTCTCCATCTAGTTAATTCCATTTTCCTATATACTTTATGTTTGTGTTTTAAAGCTGCAAAGTGGAATACACTACCAGTCAAAAGTTTGGACACACCTTCTCATTCAATGATTACCTTTGTTTTTATTGTTGGTTACATTTTGATTAATATTGAAAATATTACCTATTGCTGTGATGACAGCTTTGCACACTCTTGGCATTTGGCATGAATCAGATTCATTAGGTATCAACCTGGAATGGTATTTAATTAACAGGTGGTCTTCGTCAAGAGTTCATTAGTGGAATTTCTTGCCTTCTTAATGTGTTTAGGAACGTCAGTTGCGAGGGTTGGTACACAGATAGTAATCTACAGTTCTACTTCACATTTTGGCAAGAACCACTTAACTAAGTAAAATGAAACAACAGTGCATCATTACCTTATTACAAAACATATTCTGGTTTGTTTAACTCTTCTTTTTTGTTTACTGCATAATTACATGTGTTCCTTCGTCATTTTGTTTGTTTTCAATATTAATCTACAATGTAGAAAATAATAAAAACAAAGAAAAAACATTGAATGAGGTGTGTCCAAACTTTTGACTGGTGTATAATATAACAGAATGTAACAGAATTGGCAGTTACTGTCCTCATCCAAGTGTGCTGAGCTGTCCAATGATGTTGCATTATAAGCAGTTTGAAATTATGTGGTGACGTTTCATGTGGCTTGGAGAAAGTACGTGCTAGCTTTCACCCTCCTGGGGGTGGTGTCATGTGACTAAAGGAGTCCTAGCTAGTGATTGGAATTGAGAATTGCTACAATGAGCCATAGAATATTGTTTGCCCACTTTTTGATACATGGCACCACTTGGCTTTTTTTAGGACGGGTAATAATAAAATAAGCACTTATGGAAAAACTCAAATGTTGTGTTGGGTGTGGTTCTTGGGTGTGTGTGTGTGTGTGTGTGTGTGTGTGTGTGATAGTTTTTCCACCAGTAGTCTTGGGAAATATATTAGAGACAGCACACAGGTTGGCTTTGGAACAGCATGTGAATTAACTTCATTCCCTAATTTGTTCTTTTCAAGCCTCCACCACAGTTTAAAATACTCTCCTCTAAAATACAGAATTCAATAACCAGGCCACAGTTTTGCTTTCAAATAGCCTTGCTGTTGACTAAGTGAGCGAACTCCTACCATGGAAACTTTTGGTAAGCCTCATACTCCTTAACGCAGAAGGAGAAATTAAAGTAAGAGCAGTGAGTCAGTTGGGGCTGGTGCCCAGCAAGTGCTATTTTTTAGGAGCCCTTTGTGCTCTCGATGGCTGTGGAGACTTTGAGCTCAAGTCGAGAGCATGCTGAAGGTCCAAAGCAAACAAGGCAGCAGGCCACAGTCACAGTTTAGCTGGAACGCAGCTGAGAGCTGTTTGAGCAGGATGTTCTCTCTCAAATGCTGGAGGACTAAGCTTTTAAAAGATTATAAATACTGAAATCAGTAATTGTTTCAATATCAATAATACACTTTAGGTATTCTTCTTAAAGTGACTGTCCTGCTCTGTTCCTCAATTAAACATAAGCAGCAAGAGCTTGGACTTTGAAAACTTGCTACTTTGGTACACTAAGTGACAGCGTGCTACATATTGTCATACTCTCAATAATCTGAAATATGTAAGCTTTGCTTGATTGACTACACATGATTCTAATCAGTTGCGTAAAGTTGTGTGTGCATGAACACAAAAATGATGTCACAGTTTCTGAGTGTACTGTAGTGTTAAAATAGCCAGGAAGATACCTAATCAGACAAACTGGGCCTTTACTTTACAAAATATATTATACCAAACAAAAGACAATTACATAATTCCCTGAAATGATTCATATGGCAATTAATTGTCAGCCAAAATGTCATGAAATCACATATAGAATATGCCTTGTGTTTATGTGACATGCTTGAATGCTTTGACCAAAATAATTTACGTTTGTTGGATCACATGAATACACTGCTACAATAAAACACCCACAAACTGATCTGTAATGCGGGAGAACTGTTCAGTAAACACATATAGTGGTCTGTGTGATGGCTTATTTACATATTGCCAAACTTAGCATCAGTGCTGTCCATTATGAACTGGGTGGACCATCATTACAGTCAGACTAAATGTAGCATGCACTAATAGGTTTCAGCTGTCTGGTAGGTTTGGAGGGGAGGGAGTGTAGGGGATTAGGAGTTCATGGGGAGCATGCATGCATGCACACACGCATAAACACAGACACACACATATACTGCCCTCCCTCTCAAATGAGAGCTCCAAACTAATCCGCTCTTAGAACGTAGTGAAGACCCATAATGCATCACTTCCTCTCTGCTTGGCACCTCAGTCTACCCAGCAACTTAATCACAGGCTTATTGCTGCCCCCCAATCCCCTACCACACACAGTCATACAAACTTACACACTGGTCCACAAACACTGCTGACCCTGCAGGTCTAACAGGTTTGTCAGCCCACCGCAGTAATTAATTGAGTTATTTATATAACTATTATTCCCCAGATAGTGAATATCAATTATATTAATATCAGTTCATATCGACCACCCCTGTCCTAACTAACAGTCTAAATTTATGGTAAGCCTGTGGAAACTTTGCTAAACAGACCAAAGGATGGCCTGCCAAAGAGATGGCCATTATGCTGTTTCCTGAAGATTAGCCCAGGATATTGCTGATACCGGCTAGAAGCTTAACAGATGCAGGTCAGTTGGTAGAGACCGGCCAATCTTCTACAGCAACAGTGGGGTTTCAGTGTTATTTCACTATGTCACTCTCTCTCTCTGACAGCTGTTCCCCTTTCCTAGTAGGTCAGCCTCACTCCCTCCCATCTGCTAGACAAAACCACACCTCTTCCTGTACAAGCCATCAGACGAGGCCTCAGTCCCGCATACACAACCCTAAAGCCCGTCCACTTCCTGCCATGGGAGTCACAAAAATGAAAAGAAGGGAAAAAATAGATGTCAAATGTTCCACTAAACTGCACATGCTGTGACTAAGGCAAACATTACATTTAGATCATGACATGACACAATTTGCTTCTGTGTAGCAATTTTGTTTAATCCAGTCTTAAAGGAAAGAGGTACCACAGCTCCTGATTTGGCCCACAGGTCTATGCTGAAGTCTCATACTCCATTTACATTCTAAAGGTAGACTATGGTAAACTGGGTATTACCATGTTTTTTAATAGAGCAGTGAATTTTTCATTCGTATTTGAGGCTTGTTGCATACATTACCTCAGTGTGAGTGTTAACATTTTAGTGCTCATGGAAGCAGTGTTCCGCAACCCTGGTCTTCAAGATGTACCATCTTGCAGAGTTTAGCTCCACCTACAATCCTCCACACTTGCTCCAGGTATTTAACTTCTCCATAAGTCCTTGTGATATTTCTTCCTAAATAAAGTAATGAAAGTAATATTGTTTTTCCAGTGCAAGAGTTTTAGAAAATAACAAAACTAAAAAGTAAAGTAATGAATAAAGTAAAGAAAAGGGTAATAAGATTATTAGTCCAGGAAGTAGTCAGAAATGTAAAGTACAGTCATTAGTTTTTCCATTAGTTTGAGAGAAGTAATTAGTAATGTATAATGGAAAACTTTTTGAGTAAGTACTCCTAAAGGGATAGTTCATCCTGTAAATGTGGACTAGCATTAGTCCCATCAGCAAAAAGGGTTTTGGATGGTAGGGAATTTGGGGGAGTTACACCATTGCACTGCACACCAGCAAGAATGCCACTGTTTTTCCAGGTTACTACCAAAATTGATTATGAAGCTGTATGCTACCATTCATTGTAAACTTAATTAAAACACAAGCTAGTGTGAATGGAAGAAGTCTAGTTTAGGCCTTCATATGGGTAGAGCCCATAATAATGAGCCTTCAGTTAAAACTACAAATTATTTCTGCACTCTCAACAAGGACAGCAGAAGACAACCCAAAGCCACTATTTATTTAAATGTACATTCAGTTCCTACAAGAGATACGCATATCTATACAATTTCCAGAAAATATCTGGGAACAATAATCTTTGTGTGACCATACAGAACTGGCATAAATGTTAAGGCATGTATGAACTGTTTCTTTTTCTGCTTTCTTCCCTCTTCTCTTTCACCCAGAGAACAAACATTTAGAAGAAATCCTGCAGCTAGCCCCATCTGTCTGCAGTGCTGTAAACATGGCTGAAGGGGGTTATAAACTACAGCAATCTCTCCGAAACTAGCTCCAGCCATTTTTCACCTCTGCCATGGACCCAGCTTCACTATAAACACAGGAGAGGGACAGTCTCTGTGTTTATACTTCAGACCATTTCAAAACTTTTTGACCACACTGTGGCAGAGGCCTCACCATTCCAAGTCAAAAGAACAGGGTATGACAGAGAAACATCATTAGTGAGAGCACTCTGCAAGCATCGGAGAGGATCAGGATGATTCCACAAGCATTGAAGTATTCTAAACAAGTCACTCATCTACAATAAACAAAGGGCAATTCTTTCTTTTGAAATAAGGCAGATTTACAGGTTTTGGGATGAGGTCATGATTTTTTGTCATTAAATTATAAAAAATGGAATAGTTTACACAATTACTGTCTTGTCTTGAAAAAATATATTTTATAGAATTTTAAATATATATAAATATATTTTACCAGACTTTAAGCCATAGCTCACCCCCAAAACCCCCACCACTCAGTAGCCAGTTCTGTCGACCCCTCCTGCCAGCGCAAGCCAAAGACCAAGACAGAGAAAGAGAGAGAGAGAACACATTCCTCAGTCATTCTTCTTATTTTGTTTTTGAGTAGTACTGAGCTTGAAACGCCCATCCCTATTAACAATAAAAATGACTAGGTGTAGATCAGGTGCATAAGTACATAGAGCTGCAGACTGGTGGTACCATGTTCTATCCATTGAGTGGAATTGGAGGCTATTAACTTGGGCAAATACACATTTATCACTCACACTGCACGTAATCACTAAACTGATTTATGGAGAATGTACATTTCAATAGATTATGTTTTAACTGAGTAATCATTATCTCTTTATTTAATACACACCTTGTTTAGGCAGGTAAATACATTTACTATGCATGTAACCTGAGACTACGTGTATACAATCAGTCTACTCTCAGCCAAAACATTAGCTGACATTTGAAAACAGTCCATTTAAATCATTCACCTCATTAGCCATTTACACATGAACTGCCCTCTGATTCCACCTCTGTGAAAAAGTTTAGAACTAAAAAGCCACAACAGTAAGAGTGACACCTACTGCTGCCACTTTGAGTTGGTAATTTTCTTTATCAGTCATGTCCACAAATGTGTTTGTATGCCATAGATATAGCATCCTCTTCAAATGGTTCAACACACCAGTAAAACATCCGGCACAGGGGTGTAGGGATGGGCAGTATGACTATTGTGACTGTGATAACACACGACACTTAATACGTACTGTTAATGCTTTTTAAAACACTAAATAACGGCATGTATCCCTAAAAAGGTAGAAATTAAACCAACTACAGAGAGCCTGTAAACAAAATTAACAACCAGTGCATGTAATAAATGCCTAATTCTATATCAGCCGTTAACACCATTATCTTCTTTAAATTATTTTATTTTTTACCTATTGTTTGATTCCTCCTGTTATTTTGGCAAATGTTGAATAAAAATTTATTCCATGTACTGTTAGTTCTTCATGGCACAAGATTCAAGGTTCAAGGTTATTTTATTGTCATCAGCAGCTGTGGTGAGAAACATACAGTGACATTCACCATTCAACAGAGTGCAAGTAAAGACAGAAACAATAAAATAAATACAGACCAGCACAATACAGAAACAACGTAACAATAACGTAACGTAACAGTATAGTTTTTTGTGGGTGTACCAACTTATTTGCAAAGCTCAGAGAACTAAACATGAAGTGAACGTGCCTTCACAAATCAAATTATGCCTCTGCCACATTGTCCACTCTTGAAACGGTAATGTTCTATGATCCCTCTCAAAGGTTGGTCTTTCAGGACTTGAAAAGGGTGGGAAAAGCAGTTTAAGGACATTCACATGACTGCTATTGTGAGGACATGAACCCTCCATCCTGACGTCAGCTTGAAACAAAGTCTACGGCTGACTACTGCAGCAAACAGACTGAGGAAATAAAAGTGGTCATGTTTCAGCAGGGCAAAAATCTCCTCCTAGTGAATCAGCTGCGCGCTGGAATTTCCTAAAATTCATTCAAGGGTCTGTATAGCTTGGCACATATAGAGTAGCCAGGAAAGCTCTGGTGGTCTGTTTTTCAAGTTACAGCAAATATTTCAGGATCTGGCCTCATGACGGAAAGACAAAGCAGCATGACAGGCCTAGCAAAGCATTTGGCACAGCCTTGCTGAGTCCCTCAAAATGTAATTCTGAATTAACTCACCTGACCTACTAAATTCCATGTACATTCTTCTGAAGACCCCTATCATGACAGGCTCTCAGGGCAGCCCTGGAATCCCAACAACCAATGCATTTGTAACTACATAGTGCTAGCAGAGATGGACTTAACACATCCCTGAGCATGAAGTAAAGACACTATTGTGGGTTTGAGTACTGTTGAGTACTTTGAGTGATTCTTGAGTCCTTTCACAGTCAGACACACTACTTATGCAAACCTTGGGAATGTTTTGTTTTATTACGATAACACTGCTACATATTGTGATTGTGACGTCTTTCATTAGATTAAAGGGCCCATTACAACTTTTTGAAAAATTAAAGTAAAGTGAACCTTTATAGGTACGTGTGAACACACCACAGCAAAGCACACAGCGTAAACAATATGAAATTCTCTCTCTGCATTTAACCTTTTCACCATGTGAAGCAAGGGCCTGCCACCAATGAGGGGTGCCTGGGGAGCAGTATGTGGGGACAGTACCTTGCTCAAGGGTACCTCAGTGGTGACACTAGCAGTGCTGGGATACAAACCCACAGCCTTCTGATTACAGGGGCAACACCCTAACCACTAGGCCACCAGCTGCAGCAATAGTCTTAAAAGTATAAAAATGTACATTCAACACCCCTCATCCATACAGTCAACATATGAAAACTACACTGCAAAAACTTCCTGATTTAAAATCTGTTTTTGTGATGTCACAAAGTCAACATATTTACATACATCTCCTTATTCCACCTGTAGCTGTTTAGCCCCACCCTTTGGAAAGTTTAGGCCCTTTGGAATTTTTTTTCCTGGATAGTCCTCATATTTTATTCATGTCAAATTGATTTACCCCCACATTCAAAGCTAATGGTGCCAAATGGACCCAAAAAGGGTTCATTAGAGTGATGTTGGGAAAGAACCACTTTTGATTCCCCAAACAACCCTTCAGTGGATGATTCTTTAAAGAACAGTTCTGTAAATGGGATGCCAGAGTCTGAAGAATCATTTCAAATGCCACAATTGGTATAAAAGTCCTATACCAATAAAAGGTTCTTCCCAGAACCATATGTCCCAACCCAAACACCATTTATGAACCTTAGTTTTAAAGAGTGTACACATTTGAACTTTCTTCAGTGATCTGGTTTATCCACTGCTTGAAATATCACTTGCTTTTGTGAACAAATCAGCCCTGGGCAGTGAGGAGGAAACAGGCAGTTTAGAGTTTCAAACTGATCCTCCTGCAGGCCAAGGAGTCTGACTCATCCTTTCAGAGCCACACTGAGGGTGAATGCAGAGTTTCATGTGGACACTGAAGACCAGAGGGCACATGATCCAGAAGTCGCTGTAACTATTTCCTGTGATGAACTACTGTTCCTAAATGTCTCCTTTTCCTCAATATGTTTTAAGAAGACCAGTAGCTAAGTAACTATTTAAGGTTAAGGAAAGGTTGGCTAGAGGAGAACATAGGGGGCAAGTTGTGCAACTGAAGAATTAAGGAGAGAAATCCATGTGCAGATTTAGCTCTGAGGAAACACTTTCCAGATGTGGTCAATAGACCTTAGAGGTCAAGGGTATGAGTGTGAATGTTTGGGCATCCCTGGTCAACTTACATGTTTTGTTGATTTTCTAAATGAAAAGAGGTTAACACATCCTCTACAAAAAACAAACATAGGACATTAGTTTGATGAGCAGTTTAAATTTCATTTTTATTTGGGTTTTAAAAGATTGGGTTTAAAATTCGGCAAACAAACAGTAACTGTGTGTTAAAATGTGTAGGTGTGTTATATACTGGAGGTGTTCAAACTTTTGCACTGTATCTAAGTTATAATCAATATGTACATCTGAAAATGTCTTTTATTATTTTATAAAGTGTTTTAACATTTTTATCCAAGGTGGCCAATAACTTAATTTTAACCATTAAGACACTGATTCAAATGTTCTATGTTTTGTTTTTATTTCATTTTCCATGACGTTTGGATGGGTCTGTATATTCTTACATGACAATTTTCTTTGTTGATCCTTTAGAAGGAAACACTGTATTGGCGCTCATTCAAAAGGCAACACAGGGCTGAAACACACCTTAGAGCT
>JBBPCX010000114.1:4933642-4971544 GCA_037974365.1 Hydrocynus forskahlii
ATACACACACATAGTCATGCATGAACATACCACAGCACACAGTGTGAACAACGTGAAATTCTTATGTTTCTTATCCATATTTTTATTTCTTTAAACAAACTTAAACACAAGGCACTAGGGCCAGTATAACTTTAAACAAAAGGGAAAAGGAGAACTCAATGCACATCCAGCTTGACGGCTGACCCACACTTGAAACTAAAACACAAACCCTTTTATAATGAACTCAAAATCCACCCACCAATAACCAAACTCGAAACACTTAAACCAAACACAGCTGTGACTCATCTTTTCCTCTTACATAACCCCTTCAAAATAAAAGCCCAAAACATACCCCAAATGCAAACTTAAACAACCATCACAGACCTCAGCCCTGACAGTACCCCCCCTCCTACAGCGCACCACCGGCGGAGGAGGGGGAGGGGGAGGCAAAGGGCCGCGTCCCACGGGCCCCACCCGGCCGTCTGCCCCAGGATTACATCCTGGCTGCCGCTCCGCATGGCCAGGGTGGCCCAGGTGGGTCCCATGGGACTCTCCCCTCTCTGTCCTCAGGGGTGGAGCCCCTTACTGGGAGCCCCTTACTGTCCTTGGGGGCGGAGCCCCTTACTGGGAGCGCCTTACTATCCTCAGTGGTGGAGCCCCTTACCGGGAGCCCCTCACTGTCCTCAGGGGCAGAACCCCCAACCGGGAGCCCCTCACTGTCCTCAGGGGCGGAGCCCCTTCCCGGGAGCCCCTCACTGTTCCCCTGCACGTAGCCTCCACCGGGGAGCCCCTCTGCAGGGAGCCCACCGCTGTTCTCCCGGACGGAGCCTCCTCCAGGAAGCCCCTCACTGTTCCCCTGGACAGAGCCTCCTCCGGGGAGCCCCTCCCTGTTCCCCTGGGTGGAGACTCCTCTGCGGAGCCCCTCTGCAGGGAGCCCACCGCTGTTCTCCTGGACGGAGCCTCCTCCAGGAAGCCTCTCCCTGTTCCCCTGGGTGGAGCCTCTTCTGGGGAGCCCCTCTGCAGGGAGCCCACCGCTGTTCTCCTGGACGGAGCCTCCTCCGGGAAGCCCCTCTGAGGGAAGCCCCTTGCTGTCCTCGGGGGTGGAGTCCTCTCCACTGGCTCCACCTGAGACTTCGATGACCCCAATACCCCCCCCAAAAAAAATTAAGGGGAAGGCCTCCTTCCTCTGATGGAGTTTCCGGCCCCTCGCTAGCCTCTAAAGGTCCCTCACTAGCCTTTATGGGCCCCTTACTGGCCTCTCCAGGCCCCTCATAGGTGGCTATAGGCCCTTCACGGGTGGCTACGGCTAAGGCTACCGACCTCTCAGCTTCGGCTAGGGCTACAGGCCTCTCGGCTAGGGCTACCAGCCTCTCGGCTAGGGCTACCGGCCTCTCGGCTAGGGCAAAAGCTACAGGCCTCTCGACTAGTGCTACAGGCTTCTCAGCTGGGGCTACGGCGACAGGCCTCTCAGCTGGGGCTAAGGCTGCAGACCTGTCTGCTAGGGCTAAGGCTTCAGGCATCTCCGTTAGGGTTAGAGCTTCTGGCCTCTCTGCTAAGGCTAAAGTTTCAGGCCTCTCTGTTAGGGCTAATGCTACCAGCCTCTCTGCTAGGACTAAAGCTTCAGGCCTCACAGGTCAAGGACCCTGACTGTACACCGGCGGGAGGACTGAAAGAGCACCCCCATCCGACGCCTTTGTCGAGGGGCTCAAAGGCCTTTGTACCCGCTTCCTCCTTGCTTGCAGAGGTGCCGGCCACCTTTGGCCGTTCCGCCCAGTCTCGAGAAATCCGCTCAGCGAATTCCCCCATAAGCTGATCTTGTTGATCAGGGGTCAGCTCCGTGTCTCGCCACGCCGCAAAGGTGGCGCCTGCCTTGGGTTGATGGTGGGTCAATCTGTCACGTTTTCCCCTTCTCCCCAAATGATGGCAGGCGCGGAGGCAGACGTCCATGCTTTCCATATTTTTCATTTCTTTAAACTTAAACACAAGGCACGAGGGCCAGTATAACTTTAAACAAAATGGAAAAGGACAAACAAGGGTGGCCTCTAGTGGCCATCCACTTTCACAGACCTCAACCCTGACAGTAAGGTGTCAGTTCCTCATGAGGTTAAATAGTATTTCTGCCAACATTCTGTAAAGCTTGTCCAGCCTCTACCAGAGAACAAGTCTATAGAAGAAGTATGCGCATATCAACTGGAGTCCATCATTTGTAATCATGCAGGGATATCTGGAAATACTTTAATGCAGAGGGGCAAACCCAGGGCCTTCTAGGCCTTCACAAAAAGATTTAATGTCATTTTTGGTTAATTTAGTTAATTAAACATTAAATGAAAAGTATCCAGTCAGATTTGTTTTCATACTGTGGTGTCTAGGTAGATATAGCCAGCTCTTCCATTGGTTTGACCCTCTTCAGGAAGTCCTAGAAACATTTGATATTGAAGGCCTAGCTTTAGTACAGTCGTCACTGCTATTGTTGAACTCTGGTGTGTTAGGAACTTTTTAATTTTTTTTTTAAGTGCTTCTTTTTCATATATTTTTATCCTACCCTTTGGGAAGCAGGTAACAGTATACTCTACCTGATCATGAGAGACAGTTATCTTCTCCTCCAGCCGATTCAGGAGGCTCTCGATGGCTAACATTCTTTTGCTCAGCTCGTTAATCTGCATCAGAGCAATGGAGACCCACCGATAGGATGCAAACAAAACAGCCTTTGTTAGTGACCCCAATGCAGGTCGCAGAAAGCAGAACCCAATTAGCTTCACATTTTGTGATTCATTTCACACTTAACCACTTAAATCACTCACTCCATCATCAGGTCTTGCCTTGAAACCCTCTATAGCATCATTCACTTTTTAAAAATAATGTTTAATATGTCTTTTAATGTCTTTAATACTGCATATTCTCTGTCATGATGTTGCTACAAATTGCACAGTCATATTTATTAAATCATAGAAATTACAATAAAAACCTGACTTGATTTGACCAATGCCCTTGTAGTCTTACTCAAAATGCTAATTGTTTTTTCATGCCAGGTAATGGCATACCGGAGGAGCGTTCTGGTGAATGTTCTCCTGGGAGGAGGTGCTGCGGCTACGGCGGCGGGAAGGGAGCTGATAGCCAGGATAACGATACCCATCCTCCTCCTCTGAGGTGTCAAGGTAATAAGAGCGCTGAGGCAAAGAGGAGTTGATCTTGGACAGAGAACGAGCCCGTACCATCCTGTGCTCAAAGTGGACATCATCTAGACAAGAGGGGAGAAGGACTGTTACATTATCTTTTTTTAGAGATGGACAGAAAGTAATACAGAGAGAAAGCCTCTGAATGGATCAAAGAGATAAACAAACTACTATTTTGTACATACAAAGTAACACAGAAATTAAACCTACAAACCTAATAGATGTCATGTACTGGTGCCAAGGGAAGACGCAGATGCAGGATTCCATAGTTTTTCTTTATTCATAAACAAAACAAACCAAATGGCATGAGGGCCTACACACAAACAAAAGATTACCCTTGATGACCAACAGAACACCCGAACCAAAAAATGGTGGACCAACACCTATACACAAAACAAAGGCCCTTAAATACAAATAGCACTGAACCAAGAACAAACCAAAACACCCAATCACTTAACTGTGCTGGTGTACGCCCCTGTCAAAATAAAAGCCCTACAAACAGAAGGAACGGCCTCTCGTGGCCGCTGACCATGGACATGACTGTCCCCCCCCCAACAGCGCCATCTGGGGTGCCAGGTGGGCCACAGGCCCACACAAGGGAGGAGATGAACCAGGCAGTGGCAAAAAACGCGGACCCTGTGGGCCCCACACGGCCGCCTTCCAAAGGGGGTCCCTCTGGCCTACCTTCACATGGCCAGGGTGGGCCCTGCTCATCCGCTTCTCCCAAAGTCCCTGCAGATGAGGCCCCTCCATGTTCATTGTCCATGCCCTTTTGCAGGACCCCTCAAGGGCCCTGCAGGTCCTCAGAGTCCTAGACCCCTTGTGGGCCCCTTGGGGCCCACCTGTATGTCCCCTACTACACCCGCTCAAAAAATTCATGGCGGAAACAACCCAACCCTCAATGGCACTTGGGGTCTCCATCCACTCCAGGGCGGTGGTGGCCACTACGACTCTAGCCCAGAAACGGGAACTCGGCTGCGGTTTCAGGAGTTGGGGCTGCAGCGTCTTGAACAGGGGCTGCATTGTCACAAACAGGGGCTGCAACGTCACGAAGAGGGGCTGCAGCGTCAGGACCCATGACAAGGGCTGCAGCTTCGGGACCCATGACATGGGCTGCCGCCTCAGGACCAGTGACGTGAGCTGACCCGTCAGGACCCGTGACAAGGGCTGCAGCTTCGGGACCCATGACAAGGGCTGCTGCTTGGAGCTTCCAGTATGGGCTGGAGCCTCATCCTCCGGGCTGGCATTGGTGCTGGTGTGATCGCCAGCTGGGTCGCTGGCTTTGGCGCACTCTGTAGAGCCGTGAGAGCCCATATCCTGGGTGCAGGCATGGGCGTGGGCAGGCGTAGGCACTGGTGGCTGCGTGTTCTCGACAGGTGTGGGTGCCTGCCTCCTGGGTACTGGTTTGGGCGGAGCCTTTTTACTCTGGCTCCTGGCTCGTTGGAGCAACCAGCATGGGGGCAGCCATCTTCTGCATGAGCTTGTGGCCACGGAGGTGGTTTGCCGAACCGGGGTGAGTCAGTGATCACAGCCATGGGTGGACAAGCTCCTGAGGAAGTTGTGGACTTATGGGGCGGCTGGTCACTTGGCTCACTTCCTACGCCCCCAACCTGAGGAACTCCTGCTTCACCAACTGGCAAGCCTTTGCGACAACTCCCCTCTGGCTGGGCCAAAGACAAGTGAGCCAGTGAATACCTCCGGCAACAGGATCGTTGGCACGGTGGCTACAGATGTCCCAATATGGATCATCCTCATCCTCAGAGCTGAATCCACCCAGCAACTCCGCAATGGAGAACCGACTCAGTGTACCCTTGTCAAAATAAAAGTCCTACAAACATAAAGCGCGGCTTCCCTTGGCCGCTGACCATGGACCTGACAGGAGAATCTTTTTCAATGTAGTCTTAGGCTTTTAGGGCCTACTGTATGTATGAGCCACAGTATACTGCTCAAAAAATTAGCATTTAAGTGTTCCCTTTAATTTTTTGAGCAGTATATATATATATATATATATATATATATATAAATGTGTGTGTGTGTGTGTGTGTATTACTCCATATTATATATAATACCTTGGCGTGAGAAGCGGTCTAGACTCTTCCTGCGGTTAATGCGATGGTTAGGATAGTGATGGTACATGTCAGGGGTGTATTCAAGATCATTTCGGGATAGGCCACGTTCATCCTGAATATACTGACAAAGGTAGGAAATAGGCTGGTAAGTCAGTGCCAACTGGCTGTAAAGACCATGTTTTATGGGAATACAATGTATTTGAAATAAAGCACTCTTGCCTGCACAGACTGGCGCCGGGAGTGGCTCGCAGATTCATCCATATCCAGGTCAATGGGGTGGACAGAGAGCAGACGCTTCGTTTTCCGCATCTCAAGAGGACAAAGCATTGAGGATTTAAAGATTTATGACATGGTCATTGGTTATATGAAAATATGAGGTAAGATTTCTACCTGCTTATAGCATTGGGCTTCTGTTGCATCCAGATGGTCATCATCATGGCCATTATACACGTCTAAAAATATACAATTAATTTTGTGTTATTTGAGGGGTAAGCGTATATGTGATAATATGTGAGAATATGTAATCTGTATCATATTGCTTATGTCATTATCATTATCTATATACTTTCATCTTGATTTTTCCCCGTTTCTTGTTATACTGAATAAAATAATGTCTTCAAGTATCACAAAATACTTGTCAAAGGGCCCACCTTTCTATCGGATAGCAAATTTACATCTTCTGACTTGCATAAAAGTTTCATTGTTGTTAGATTTGCATCGTTGGAACATAATTCAATTGTCAACTCACTGCGGATGTCTGGCATGCTTTGTGTGTCATCATCACGGCGATCTGGACAAACAAGGGGGAATAATATGAACACTAATCCTGTGCCTTCTGGAAACAACACAAGCTGGTGGAACCCTAGCATTAGCATTTCATTCCAGCAGACTTTTCATGGAGCCAGACAGCCAGCCAGGACCCATAACAGGGAAGCCATTCAGCTGCAGGTTGGGGTATTAGTATTTGTGAAGAATCTATTTGTTTCTTGTAGTTATATGGCTCAAACTGTAGCACATCAACTGCTCTCGTCATTTGAAACTCTGGTCAAATGATTTGGTTCTTGATAGGCCTGCACATGTTTAAATATGACAGTTAACCTTAGTCTGTATTTACCATGCTTACTTTGAAATGTTGGAAAAAAATTAAACATAGAACATAAATGTGCCTATTTAAACATAAACTTTTGCACAGGTCATGTTTCTTTTTTTCCAGTTTGCCATTAAACAGTATTTGTGCATTTAAATGTGTTCAGAGTAAATAACAGTGCTTAGGTATGGGGTGGTCATTGGTTTTAATGACATACAACAATATTGAAGCTAACATGAAGCTTTCAGACTGCAATGTCCATGTAACATGTATCAACATGCAAGGCAAGCAGCTTCAACAGACCACACTCAGACCATAGAACAACATGTGATCTGCTATTGCCTCAGCACTGTGGGTACAGCCCTCTATCTCAGATCAACAAATCACTGACCCAGTATCCTTCTTAGAGGCACAAAAAGCATGACCAGTCCTGTCAGGCGGGTCTGATAGCCTTTCATGGGAAACATAATGTTTATGGGCTTCACACGGACCCTCTAATGTCATATGACTCCATGGTGAATCATTGCTCATGGCTTTAGCTATTTGCTGCAAGGCAGATAAGAAAACAAGTCTCTTTGAGTCTGCATGTAAAGTCAGATGCCTGAAAAATAAACAGTATTGATTCCAGAAGACCAAACAAATCTGTGTGCTGAACTGTGCAAAACAATAAAGAAGTGAGTCTTCAGGAGTGTAAAGTGTGTTGTGTTTGCTTGGCATATCCATGTAAAAGCATGATAGCATGGTGCGATGATGTGAAGAGTCATTCTGACACATTGCAGGTTATCAGCATGCTTTTTATAGCACCCACCCTCTTCGTTTAATCTCTTGTAGAGTGACCTCATCACCTTGGCACTGCCAAAGCGCTTGAAGCGAGAGCGCATGTTGTCATGGTACCACCCCAGGGTTCCAATTTTCAGGACCCTGTGTGAATGTAGTGTAAGATTAATGAAGTTGAGATTATATTCACTCACTGGTCATTATACAATGTCTGCATTCACTATAGTATATAAACACTGACAAGCCACACCCACCTTGTGGCAACACTCGTCAATTTGATATTGTTTGGAGATGGATACACAGCAGTGACACATGGTAATGGTATGAGAGGCCGTATAGGACATTATCCATACTTGGTCTCACACATACACTACTATACTCTTTCACAAACACAACTATACTCTCTCACATACACTACTATACTCTCTCACATACATTACTATAGTCTCTCACATACATGAATGAGTATAGTGGAGTATGAGCAAGAGTATGATACTAAGTGCGAGACCCAGAGACTATAAGTAGTGCATGTGAGACAGTATAGTGGTGTGTGTGAGAGAGTATAGTTGTGTTTGTGAAAGAGTATAGTAGTGTATGTGAGACACTATAGTGGTGTGTGTGTGAGAGAACTATAGTAGTGTACGTGAGAGAGTATAGTAGTGTATGTGAGAGAGTATAGCAGTGTATGTGAAAGAGTATAGTAGTGTATGTGTGAGACCAAGTATGGATAATGTCCTATACGGTCTCTCATATAATGGCTTGTGTATATGCTAAACAAAGTGTCTCATGCCCAGTGGGGCAGCTGAAAGTTTAAGCACTGTATCTACTTACTGTTCAAACCATCACAGACATTGATCCACCTTGTAGATGTGAAGTTATCAGTGATAGTTTATCTGATGTTTCACAGATTGTGTTAGTCATCCTCTAGTACTAAAGTCCTAATCCCAAAGGTATAACAAAGTGCTCCATTACTCAGACAACATGGGCCTACTGCTCTACAACTCAATGCCAAAGAGCTTTATACTCCTAGCTGATGCTTAGCATTGGGCTCATGTGTGGTTGTTCCAAAGTATCCTGTTCTATTCTAACTATGCTTTTCTATTTAGAAGCATCAAGCTGTGTGAATTGAATTGAAGGATATCGACACTTTTAGACATACAGTATTGGTGTACATTGTTGGTCACCTACAGCTTATCATGACCATCAATAGTTTAAAGCCCCCTCCCACCAAAACTGGGTCACCAGTGGCCAGATTATTTAAATGGTGGACCATTCTCAACACAATAGTGACATGGTAGTGTGTGTTGGAACAGGTGTATCAGGCACAGCAGATTTAAACATGCTACTGTCACTTCTAAGTTAGGACTATAATACCAAACCAAAAATATCCAGCAGACTTTGGTCCTTAGGTCAGAAACTGACCACTCCTGAAGGTCTAGTCGGCATGAAAAAAGCTGCAGAAAAGCTGTGGAAGAGATATAAACTCTAACTGTATACCTACAAGGTAGCCCAACAAACTAGATATATCTAATAAAGTGGCCAGCAGGAGTACACAGTGATTAAAAACCCTTGATACCATTGTCAGTATCACTGAGGTGCTGAGAACCCCAGTATTATCTGGTTAGTGGTGGACCCATGGTGGTCTCTTTCATTTGGTGAAATGTGTAGAGGGGGCTACAATCAATAATTGCAAAATAACAAAGTATATGTATGGTCCTATATAATAAATATATATTTAAATGACCAATGTAAGTGCCCATAAGCTCTGTGACACTTCCCAAAAAGAGTCTTACCGGGACATTCGACACGGGTCACACACCCAGCCACGTTCTTTCTTGTTGTAGCGGCTGCAGGTCTTGCAGGTGTAAAGGCAACAGTCCAGGCACTGGCGTTTGCTGTTGACTAAGAACTTGAATGGCTGCAAGCAGTGGATGCAGTGGGAATCGGCAAGGTTAGACTGAGAGCCCAGCAACTCCCTCTTTGTGTCTTCCTTCTCAATTTTAGTCCTTAACGCCCTGAATCACCCAGAACAGGGGTAAAATAGTGTAGCAGGAAAAAATAAAGAGTGCTTGGATTATTTAATTGATTATGTAGGATTATCATAGTCTGGTTCTCCAGGCACAGATTAGGCCTAGAGCTGGACTACATTATAAAGGTCCATCTGACATGAAAGTAGGCAACTAACCTTACCTAAATCACCGTTCTTGCAGTAATGAGCCCTGACCCCATCCAACACCTATGGGATGAACTGGAATGGAGATTGCGAGCCAAACCTTTTTGTCCAATATCAGTGCCTGACCTCATAAATGCCCTATAGAATTAATGGGCACAAATTTCCACAGAAACACTCCAAAATCTTGTGGAAAGCCTTCCAAGAAAAGTGGAAGCTATTATAGCTGCAAAGGGGGATGAACCCCCAATTAAAGTCTATATTAAATGTTGTATAATTAAAGTCTCTGTTGGTGTAATGGTCAGGTGTCCCAATATTTTTGTCTATATAGTGTACTTGTTTGCGCTCTACTGCTTAAAAATCTACTTTTTCATAAGACTAGACTAAACCTAGAGTCAGAAAGCTGACCTCAGTCAGCAATATGTCAACATTAACAGCTGACAGCAGACATAAAATCTGACAATGAGAAACGTGGTTCACGGGATGGGGGAGGACGGGCGAGGGCATCTTTTTCAGACATGAACAAATAAAAAAGCAGCTTCCAAACAGAGGGCTCTTTGTGAGAGGCTAAAGAATAGTTCTCACAGCATTTTGTTTTCCCAGGCAAGAGCCACAGATATGCCTTGTGACTTTGCCATGATCATCACAATGGGAGCAGCCTCACAACATAAGGCTCTTCCCCCTTACATTTTGTTGCCCCTAACATATTCTATAGAAAGAACAAGGCGTGAGCGGTCATGATATGGCTTGCATATGCCTCAGAGGGATCTAAAGTCACTAATAATAGAGTGAGAGAATTCTGTAGTTGGTCATCTAAGCAAACTCAGATTGTAGGAATATGTTATAACTGACAGTTCTTTCTAAACAGGTTTACAGTCACTCTCCCAAAGTAAAGTCTATACAACTCACCCTAGCCTCTCCTCTTCTTTCTTTCTCAGCTCAAAATCTCTCTGGATGACCTCCCACACATGCTTGGCCTCCTCATCCGTGAGTCTGGACAGGTCCAGTTTTTTATCCATACTAGAGCTTCACTCCTCAGTGAAAAAACCTACAGAACACAAATGAAGTTAGGAGGTAAAATGCTTCAGCTTAATTAGATTCAAATTTATGGCCCCACTTTATTAGGATAGTACAGCAATATATAGATTTTTTGCAGATGTGTGGTGATTCTCAACAGTGTTAAGTAAAACAGTGATACCAAATGAATACACTGATCAGCCACAACATTAAAACAGCTAAAAGTGAAGTGAATAACACCGATGATCTAATTATGACGGCACCTGTCAAAAGGTGTGGGGTATATTAGGCAGCAAGTGAACCATCAGTTCTTGAAGTTGATATGTTGGATGCGAAAAAAATTGGCAACATGTGAGGGAGTTAAACTGCATCTAAAATCTCATGTGCTGGACAAACCTGACCAATTAAAAGGTCTTAAAGGATCTTGGTGCCAGATTCCACAGCACACCTTGATGGGTCATAACTGTTTTGGTGCCATGAGGGGGACCTACACAATATTAGCCAAATAATTTTAGTTCTATGGCTAAAAAAACTATGCATTTACACATATTAACCCATTCAGTCTACAGTTTACCCGCTCATCCCCTCACACACACTTATAAACAGTTTGTCACCAAGTGTTTGAATGAGGTGTAATACAGGGCAACAAATCAGGGCAGTACTCATTTGCATAGATCTGTCTTAAAGACACAGTCTGTATAATTCAAAAGGAAAAAGGGTAAATGGTCTTGTAAAATGAATTATGATTATTTTTGATAAATAACCCCCCCCCACACACACACACACACATATTATATATTATAAACATTATAAACTCCCCTGGGGGAAAAT
This sequence comes from Hydrocynus forskahlii, assembly GCA_037974365.1. NCBI lineage: Eukaryota > Metazoa > Chordata > Actinopteri > Characiformes > Alestidae > Hydrocynus > Hydrocynus forskahlii. The sequence goes on from JBBPCX010000114.1 coordinate 4,944,746, forward strand.
ACAATATTAAAGGTGTAATTAAAGTAAGCCACCATTTACTTATAATAATAATACATATAACTTTTGTTGTTCTTGTTGTTGTTACTTATAATAATGTGCCATAATAATCCCAACCATTTTCAGAATTAACATGATTAAAGGCATGTATTATCTGATTGCATTATAATGACCAGTGTGCATGCATTCCATTAAGACAAATGTTGCCAAAAACAGCAAAATAATACTGCCGTCTGCAGATATGCTCTGATCCATAGTATTAACTCACTGTGGCTCTTTAAAGCCACTGGTTCTGCAGAATTGTAATGATTCCTGCAATGAGTCAGAAGTAACTGAAATAAATCAAGCATGACAGGTGCCTAATGTTCTTAAGCAGCCGTTAGAAACACAGCCAAGCCCTTGATCTGTGGGACACTAAGCACAAGCCTTTCTTATGCACTCCAGTGCTGCTCCGACTGCAGAAAGAATCCGTATTTTACATCAGTATTAAAAGATAATATGCAAACTTTCTCGGCAGCTGCTATGACAGCCTGGATGTCAGTAGTTTGGTAGAGTTACCTGTGTCGTTCCTGTGGAGAGCAGCTGCTGAAGCCCAGTCCCTCGAAGCGGAGCAATGAAATAAGCTGAAATAGTACGGCTGTGTTTATCACATGCTTATATTTTCAAGCAAAAAAAATAAGGGGGGGAGAGGATACCCGCCAAACCTCCCGTGAATGGAGCTCTTTTTTTATTTATTGGAGCTGGAGCAGGACTGTAGTGGAGGACTACTGCTTGGAGAAGAACAAATCCATTGTGGAAACTATGCAGATACTGCAAACTATTTTACTTTTTGTAAAAAAGTGTGCTTTATTTGCTAATATTTTGATTATCTCAAGAAATGTTATTTAGTAAACTTTGCTCACCCCATCGCATAACATTTTGTGTTCCCCAGTGAGTGAAATTTATTGGACTAAAGGACTATACTGTACAATAAACGACTATAATATTAGCAACTCACAAAAAGTAGAAAATATTAGGAACAATTTTTATTAAAAAAATGTAATAAGTAAGATTTCTTAAAACTTTGCTAAATTGACAAAAATATTTAAATATCTTTGCTTACATTTTGCTTATTTCAAGTAATGTTACTTTACAGAAAATTTGACTTAATTGCATCACAGCATATAAAGGCACTACACATTGTTTTTTTGGTACACACTGTGTAGCACAGTCACACTGATAGAAGAGGACAGAAAGAGTTTATTGAAAATAAAATGTTTAACTTCATAAGTAAAAAAATCTGCCAGTGGTGTGAGCAATGGGTTAGTTTGTCAAATTTCTTAAATTAAGGAATAATAGTTCTTCATCTCCCTAAATCTTTAAACCAACAAACAAATTTTAGGTAACTCCCCAATCAAAATCTTCTAAAGCAGCCTCCCAAGTGGCCTCTTTGGTGGTGTGGCCTTGACTGAATGGAAGAATTAGATTCGACACCCCTGCAACCCTGTGGATGTCCTCAGTAACATGTATGTTAAGTCTGCACGTCCACAGAATGCTGGGCAACTGTTACCAGCAGACTTGACAATCATGATAACACTTGAGTTACTGAGTTATTATAAGGCTATAATCTACCAAAAGCAGCCGTTATGACAATTGACACTGATTGGAAGGAGCTTTTTAAAATGTTTATGTCGTTGTCATGAAACGCTTTACACAGGAGTCATAAAGCCTTATGAATACTGGCCTTCAGTGACCTGTTACCAGTGAATTGGCAGGCCTCCAAACTGACTTCGGGTCAGCCTAATTGTGCTTTGTAGGCCAGCGACGCAATGCACATGGCAAGGTGACAGAAAGAAAGATTCTATTTACTGTACGACCATCTACAGGCAGTGCCCGCTGTGTCTAAAAATGATCTGTGGATATTTTTACATGCCGAGGCTCTTAAATGCATGCTCTGCAGAATCTCCAGCCATATTTTTGAGTCAGAGCGCACCTCTTTTACTAAAAGTAGAATGAGGTAGAATGGAAAGTTCAAACTGTAGAATATTCTTCTTTCTGTCTAAACATTTTCTCACTTATTCCACAGCAATAGTTGCATGTAGCATAAAAGTAATAATATAATTATTTTTAATATAGTCTTTTTTTTCTTTTCAGTATTTTTACCAAACTGCAAACAGTCACATGCAACGTTTTGGCAGCCAATGTCAAATTAGTAAGATCACATAAAAATAAATACACACCCTCTACAGAGAACACATATAATTATTGTGTTTTTCTGCAAATTTTGTGCACCACTTCTGTTTATTTGCTGAAAACAAATTAACACTACAATAATAAAATATGTGCCTGAAATGTCCCTCGACAGCGGCCACTAGAGGCCACCCTTTTCCGCTTTATGTGGGACTTTTGTTGTGAGTTTCTGTATGAGCTATTGGTTCTTGGGTTTAGTTTAAGAGTATTTAGTTCAGTTTAGGTTGGACCATTGTTGTTGGTCCACTGGCAGACTACAGACTTTAGTTTCGAGTTTACTGTCTCTGGTCTCTGGTCATGCCATGGTTTGGAAAATAAACGTTCAATCTATTCAAAAACGTGCTGCAATCACGCATTACGCCTTTTTTTCGTGCTAGGACAACGCTTCACTGCCCCATGTATTTTAATGCGCACTGCGTAACACTGCCTTTATCAACGCTAACTGCGGTGACTGAAGGACAGTAGGAGAGAAATTTGCGCACAGCGACTTAAAAGAGTTTTTTACCGTCTTTGCCTCCAGTTCATGAGTTGATTCCTTATCGTTTTTGTTTGCAAAGTGGTTGAAAAAGGTTGGAAAGCTGTGAGACAGGGAAAGTCCCTAACCTTAACCCTAACACAAACAGTCACCAGTTAGCGCTGATACTGGCGGTGTCACACACTACGCATTAAAATGAATAGGGTAGTGAAGCATTGTCCTACCATGAAAAACAGGCCTAAAGTGCTCCTGCTATCGATACACTTTGAAAGTACATTTGATTTACAGTGTGTATTGATTTACACCATGTCTTCTGGTTTAAACGCAGGGATGATATTGCTGTGTTTACGAAAAAGGCTACTTATAGCAGTGTGACCTTTCCTGATCCCTGCTGCAGAGGTTCTGTGCATTCATGTCCGTTACACAAGGCCCTTTCTCAGGTCATGACTTGCTTTGGCCTTTTGCCCGGTGAAAGGGTGGGTGGGGACAGAGAAGGTGTCCTTCAGTGCGCAGTGGCAGGGGCTGAGGGCAGGCTGATTAACAGCTCTAAATTTAGCTGCATGCCTCTGTTAGCCAGCCAGGGGAAGTCCTGCTCTTATTTAGAAAGCTTCTAGTCGCTCTCCTTCAATGCATAAGACATGGACGGGTCAGTCCAGACATGCTGGCAAGATGTTGTTCTGTTGGTAAAAATGAGAGCTAGAAAGAAGTAGGAAGAGGTAGATCTTCCAGTTTGCATAAGACCCTAACAGCTGTTTCAGAATGCAGCAGCTTGGTTGGTCTTCAACCAGCCCAAAAAGGTGCATGTCACCCCACTGCTAATTGACCTATATTTGCTACCCATGACTGCCTGAATTAAATTTAAGTCACTCTTACCTACAAAGTGACATCTGGGTCTGCAACCAGCTACATTAATCAAATCACTCAGGCAATACTCCTATAAAAAGACTGTAGCACTTAGAACACTCCTCTGGTTCTCACACTGTCCTGAAAGAGATAAGTCTTTATTCGTCCCACAAGTGGGAAATTTCCATAGTTATGGCAGAAAGTTGACAATACAAAAGTAAGAGCAGCAAAAAAACAATAGAATAAAGCTATATAACACAATAGTATATAGTAGAGCCCTGCATTGGGAGAGGGACCCAACGCAAATCTTGCGGGTTTTGGCGGGTTTAAGGGTGCCGCGGGTGGGAGAAACAGGACAGCGGACAGGAGCGTACGGGATAAAAATAGACAGCGGGTCCCAAAAGTGTTAGCAGAATGGAGGATGCAGTTGAAGTTGTCAATAAAACTAAGAAGGGAGAATATAAAACAAAATTAAAGATTGGGAAATCGGAGATATGTGAAAACCTCTAAACGTTAACAGACAAAGAAGGTGAAGAGCTGGACTTTGTTGTGCAAAGTATGGCAAAGCGCTTGTCTGCAACAGGCAGAAACCTGGCACTTCAGGATTGAGGCATAAACAGTTCCCCCCTTACATGTTGAGCAAGAGACTACTAACAAATGTGGCGAACTGTGCTGTAAAGACATTCAGCCTTATGATTTTGTTGCCGGGGATGGCTTTACTGACAGCATGATGTTAATACTGCTGCTTAATATGGCAAGTTTAATGTTAAAGACATTCTGCCTCATCCAACAACTGTATCAAGGCATGCTGAGAGAAAAGCTCTGGAGGTACAGGCATCCATGCCAGCAGAGATTAAATTTACAATTGAAAAGTAAGGATGTGCTATTACAGCGGATATCTGGACAGAAGATTACCACAAAACATTCATATCCAGCACTGTCCACCACACGAATGATGACTTCAAGCTGGTCTCGAGGGCGCTGTTTGTGGCTCTCTTCGTGTTTCACATCCTCTGCATGCCAGTGTGTGCCAACAATGTAAAATAACAGAGCATGGATAATTTTTTCCATGGATCATTTTCATACATTTTTTTACCTTAGAAATGTTTTTTTCCGGTAGCGGGCGGGAATGACAGAGAGAGCGAGCAGAAGCGGGCTGGAATCGTTAGAAATTCAGCGGGAGCGGGCAGGAGCGGGATTAAAAAAATAGTCCGGTGCATATGCGTATGTCTGTACACACTGAATAGCAGAAAGTATTGACAAAAACAGTAAGCACCAGTAAAAGTAAAAACAAATAGTAACAATAAACCAGACAGCTGCACATTGCTCACAGTAATATCTCACCCCTAAAATTGCACATTACACCAGAGAACAAGATTGCACATGTTATACCCAAAAATATTGCACACAAGAGAAAAATATTGCACATGAGAGAAATATTGCACACCAGAGAAATGTGTGTCTGTGTGTGAGTGGTCAACTGCAAGTTCTTTGTTGTAGAGGTGGTTGGAAGGATAGACCTGCGGAATCTCTCCTTCTCACATCGTGTGTGCAGCAGCCTGCCACTGAAGGAGCTGCTCAGTGCTGTCAGAGTCTCCTGCATGGGGTGGGTGATGTTATACAAAGGGATGACAGCTTAGACCCAGAACCTCCACTGGGTCAAGAGGGCATCCTAGAACAGAGGTAGCCCTCTGGATCAGCCTGTTCAGTCTCTTTCTGCCCCCAACAGAGATGCTGCTGCCCCAGCAGACCACACCGTAAGGAGTGCCCCCTTGCACACTTTTTTGTAGAGAGCATTTGTGTTGCAAGTCCAGTCCAGTTCATAACCATTTCTGTGCCTGTGTAAAGGGGGTTTACAGGAGGATTTATCTTCAACTGAATTTATATGCCTAATCATTCTACTCTATGCATTTTTCAAAAAGTGGGTGATTAATAAAAGAACAAACCCTAAAATATTGAATGAAAATATGTATAAACTGCCATATCCATTTATTTCAAACATGAAAGTGTCACGATCTCCCATATCTCCCGAATGAGGGTAGGCGCATAGGCAGACTTCCATTCTTTAGATAATGTATTGAAAACTAAAGCAAACCAAGGCCAGAAACAAATCCTCAAAACACTAAGCAAAAGGAGAGTGGAGATCAAAACAAACACAACGCAGCATGATGGTGGACCGACGCTGAGGTCCACCACAAACGAACTTAAATACTAAATACTACCCACTACTAACCAATAGAAACAAAGCTTTTTCCCTCTGAGCACCCTGGCCAGCTGAAACACATAATATAAACAAACTCAAAACCGGTGTGCTCAGGATTTCAAAATAAAAGACCCAAACTAAATAAAGGAACTGAAAAGGACGGCCTTTAGCAGCCGCCAACCGTCACAGAAAGATCCTGCTTAATTTTAATAAGCAATGACAAACGACAAATAGCACTAAAATAGAAATCTGAAATGTCAATTTTGTTCCATTAAATTATTGTGTCATTATATTATGCAATATGTATTATTATTTTATTACAACAATAATATCAATACCCATTTAATCCAAGCAACAGCATAATTTCTAATGACATATTTATTACATATATTCACATTTGATCAAGTTATTCTAGATTTTGCTTACAATGTCAGTCTAGAGGAGAGGAGTAAATAATATCAGATATATCGTTTTGATTTTGGAACCAATTCCAAATCTCTCATATCAGCACAAAACCATCGTTTACTAGATTATGTGTCAGTATAGTTTACTGGTTGCAGACCCATCTACACAGATGCCTGTGTTGTGGTGTCATGTGCCAGAGCATCCTCTGACATGTCCAGAATTTGAGAGCTGCTTTACATTCCATACAGTACACATATACAGTCAGAATGGAGCAGCTGGGCCCCGTGTAGGTGGAAACCATCAGATCAAGTCAGCCACCACGCAGCTGTAGAGATTCTATTAGACAAAGACCTACTTTACTTGTACTGACTTGCACTGAAATCACATTCTTTTTGTTGGCCTCCTCTGCCTTCCTGTGCTGTGTTTGATATCATAGAACTTCTAGCTGTGGTAGTTGTAAGCCCCAGGATTTGGTCCACAGGGCAATGAGTTCATGGGTATGTCTTGTCTTACACACATGAATGGTCAATGAATGTCAGCTGTCCTAAGCTGGCCAAAGAGGGTATTGAGGTACACATGGCAACACAAGGAAATCTTAGGGTAGGAAATCTGTTTATTGAATTAAATGAAAGAGGTGCAGTTTTTGTTGCTTGTAAATTTTTTCCTGTTTTTCTCATTTTTTGCTGTTCTTGAAATTTGTGCTATTCTTTACATTTTTCCTGTTTTTCAGATTTTTGCGGTTCTTCAAATTTTCGCTGTCTGTCCGCACAATCTACAGTGACTAATTTAGTTATGGCCATTATGAGGCCCTTGTTTTTAAGATCATCTAGATTACACTCATTTATTTCTTGATTATGACTGTTTTGTATTATTTGGTTATTATCTTTCTTGGGAATTTCTGAATCATTTTACTGAATGATCTTATGTTGTACTTTATATTCTGCATATCATTAGAACAAAATCGTGTATCCCCAGTGTAGTGACCTTTTAGTACAAGCAACATCACTGAATCTTAATAAAAGTTAAATAAATATTTTTTTTCATCACTTTTTTTCATCTTAGTGGTCAATTCAACTATCTATTTTAACCATTGTGTACAAAAATAATAATACATGTCAAAAATAAGAGATTTGTTTCAACATGGACATTAACTATTTTGATTGTTGGATGAATCACATGGGAAGTGACCCTACTGAAATTGTCATTGTCTGTTGAATGATGGACTGTTTGTAGCTTCTTATGTGCTTATGGAAGCTCCTATATTAGGCATTGTTCTTATGTCTTTGTAGGGTCCAAGCAGCTATCTTTAACTGATTTTGGAATCAGTGATGACCTGTGGCCCATTGCTCTGGCCAACTGGCAGCTGTAATCATCAAGAATGGAAACATGAGGTCTGCCACACACTGTTGACTATTCCTGGAGCTTCATGGCCTCTGTCATTCTCGACCTGCAAAAATAGCCAGCCTCTTGAACAGCAAACAGGATGAAGTTGGTTGCGGCAACCTACCGAGAATAAGATAAAAATGTGTTCTCATGAGAAGTGAGTGGCTTATTTGAAACATTCAGAAGCTGACCTCTTTTTTTGTAAACTCTTTATTTCCACTGAATTGTCCAATGAAAATACATTTACAGCAATTAATAAGTCAAGTGTACAATGTAGCAGTTCAAGTATTCAAACATTTTTTGAGAAACACTCTAAAAGTAAGATATTGCAGCTGTATTCTACAGCAAGCCACTTATCAAACAAATCTAATACAGCATGTTCAAGTGTAAACCTTGTCATCTACAGAACACTACAAGATATAAAAAATAAGAATAAAACATGAACATCCATATAAATACAAAAGTATAAAAGTCAAATGGAAAAGTGGAAATGGTACAGTTTGTACAAAAAAGAGATTGCTGAGATTGCACATGCCTGTCACAGTTATTAAAAGCAGCTAGTGTTCCCCATCGATCCTCCTATCAATGGGTGTTTCAAATCACTCTCTCCAAACTTTTCCCTTAGTCTTAGTCTTTGCTTCAAATGAAGTTTAGCACTGCTTATTCCTCCTCTTCCTCCCCTGCCTCTTCAAAGTCCTCCTCATTATAATCATCATCCCCTGCTCCAAAGTCCATTTTTGCAAGCATGGCTTCTATGTCCTCAGTGAACAGTGTTAAGTGGTCCAGTTTCTCAAATCCAGGATCTGGCCTCTGTAGTTGGGAGTTCTTGGCTGTGTCCTTGGCCTCTGCAATGAGCTTCTTTGCGGAAATGAGGAATTCTGCTGCATTGCTCTTGTCCATGCTCTGGGAGGCTGTGTCCATCAGCTTAATGCTGGCCTGCAGCTGTTCATTGTACTGCTGGACCAGTGATCGCACCACCACCAACTTCTCATCCTGCTCCTGGGTGATGTGCTCCAGCAGTTGGCTCTTGCGCTCCTCAAGGATGGCATAGAGCAGGTCAAACTTCTCTCCCAGCCTCTGCTTTTGCAGCTTGCTGTTCTCCTCCACGACCTTGCAGGTGTCCTCCATCTGGATCAGCATGGCTTGTACACAGTTGTTGCTTGCTGCAAGCAGGTCAATGGAGTTTTTGAGCTCGGCCTTCTGGACTTCGTAGACGCTCTTTAGGGTAGAGACTTCGCAGTCTTTGTGCTGGCCAAAGACCTTGCACATTGAACAGGTAGGGACCTGGCAGGTGACGCAATAGATGTTGATGCGCTCATCCTCATGCTCCTGGCACATTAGCCCCTTATTGTCCTTGGCTTTCAGGGGTGGCTCAAGACCTTCACCACCACCTCCACCATTTTCCAACTGTTGCTTGTAGATGTCAATGATGTTCTCCACTAGGAGATTCCTCTGCAGCCCATAGACACCATGGCGGTCCAGCACCACCTCAAATCGGCAAGTTGGGCAGCGGAAGATTCCTCCTGAGAAATGGTATGGGTTGCGGGAGTCATAGAGGTCATTAGCACAGCTGCGGCACAGATTGTGCTGGCAGGGCAGAATGACTACAGGCTTGGTGAACATATCCAGGCAGATTGGACAGCTCAGCTGCTTCTCTAGGCTCTCCAGAGTACTCGGGGTACTCACGATTTGACCTGTCTGGATGTCCATGTCTTTCCTTTGAGCTGGAGGTCTTAGTTTGTTTCTTGTTGTTGGTTCACTGTGCTAAAGAAGCTTGCAGCGCTTCGGGTGCTTCTGTCTTTGGCTAAATCTAGTTTAATCTATCTGGCCAGTGGAGACCCTCAGCTAATATATCGGCCAGCCGCTTGTGACATATGATCCATGAGGTGACTCTGGCAAGATTCCATCCTCCACTTGTTTGTGAGGCTTGTTTCGGAGAAAACACGCCACCTCTTAACCCAACCCACTGCAGCTAGTCACATGCCAAACTTAGCAACAATCCCCCATCCAAGCACTCCATCTGTGGAAATGGAGGATCAAATGGGCAAGCCAAACAAGTCCCATGTGACCTGAAAGACACTCATAGAAAGGTCCACTGGTTATTGAACAACATATAACCACAATTCTCACAATTGGTTCTCACAATTGGTTCTCCACCACTTTTCTTCACTTTTCTAAAGAATGATAGCATCAGGGCCAGGCCATAGTAAAAAAAACAGACTGTACCTTCTCTAGAAGTCTTCCTAGTGCTGTTTCTAGTGCTGTTGCTCAAATGCTGCTGCTCCTGTAAACAGACAGTCATGTGTTCAATACTCATGCACCCCACCACCCCTCAAAAGCAGCTTGTGCAATGTTCCTCTAAAGCAAAGCACTAATTGTTAAGTATGTATAGCGTTTCAGCTGTCCAAAGTAAGAGGTGCTACACAGAATGTGATCACGTGGATTAACCAGAACATAGTCAACATCATGTACAGACAGTATGATTCTGGCACAGGCAGTATGACAAGATTAGGATATTATCATACGCAGTGGTCATTCAGTGTGCTTTACAGAGATAAAACAAGCATTAAAAGCATCAAGAGAAAAGTAAACAATGAAAATAATTATAAATGTAGAATAGAAGTAGGATGGATTTGAAACAAAGATAAATAACATAGTTTAAAAGACTACAGATGAAAGTGCATGAGGTTTGTGCAGATTTAACTGGTAACTGAAAACAACGGGAAACAGGTCAAGTGTTAAGCTTGGTTCTAACAGTGGGCAGTATAAAGTCTAAATGCCATTGTTGCTCAAAAAAAGTACAGAAAATAAACTGAAAATATGGAGTAAAGACTTTCAGTAAACAAAAGATAATCTGACAATGTACTAAGTAATATTACCTGAAATAAATAAAAGTAATATGCAGAAATGTGTGACTATATAAAAAGAAGTGACCATTTTATATGGTTGACTAAATTTGGATGTAATTCTGCCATTTAACCTCACAGCCATTGTTTTATTTAAAATTCAGGGCAGTAAAGTGCAGTGTGAAAACAACAAAAATGTATCTTTTAGCTTTATTTTGAAATTTTGAATTCATAATACATTCTCCAGACTTGTAGCTAGTGATATTCATGACTTAATGGATTAGGAAGGTATTTGCTCAAACCAATTTGCTTTCCTAAAATATACATCAGAGTTATACAGTTACTTTATAAAAGGACAGCTATGGGGTCATTCTGGTTACACAGTGGAAATGTTCAGAGAGTTAACAGTCTGCCCACGCACCCCAGCCTACGCCCTCATGTAAATATAAACAAGCTTGTGACACAGGTGCTAACTGACACTTGCATTACACTTATATTATGAAACACTTCAGAATCAGCATCCAGCAAGGTGGACAAAGGAGAGTGAGTTAAAGAGGTGTAGGTGGGTTGGAACTTGGACAGTTACATTTATTCAAGTAAAATTTTATGAATTTGTAATTTCCTTGCGTGTTTATTCTGTTCTGTGTTTTTTGTTTCATTCTGTTGTGTTGCTGAATAGAGATGCTGAATATACTAAAACACTGGTTCCACAGGGAACTCAGGTCATTTTTTTTTACTTTATGTTTTGACTAGATTTGTTTTCATACAGGGTGACACAGAAAAACGGGAACTTTTGGCAAACAAATAAAAATAGAAAGCACGCTGTCTACCATTCCACTCCTCCATTATTACTGAATGGCATGATTGTTTACCGCTCACAGCCCCCCTTCCGTAGTGCTACCAACTGTACATGGCTGCCACTACGCACCTCAAAAGTTCCTGTTTTTCTGTGTCACCCTGTACTATACTTGAACATGAGTTTTTGCTGCTCTAGATGTGCTTGCTTTTCTCAGGATATCCTTATCACCTGATCTGAAGGCAGTGTCTTGGGTTCTCAGCTGCATGCAGTCATTCACAGCTTCTGCTTGGGGCGTATGGTGATAGTCACTGCAGAATGTTAGCGTCTTGCTAATCTGTGTAGCCATTTCCAGAATGCTGTCGCTGAGCCATGTCTATGTAAAATCAAAAACACAGGAGTCTCTGAACTCACGCTGGGCAGTTCGCTGGAGTCTGACGTAGTCCAGTTTATTGTTCAGGGAACAAACACTGGTGAGCAGCATGGACAGGATTACTGGCCAGGTAGCATTAGCTTTTAACCGAGCATGGACCCCTGCCATGTTCATGAATATTACCTAACTTCTTTTTCCACTGATCTGTCCTATAAGCTTTTTCCACTTATGTTGTATGTGCTATGCCCACTGATATAGCCTATCTCCTGTTTCCACTCATAATTTTTCACGGTATAATATATCCTATATCCTACAAAATTCCATCTTTGAGGCGTTAAAAAAGTGGTTTAAAATGGTGGGATGACAAACTATGACAGACATTGCCAAAACATACTGGAGAAACCAGACAGATATTATTTTTCACATGACCAGTTACCTACATGTGTACATGTGTCTTCTGAGTATTATATGTAATGTTGATAATGATAGATCTAAAAATGAAAAATCTGAAAATAGATTTATTTGAGGACTGTTTTGGCTTACAACACTCTAAGTTTCTCTCCACAATGTTTTAAAACTCAAACTATTGTAAAACAGTGTCCCCACCAACACATTCATGACAATAACACATTCATGACAACACATTCATGACAAGATAATGTTTATCTTATCTTATCTAACTTCATGTGACAGTTTCCTGTGAGGGAGCTTTTAAAGGCATTAATGGACATCTGGTTCCTATGACTATTACTGCAAACATCAAACTACTTTGAATAACTGTGTTAACATGTATTGCCAATTTGAAAACAAAATGTGGAATTTCCCTTTAATGAGAATGTTCTCATTTAGGTAAAAAGAACACAAATATAAGAAACCTTTCGAACAATACTTCTGCTGTTGTAATTGAATTAAATGGGCATCATAACATCAAAGCACTATTACAAAAGAGGGTTTGGGAAAGTACTTGCTTTATATTATGTGTGCCCATGTAGAAGACAAAAGAGGGGGAAATTTTAAAGTGTAATTGTGGGAAGGCACCACTAGGTGGCGGATCATACTCACTTTTTCAAGCTCTCCATGTAATTGTCTGTTTTGAAGTGCGTGTTGAATTCCACATCTCTTTTTCCGTACAGAGTTCACCAAACAGCGTGACTAAAATGTCTTTAAGGCACTTCACAGTATTGTAAAGTACTCTCTGTTGTTCTCTGGAGTAATGGAGCTTCAACCAGTGTGTTTGAGTGGGTGAACTAATCATACTGCTGGTGCAGCTGGTGGCCTAGTGGTTAGGGAGTTCACCCTGAGATTAGAAGGTTGTGGGTTTGAATCCCTGAACTGCTAGTGACACGACTGAGGTACCCTTGAGTAAGGTGCTCTCCATTCTGCACAGTTAATGAAGTGGCATTATGGTACAATTACTATTGTTTATCTAATGTTTGCATGGACACTGCTGATTGTACATCAAATTACTGATTGGGCATAGTAATGACCTTGAAAGAACAAGAGCGTCACATACACACAAAGGAAGTTAGGCCAAGAGAAAGAACACCACTAGAAGAAAAGAGAGACCCTGAATGCAATAAAAGATGTGAGTAGCTAATTAGGAATGCAACTTATAAATGCTGTGTATAATGTGTCATAACACTGACAGATCACAACATATTTTGTCAGCAGGGGGTCTGGATGTGACCAAAAGCAAAGTGAGTAGAGTAACAGACCATATGGTGCGATGGGCTCAAACAAAGACAGAAAGTCTGTCTTGAATCGAAAAGTCAAAAAAACTGCAGTCTTTTTGTGTTTTCTCACCCTTAATTTATTGAAAGGCTCTGCAGCAATTGGGCTGTTTCCTCAGCTGAGTGATAATGCATGGTGCAATTGTTTTTTGTGTTGCTGTAATGAAAGATAATTTTTGAATATGTATTTCCTGACTGGTGCCAGTTAGACCGCTATCAGCAGAGCCATCTCTGTGTCCAAGTACGTCTACAATGCCAATTCATCAAGCTTATGTTGTGTAAGGCACAATGATGTGACTGAAATGCGGAAGACAGCATAAGGAATCGCATTTGCGTAAATTTCAAGGTGGTAGCTTTTCCTTGCCGTGCAGGCGAAATTCCTGTTGCTGCATCTGAGTTAAAGTTGATTGACTTGGTAGTTCCCATAAATAGTACATTGTGTATTGTTATGTGGCGCCCTCAGTGACGGTGTTTATATGGAACTGTAATTTCCCACACTTCAAGAAACAGACATACCAGTCTGTTTATGAGGAGAGAAGGGCATGACAGAATTTATTATTAGACATTGAATTTGCTGGAATAAGGTCTTACTTCAACCAAGGTGTCAGCAATTAAAGAATGAAGAGACCTCACCACATTTCGTGCATTGTGTCATTCAAAGGGTTGAACACTTTTACCCCTCTGACGTTTGACTATCTATCTATCTATCTATAGATATTTATTTATTTTGATGCCAAGTGTCCAACACAGTATGGTCATTTTCTTGCTTTTAACTCCCCGACCCGGAGTTAAATCAATTGTGTTTAAGTAGAGAAATCATCATACTGTGCTGGATTCTGACCCTCCAGGAGTTTGTCGTTCATAGTGTAAAGACAAAATATCATTCACCAATGTCTACAAAATGTGAAATGGTTTTCCAGTGGTTCCCCTACTTCCATGGGCTCTGTAGACTGGTGGACTACACTGAGTACAGGAAAAAGGACAGGTTTTTAATCTTCAGAGACAGAGGTCAGATTACTACTGTTACTGGAGTGTTCTCCTGAACTCCTCCAGGGTGTGGAATCTGAACTCTGGTGGCCATTGTTTTTCTTGTTTTTTGCAGTGTAAATGTACCCGCAAGGGACCATTCAGAAAGGATACTAGTGGAGAACATTGTGATCTGTGGTGATAAATTACAATGAAGCACAAAGAAACTGGTAAAAGTTATAATTTGCTGTGATAAGTGGTGGATGTACTGGGATGTTATCCCAACATTTAATGGACAATGATGTCCGAACAGTTTTGATCATTTTCTTGATAGTTATTGCTCCAACAATGGCCCATTCAGAAATGATATTTAGGATAGTCTGTTTTGGGATGACAAACTATGACAAAGCACCAAGGTAGTGGTAACAGTTATTGAGCTCATTTTTTATGATGAGTCTTACCAGACTATTACCCAGTGTTTTTATGGACAAGGTTGTCACATTTTATGGTTTATTAAAGGCCTATAGAGCCAGCTGTTGCTTGGGGTGAAATATAGCTTGACTTTTGGGGTAACCTTAAAAATACACTATACATACTAAACTGTACTATTTGACATGAGGGTCAGAAAAAAAACACAAATTCTCAAAGATAATAGGCCTTATGAAGGTCTCAAAACCCCAAACCCCAAAAGCCCCATGAACCAAACTGAAGATGTGCGGTCAGCTCTCTGTGGCACCTGGCCATAAAATGAATCCATCCCAATAGACCTCTGAGGGTGAGTTGTCATTTTGGAATCTGCTGGACTGAAGTTGGTTTTGAATATGGAAAAAATAAATGGCCCTATCACATTCTGTGGTTAAATGACAAGGTGTTTCATCCCATATACTTGTTTTCTTTTACTGAATACTGAGATCGTTAAGTCATCCAAATAAGAATATTGCTACATATATGCCAAATGGAAACTCATTAAAACATCCCATGCAAACCAGCACAGTACATGTGTCTAATATTTCTCATTTTGAGACTGTAAGAATATTATAATATTGTTTCAATTATTTCTGGACTTTTTCTGGATTTTCTGGATTTAAATATATATAAGTAGACACACACATTTTTATTGAAAGATAATTTAATTCATTTCAGTCATTGCTTCTTCTAGGTCAAATGTACATATACCTGGCATCCTGACTACTATTCCAGCTTTTTACTTAATGACCTTATAACTCAGTGGGCCAGTGGCTTAGATTGTAAAACCAGTGTCTCTCAAACATTTTTGTTTACCACAAGATTCAATTGGGCAATTTTCATGTTTCCTTTAGACAACAGCTTAGACCTGGAGTCCTCTAGATTGAGCATAATGTTACTGACTACAAAGTACATAAACTCGAAGGTCTGTGGAACCATATACCAGATCTCAGATCTCAAAAACAAAAAGGCATTCTTGGACAGAAATGAGATGTGATAGAAAGACAACGGCGACTTTTGCTTGGGTTTCTTGCAGCTCAACTCAGTATGAATTAATTTCTCATCCAAGGCTTAGATCCTTCTTCATTTGGATGCTGTAAATAGGGAAAATTATGGAGTAATAATTTTATCTGGGCCAGAAATATCTTTACTGTCTGGCATTCAATCAATCCGTGCTCATATTTATTTGGTCATGGTCACAGTGTGGTATAGGTTAGGAATTGAAGAGGTTATGGCAATGAGCTGTATCAGAACCTCCCAATGATGACTGCTGGCAACCGATACTTTGATCTCCCTAGAGCTGGAGGTTCTTGTATTTATTTGCTTGATGGGTTTATTTGCCTAAAATAGATTGTCAGTCTCCTTAAACACATCAGAAATGCACCACAAATATTTGCTTGACTGAGGTCAGGGGCTTATTGTGGTTTTATTAAACTGCCAATCATTTTTAGTTACTTAAAATAACAAATTGATGCCACTTTATTGTGTCTTAAGTATCCACTGATACCATTATCAGTCCTGTACTGTTTGTTTCTTTTTCTTTAACGCCTCATTAATTAATAATACATTTCTTTTCTTATACAGTGTGCAATGTAAGTTATAACAGTTTCTACACCAATTTAGTACACAATTTGTCCATTCTGCATACATGGCTGAAGCACCAATAGCTCTTTGTTAGTATACTATTTGGATGCAGGAGCCTGTATTTGAATTCCTGCATAGTGCACTATGTAGGGAGAAAGGAGCTATTTGAGACACAGCCTTGTTGCTTATCTATGTTACCATCTGCATCTCTCTTTATGGCACATTGCTCAAAGTTTAGTGTTTACAAACTGAGCTATAAAAGGACCCATTCAGTAAACCTCATTTTGGCTTAAAACAGGAGCCTCAAAAATAGCTTGAGCAAACCTACAGATGTTTTTTTTCTACACTGTGGGCATCCTTATGGGCTGGTTATGGAGTTTTACTCTTCTGATTCTCACAGAACACATCTTGGACTCTGATCTAAACTACAGGAAAGATAAACCCAGTCCCCTCAAAAAGGAGAGATGACACTGAGGGAGGGGGTGCACACAGGGAAAGAGACCAGATCCAGCAGCATCATCCTTTGCTAAGGAAAAACCATGGTCACTCTCAACAGGAAAAGGCTGGCAGATTAACAGAAGATTACTGAAGCCTCGGCTCCACCTCAACTTGAGAAAGAAAGCTGGTGTAATGTAAACAAGATTAGCCAAGCACGCAGTATCCTGGGTTACTGGTATTACTTGCTAAACATGAGAGGTCTGTAAATAAAAGCAGTGTTTGCCCATGTTAGGCCTAATGCAGGTTCCCTGGGTTAGGCCTGGTTATAAAAGCTCAGAGAAGGGGTGGGACTCGGACAGTATCTGCTTGGCTCTTGGGTTAACTATTGTCATCCTAGATTTATTTGCAGGAGACCCTCACAGGGGGTTTTCAGGTCTATTCAAAGCCCATAAAGATGTGGCTGAAGTTCTTGATGACATTTGTAGCAGATTTTTTACACGTTCAGGTCTTAAGTCAATCCAGTGAGGAAGCTGGATGTTACAACCACTCATATTTGTTTTATGGTGTCACTTTAAAACTGGCTTAAGCGTCCCAGCGGCCAGGATAGGCCGGGTTTTTGCACTCTCAGAGGCTGAGGCTAAAAGGGTGGCTTCCACAACCTGCGCTCATAAAACATGTCAAAAAAATGACCTCTCATCAGTTTCCCTACTTGAGCTGTGGAGCTTGCCATCTGTGGCAAAAAGCAAACATTGCTCAACTGTGCATTGAAAGACTTGGAAGGAGTTGCACAGCACTCTCTTGGCTGCAATAAATATCAGGTGTTACACTTGCCAAGACTTATACAGTCAATCAAACATGTATCAAGTTTCAGCTCACTAATGGAATATGTGCACCGCGTACTTATGTTTCTTGTACTGTACATATCTTCAAAATTGTGTATCCAAAATGGCAGATTTATAGGACAAAAAAAAACGTATAACTTATAATGGAAATAAGTGTGAGAGGTCTAATGCAAAATTATTTTGGACCCTTTCTATTGGTCCGTTTAATTAAACATATCTCATATTATCAGTTCCAGCTGAGATAAAATGGAGATACAAGGTTTTGCCCAACGGTTTTCAAATTAATTGAAATTGTATTGTGTAAAGTTCTATGGTTCCCAGAGGTAACTTAATGTTATTTATACCTTTAATTGTAACATCCAATCGGTCTGCATTGCTTGGAATTATGGTATAATGAGGACATTTCTCTATTACAAGATAATCTTAATAATTTGACCTCCTTCAGGTAGGTCAAACACACTGTGTGGTTCAGATAAGCCGCTTAACTTTTTCCCATGACTGTCCAAGTGTCACACTCAAACTGCACTCTGAGGGACAGCTGTAGAGTCTGCGATTCTGTAAATACCCATAAAATTATCCTGAGCAGACCCCGAACCCCTGTGTGGCTTTACCCTGGTCAGCGCTCTTTCAGGCAGACCCTGGGACGCAGGACGCCAGTCCAAAGGCCTCAGAGTCTCTGTAATGGAATCTAGAGTGTGTCCAGCTTGTTCCAATACAGGTCAAAACAGGTACACAACATGCGTTATTCCTGCCCCTTATCTCCACATCTATTTGCTTTCCTTTTCTCTTTCACCATTCTCCAGAGTTCCCGTCTCCCATTAACTGTCAGTAGGATATTTTTTTTATGGAAAGAATGACCTCATAGGAGCGATAAGATCTACTAGTTTCATTCCCTTGTGTTCCACTATGACATGCAGGAACAGTTTTCATTAGTAAAGTCATGAGATGAAAGTGCATTGGTGGGGTGTCTCAGCAAGCCTTCTATATATATATATCTCCTGCATTTCCGCAACCTGTCTCCTTCATGTTTATTTATGGTGTAAATGAACTAGAAAAATGCTGTATATTCATCCCAAAAATAAATATCCTGTTAGTTAACTTAGACCCCAGGTTGGGAATTCTTGGAGTTGAAGTAACAAGAAAAAGTAGCGTGATGTCTTCAAGGAAAACATTACTAAACATACCCTAATTTTGAACAACATGTTTGTCTGCCAATTCACTATTCTTTGCTCGGTTCAGGGCAACAGCTCTTGATTGGAAACTTTTTTCAGACTGTGGGGGATTATGGGTCAATGCTAGGTGAACAGTGCTGCAATTAATTTTTTTTGTTTTGGTCTGAAGAAACCTTCACTCTAAAGATCTATTACTGCTATGCCACATCTTCATAAGAATAATTTTAGGAGTGATTTTTTGCGGTCTGTCTGCTGCCTTTGACGAGCAGATAGCTTGGCTGTGGCCAGCTCTAAATTTAATGGCGAGGAAAGGCTTTATTGTCTCTGATTGACTCTGGGCTTGAATGTTGGCCATCGCCTCAACAATAGAGGTCGGTGGGGGAGTACAGCGAAGTGTGTTTTCACCGTCCTCTCCCTTCCTTAGCTTTGAGGCATGCTGCTAGGCCGTTGTGGAGCTCCTCATGGCTTCCTCTGCTGATTCCTAAGCTTTTGCCTCAATCACAGAGGCAACTTCCAAAGCATTTTGCTACAGTTTTATTGCTCAAACCTGCTTACCTTGGTCTGTTTGCCATGTTACAAACTACAAAAACAGGTCTAAGATTGTCTGCACATAGCACATGCTAACTTCCTTCCAGTGAAGGAAACGTTACACCCTCACCATTCCGTCCAACATCTAAATAGAATTTTCAGAAACAAAGCGTTTTTGATTTGTTGTTTCTTGTTGCCTGTTTTTAGCGCTGATTGGTGTAGCACTGGTGCTGGCCAGAGATTTATGCATGACTGTCAGTTTCTTGACCACCCGGAGGGCTGCACACACAGGTCAGGCTTTTCTGGGGAAAGAATCCTCACCTTAGTCTTAGTTATTTCTTTGGCCTCTAACCATGCTCTTCAACCTCATTCATGTTTAACAGCATGTCTTTTTTTGTGAGATTACATAAAACTGAATTATTAGACTACATTGTTTTGTCCTTGACCTGTTTTTCATTGAAAGAAGCAGTTTAAAATGAGGGTTTAATCTTTCAGTCATGGCCATTTAGGCTGTTAATGACATTTTATTAATTAATAATTAAGCATGTATTACTTTATTTATTTTAATTATATTATGTGACTATATAATTAGTTATATACAGTAGTGAATTGCCTTTATCTATTTTATGGAGTATCAATACTCCAGTCTAAAATCATTATACTTTATATAAGGAAATTATATACAAAAGGAGTGCTCTAAATAAATGATAATAATTAAAAAACAGAGATGCTCAGGGGAAAATGCAATCAACAGGTGAGGATATTTTGCCTCTGTGGTTTGTAGTGTCAAATTTAAGTGTGTGCTGTACTCATGTAGGCTAGCAGACAATCAGTAAATGAAAATTAAAAATGAGACCAGTGACCCTCCCCTTCACTTTTAATGGTTAGCATGTGAAACTGCTAAAACAATCTCGCTGGACAGCTCAAAACACAGCTCAAAAGAGAATTCTAATTGGCAATTCTGTGATGATATGAAACAGACACTTCCATTGGGTAGCATCATGCTAAATTGTTGGGTGGGGGCATCCTCCCACCGAGAGAAAGCAAGGCCAGTCATGCTCTCTTGCGCTTCTGGACATGAATGGCTGTGGCATCGCCAGAGACTGAACTCAAAATCTCTCCTGATTATGAGGCCAATGCTTTGTCAGTTCATTAACCACCAGTTTATTCAAAATACTGTAGTAAAATCACATTATTTTAAAGTGTTTTTCATAGCATTGTGAATGTTATACAGTCATAAGAGTCTAACATGCACACAATAGCCTTGGTTTTAAACTCTTGGTTTTAAATGTGCTGTTAGGCATCGACTTTAACATAGAAAAAGTAGGCAGTCCTGCCATTTCAATTGTATTAGTATAACAAACTTTTTGGGACTTTATTTCCTACGTGGTTGCAATAAATGAGAGAAAATGGACCAGGGGCAAAATAGTCATGCAAATTTGAATCATACATGCTTACACAGTTCAAATACATTTGAAATGATTGAAAGCAGATATTACAGATAATTACAGATAATATTCATATTCCACTCTCAATTAGTTGCAGATTGTGAAGTTTTTTGTGTGTCTATGACAGTGTTGTAGAATCCCAAAGAGAAACAAAGTGCTGGAAATTGATTTGGGCTCATGTTAGCTGAAGACATCACTAGCCTTGTCCAAGGACTAGCACATGGCATTTCTGCCTGGATGGAGAATCAAAGAGCGGTGCAGTTATCCACTATGCTGTCCATATCAGTGATGTACACGTGCACATGTGAACACAAATGGGGCATAAAGTAAAGTAATATATCGACCACTTGTCACGTATCCCTGGTTAGACTTGTTAGACTTGTGTGGTAAAATAATTGAGAACTGTCCTGTAAAAAGTGTATCTACTCCATGGATTTAACGTATAAAACCAAATATGCACGCAACATCTTATACATCTCTGAAGTATATTCTCACATGCATATATCTCTGCTTAGCCCTTGAAGTCAAGAATCATTCAGCATCTTAGAATAAAAAATGTGGATTATAAGTGCTATACATCCTGTCTCCACTTGGCCAGTGGTCCTGTAGCATTAACTCACACATTTACTTCTAACCAATTTGACTGAGATCTAAAAACATAGCTCAAATTAAACTTTA
Organism: Hydrocynus forskahlii; assembly: GCA_037974365.1. NCBI lineage: Eukaryota > Metazoa > Chordata > Actinopteri > Characiformes > Alestidae > Hydrocynus > Hydrocynus forskahlii. The sequence continues at coordinate 4,966,147 of JBBPCX010000114.1, forward strand.
AATAAGGAAATGAATTATTTTCTTTGTAACAACAAGGACCACAACTGGTTTCTGAGTTTCAGTCTGTCAGGCACTTAAACTCAACAGCTTCTCGTGTCTCATGGATTTCTCTAAGCGGTTTTGGTGCCAAGCTTATGCTGTCTGCTCACCCTGGAGCACTCAGGTCATGACCCTGGAGTGTTATATTCCAGTATCTGCAGAATACAGATTGCATTTGAGATACTGAACACTTCAGGCCAGACCATTTCCTCTGAAATTGCTTGATTTGCTATGGAATCTGGATTCATGTAAATGAAAAGATTTAAAAATGCTTTGTGTTGTTGACATAATGGCTGTTTTCATTCACCAGGCACTACTCTATTTCAGCAAGAACTGCAGTGCAAATGCACTCTTGAATCTGCCTTGAATGACTTTAGCCAACAAGTGGCAGACCTCTTGAGTTTTACCCAGATTTGCCTTTGGAGTAGTATTGCTCAAGTCCCCTCCAGAGATCGACACAGCTTGACACTCGAGCTAGCAAAACTAAGCCCCGGACAGTGACCATGGCAGGTTATTATTCAACTACAAAGCTATCAGATCAAAGACCTACTGATTCACAAGGCACATAAGAGAAACACTTCAGTACACCAAATTCATGTAGATTAAAGCCCTAAAGTGTTCAGTCAGCGAGCAGATTACTGTAATGTCATGGCTTAACTTTACAGCCAGGGACTGTGGTCCTCTCTTCTGTACCCAGCAAAACAAGTATTATGCTGTAATGACATGTTTATATATTTTTACTGTACCCAGCAAGACTAGTCCGGGATGGTGCAGCCACGTCTACACGCCTTCCTGACCACATCCCTACAGTAAGAGTCAAGACGTTCCCGAACCAGAAACCGTAGGTGGACAGATCGACACATACAACGCGGGTCTCGCCACTGGCGATATGAGCGCCTATAAAGCGGCATCATACGGCATCTGGTGCATGGTGAGGGACACCAAACATTGGTATCGGGAGCATCTGGGGACTCACTTCTATCAGAGCATGTGGACTCACAGAGCATGTGGCAGGACTGCGCACCATCACGGACTACAAAGCCAAGGACACCACAATGATCAACCCCGACACTGCATTCGCCAACAAGCTGAACAAGTTCTTTGGCCGTTTTGAGGTTAGCCAGGCGGCTAGTGCTAACTACAGCCTGACAACGGAGGACAGTGATGTCATTAGCGAAGAGTGTAGGATCAGCATTGCAGAGCATGACATCCGAGCAGCACTGAGGAGAGTGACCACCAGAAAAGCGGCGGGACCAGATGGCATCACCGGCCATCTGCTGCATTGCTGTGCTGACGTCGTGCACCCAGACATCGTGCACCCACTAGCAGGTGCGTTCACTTCCATCTTCAATGAGTCCCTGGCAAAGTCCGTGGTCCCCACGTGCTTCAACCATTGTACCCGTGACAAAGAAGTCCTCATGCCTGAACGACTACCAGCTGGTTGCACTTTGGTGGTAAGGAAGGTGTTTGAGAAGCTACTGAAGAACATCATCTCGTCCTCCACCCCAAGCACCACAGACCCGCTCCAGTTCACCTACCGACCCAACAGATCCACAGAGGACACCATCCTGCACACCTCTCTCAGCCACGGGGACAAGAAACAGGGTAACTATGTGAGATTGCTGTTTGTAGACAACAGTCTAGAACTCAACAGCCGTACGTGTGCATGGGTGTTGGACTTCCTCACTGTTAGATCTCAGGTGGTGAGGGTCGGTAGGTGTGTCTCTGACAGCATCACCACCAATACTGGAGCGCCACAGGGGTGTGTACTTTCACCACTGTGGTACATATTGCTGCCACATTTATATAAATACATAAAAACCTCAATTTTATTAAGTTATATATTTTATCTCAAACTTGTGGTGCTCCATTTTTAAGTTATTTACTTTTAGATTTGTGTTTTATAAAATTTCTGATTTGTGTTTATAATTTAGAATTGTACTTACATGTATACTTATATCTACTTGTACTCATTTCTTTATTTTTATTTGTGTTTCAGAAAATTCCAGATTTTTAATTTAAAATTTACTTATTTTATATAATGTTTGCACAGCAAAAAGGAGTGGTTCAGGATACATTTCACTGCATGTTGTATGACTATGCATGTGACAAATAAAGAATCTTGAATCTTGATTCTTTTTGTGTCTTTTCAAGTAAGTTTGGTCTACCCACAACATACCTATTCACATACTTGTAGGTTACACATTTTGTGCAGTCACAAATTTCCTCTTTTCCAGCTCCAGAAGCCGTGGCCCCGGTTCCTAAATGGGGGTTGCTTTTGCCACCACCTCCCCGTCAGAGACCCGGGAAGTTCCCCCAGCTATTTTGGAGTTTCACAGTTTAGGTTGTCAGTCCTCCATCACTTTACACGGAAGTGTTCGTTCAGTTTACTCCTTGTCTTGAGCTTTGGCCTTCATGCCTTCTTTTTGTTTCTGTAGTTAAAGAATAAAAAGCCTTTTCAATATGGAGGTTTGCGTCTGTGCCTCCTCTCTGGACGGGCATTCATGTCCTATGTGAAATTCATGTATGTGTATTGTTCATAAATACCTACAGAAAAGCTGCCTCTAACACCATGCTCCAAATGTTGCCTTCACAACATCATCCCACAACCAATAGTTAGCTGCTGCCTCACTGTTAATGTTGATGAATGGTGGTTAAAAAAAGAATGTTCTCACAATAAATAAGATGACATAGAGGTCTATTGATTTAGCCAGTGTACACAGTGTATTATAACCATTCTCCTAGCTGTCACGGATTGGCCCGGAATGCAAGAGAGGAGAAGCAGATTGCCAAATGTGGCGTGGCGGATGAGCCAAGTCACGGAGACACACGAAAGGTGAACCATGCAGTTGCTATGAGAACGCTCCGAAGGGAGTAGAGATTCCCACCAAGGAACCCTCGTTCTCACACACGCACAGGGTAGGGTAGATAAGGTGGATAGGGGGGTTAATAGTACTTACGGTACCGCGAGGAAGGATGAATTTCGACTCGGACATGAAAGGAAACCCTAATGTCTGGGTGTCGGATATCACCTGATTTCCTGTTTAAATACCCTACGTGTGCATTACCTCCGATGACCCGTGACTTCACGCGTCCTGGTGCGTGTGACAGTACACCCCCCACCCCCCCCACCCCAGGATCGGCACCTGCCGGCCCAGGCTGAGAGGATACCCGGCAATGGTAGTCCAATGGAAGGGTCCAAGATGTGGCACCCGGGAACCCAGGACCGTTCCTCCGGGCCGTAGCCCTCCCAGTCCACGAGGTACTGGGTGCCGCGAGTCCAGGATCCACCGGACCGTGTAGACCGGACCACCGTTGAGGATGCGAGGTGGAGGGGGAGCCGGAGCCTGGGGAGACAGAGGGGAGAAAAAACATGTTTAAAATTGGAAGCATGGAAGACTGGGTGAATATGGAGGGAGGCAGGCAGCCGGAGCTGGAAGGTGACAGGGTTGATGTGCTGGAATCTTGTAGGGTCAGAAGTAGCGGGGAGTCAGCTTCTTGGATGGATAGTGGAGGTGGATGTTCTGAGTGGATAGGTAAACCCTGTCACCTACATGGTACATGTGTCCCGGAGGGTGCACCTGTGGACCAACTGTTGGGCGGACGGGACTTCAACCTCCTTCAACCTTCAACCTCTTGATGTTCGAACACCGGGGTTTGGTACCCGTAGCACACCTCGAATGGGCTTCATCCTGTGGCTGAGGAGGAGAGGAGATTGTTGGATAGTTCGGCCCATACGAGGTAGCGTGACCAGGAGCGCTGACGCTCGGACATGAAGCATCGGAGGAAGTGCTCCAGCCGTTGGTTGGCCTGCTCCATCTGGCCGTTGGTCTGGGGGTGGTACCCGGACGTGAGGCTGGTGGTGGTGCTGACCAGACGGCAGAAGGCTTTCCAGAACCTGGCCGTGAACTGGGGCCCTCTGTCCAAGACGATGTCCATGGGGAACCCATGCAACCGGACTACATGCTCGATGACCAGTTCGGCCGTGGTCTTAGCCATGGGGAGTCCGGCGAGCGCCACCAGGTGCACAGCCTTGGAAAAGCGATCCACGATGGTGAGGATCCTTCCCCATAGATTCGGGGAGTCTGGTGATAAAGTCGAGGGCTATGTGGGACCAGGGTCGGTGCGGTACTGGTAAGGGTTGAAGTTCCCCCGGGGCAGCGGTGTTGCTGGTCTTGGTGCGTGCGCACATGTCGCATGCTTGGATGTAGGATTTCGTGTCTCGGTTAACGGTACTCCACCAAAAGGCTCTCTTCCAGGGTGCGGTGGGTGGCCAGCCAGTACAGAGGAGTGAGCCCACTGGAGGACCTCTGAGTGGAGGTTGGTAGGAACAAACAGCCAGCCAGGGGGCGTGTCCGCGGGTGGTGGTTCCAAGGCGTGCCCCTGGTGCACTCGATCTTCCAACCCCCACCGGAGGGGGGCCACGATGCATTCAGAAGGAAGGACAGGCGCGAGTTCCGTCCAGGGGGGCTCGGTGTGGTGTTGCCGGGAGAGGGCGTTGGCCTTGGTATTTTTGGACCCCGGATGGTAGGAGAGGTGGAAATTAAACTGTTCGAAGAACAGGGACCACCACGCCTGCCTGGGCTTTAACTGCTTCGCCTGCCGGATGGTGATGAGGTTCTGATGGTCCGTCCAGACCGTGAATGGCTCAGTGGCGCCATTCCTCTAGAGCCCACTTGATGGTGAGCAATTCGCAGTCCCCTACCCCGTATCGCTGCTCAGTGGGGGTGAATTTTCTAGAGAAGAAACTGCATGGGTGCAGTTTCTGGTCTGGACCTCGCTGCGAGGACGGCTCCTACGCCCACATCGGAGGCGTCCACCTGGACAACGAAGGGTTTGGTGTGGTCTGGGTGAGAGAGAAGGATGGGAGCTGAGGTGAAGTGGTGACAGAGATCCCGAAAGGCTTTGATCGCGGCTGGAGTGAAGGCGAAGGGCCCGGAGGTGGGTTTGGTGAGAGCAGTGAGAGGTGCTGCAGTCGTACTGAAGTCCCGGATGAATTGCCGGTAGAAGTTGGCCAGGAGCGCACAGCCTCCAGCTTCTGAGGATCCATGGCCACACCCTGGGGGGAGATGACAAACCTGAGAAATGTGGTGGAATGCTGGTGAAACGCACATTTGTCCAACTAACAGTACAACAGATGGGCCAGCAACCTCTGGAGGACTGCTCAGACATGCTGGGTGAGTTCCTCTTCGTTCTTAGAGTAGATGAGGATGTCCTCCAGATAGGCGAAGCACCACCTACCCAGCATGTCCCGGAGAACGTCATTGATGAGGCCAAAGGGCATTATCAGGGTCTCGTAGTGGCCAGTAGAGGTAGCGCTGTTTTCCACTCGTCACCCTCTCGGATGCGGACCAGGTTG
>JBBPCX010000114.1:4988447-5004398 GCA_037974365.1 Hydrocynus forskahlii
TGTGACGTTTACATAAATATGTCTTTTTTAATTTCTTTTTTGTAAAATGACTTTTTGAGACATGTTTGTGATACCATTTGAGGAATATTAATTCAGAAGTAAATATGTATAGGTGTCAACATCACCTTTTGTATTTGTCTTAGGAAGAGATTACAACTCTTGGACCAAGATGTCTTTTGCACTTTATTAAAACATATTATTTATTTTATATTAACATATGACAGAGTAAATTAATGTGCAAAAACTGTATTCTAATATAGTTTGGACCATTTATATTGGTCATTAAATTTTGACGCAGTGTAAAACAGCTATTTTTAAATAATAGTTTTTACAAAAAACAACAACAAAAACAAAGAAACAAGATTTCATTCCAACAATAATGATGTATTTATTGTAGGCATACAATTAGTTTACCATGTTCAGTCAAAAGAGTCAGCCCATGTGCTGTTATGGAGCATCCCAAAGTTTCTCTTCAGTGTTTTGCATGCAGAAAGAGCCACCCACATTTGTCCTTCTTTTAGAGACTGTGACAGTCACCCTGTTGTGATGCTCTGCTCTGCATACAAAAGAAGCAAAACATCTCAATATTTCACTCTTCTGTACTGCACTAATGGCTTGCTATTCCCACAAGCCACGATATTTCATTTTTATAGGCTTGGATGACACACCATTCCTTACAAACCAAAATGTTTTATGTTTCAAATTTCATAGATTGAGGTTTATGAAAAAATGAATGGATGAGTGCATGAGTGGAGCTAAATTATCAGTTTTCAGATTTGGCTGACTTGCATTACCTCAGATGTTTAGCTAGTCATTTTATGATATCCATTTTGTCATTACACTCTCCAAATGCCACAGTAATCTTGAGAATATGTGCAAAAATGTGTGTGCAAATGACATTTTATTGACTTTCTAAGTGAAAATAAGTAATTGACCTCTACAGAGAACAAACCTCTGATTGTTATTATTGTGTATTTGTTGAATTTAACATGGGACATTAAATGTGGCACATTTTATACATTTGTATATGTTAAACAGCAAATAAATAGAACTTGCCCAATAATATTTGTATAAAATTGCTATATTTAAGTGTGTTCCCTGTAGAGGATGTCAGTGCCCATGTTACTGTTGGTTATGTGTTTTGAGGAGTGAGAGGTGAATTTTTTTATGCTTTTCCTGTTCCGAGTTTCATTTCCCATGTATTTACCTGGCATGGGCTCAACAATCCCCAGTAAGGAGTTTTAATACACGCACAGGAGGATTCACCTGTTGCTTATGCCCTTAGCTGTCCGCTGGTAAATGCTGGCAGCTGTAAACGCTGGCTCAGGGCCACTATCCATTGTATGGCAGGCATGGGAGAACAGACCTGTGATTTCCACACACTGAAACCACTTAGATCTCTTACTTTTCCAAGTAAGCTCTTCCAACAATTTGGAAAAAATACATGGTGTATGGAAGGTTTGTGTGATTTAGGCCCTACATTTTATCACTAACATCTCCAACTTTCTGAATTATTGTGGGTCAAGCACAAACATGGGGCTATGATGCAAAATATTGAACAGTTTCATTCAGCAGTCATGATGGATATCCACGTCCATTCAGCTTTTGCCAGTATTCTTCTTCAGTGTGTATAATGAGGAAGGAGGTGGGTCAGTGTGACTTGAGTGCGTAAACTGGCGCACAACATTAGCAACACCTGACCAAACAATGCAAACACATTTCCTGTGCGTTACAACGACTTTTTGCCGGATAGAGGGAACAAGACCACAGACGAGGACCTAGAGGAAATTTCCAATAGTTCTCACAGATTATAAAATACAATATCAGACCAAATAGGTGCAAAGTAACAATGATCCATAATTGCTGATCATTATCAAAGCGCTCAAGGCTGGAAACACTTGGCTTAGGAAGAAGCTGAAACAGCTGTCCAGTAACAGCACATTTGGTTTCTGTTAGAGCTCCAGTATGGAAAAGCCAGATACGGTCCAAATAAAAGACTTAATAAGTAGGACCTAGTGGTGCCATTTAATGGCACATTTTCTATATCATAGTGTCGGTAGGAACCAACACTTGCATGGAATTTTATTTATTTTCCAATACAGCCAGTATTGTCTGAGTTATAGATATAACACTGATAACTGTTCAACACTTATCTACACTTGTTACATATAAGTTGTGCATATATACACTTATTACATATTACATAATAAACACTGGGTGGTCTGGGGGGGGTTGTTGTATCTGCATGCACCTCTCTATCATGAATAATAGGTTTTAAGCCAAATCTTTATCTCAAAACTGTCATAAAGCAGTCTCTCAGGACTCTTAGGACTCTCAGACACCATATTCATGATTATTTCATGTAATAACTTTCAGGGCCGTATAACTTTTCAGGTTCCCATTACAATTGCTGTGATGATCCTGATTTTTTCTAGAACAAAGTATTTCATATCTTTTATTGCTACTTCTTAAACATTTTATAATGTAGAATTTCAGAAAAAATGGGAATTCCCCTATAATAACTTTTCCCCTTTCCCCTTTAATAACAGGGTGCCTGACACAAATGTATTGAAAATTCTGAACTTTGATTTCTCTGTACAAATTACTCTGTCCCTAGTTGTAGACTCTTTGAGATACATTAAATTAGCATTCTAATAAGCCTATGGTTTTCCATATAATAAAAAAATTGCAAATCATTATATTATATTTTGTTATATAATATTATATCATATTAGGGGTGTCATGTGATTTAAAAAAAATCTTATTAATTACAAGCTGTCTGATTAATTAATCTAAATTAATCACACACATTTTTGCTGTAAAAGTACTTAAACAATCAAATGAATTTTGGCATATGAGTGAATAAATAATCAACATTACAGACTTTCAGTTAATATGCTGAGGGGAAAAATGCTTCAGCAAGTACAATGATAAGTCCACCTATAAGGTGCAGTTTAAGACAATGCACAAACAAGCACAGGTGTTCTGATGAATTATGGTGCGAAAAATGCTGCCATAGTGCAAATTGACAGTTAGTGTCTATTAATTTGTGCTGCGATATCAAAATATGCTACCTTGAAGCTTAAGGTTTAACACTGATCATGATAAGAAATAGCCAGATAATATGCATAATAGAAGAAAAATATATTTTATTTAAATGACAAGAGCCTAAATAGATAGATAGATCTTTACAGGTCCATAGAGCCAGTTTACACAGTCAGGTTCTAACACTGAGAAATGCTACCGTGAAGCAGGATGTTCTCCATGCTGCCTTGTCAAAAAGTGCTACCATAGTGCAAATTGACAGCAGAGTCTATTGATTCATGCTACCCTGAAGCTTATATAGCTGCCAGTGTCCCAAGGTGGCACTGAATCCCAAGACTGTGGAACTACACGTGTGCAGGAGGGCACGGTAGCACATCTCGATGGGAGACAGAGCACCTCTCATTTCGACAGAGCACCGGACTGGGTTAAAGTCACGTGGTGCGCTTAATCAGCGTTAATTCAACACCCCTATCTAATATTGTAATATATATATATATATATATATATATATATTATATTAAAAAATACTTATTGAATTGTCACCTGATTCACTAAAAAATTTGCCATATTTTTATTTGTTTGGGTTTTTTTTGCTATTATTATGTCCTTTCAGATAAATGATACATGATATATATCTCATCACAGTTACATCATACATTGTAAAAGAAGTATGAAAATAATTTCTCTTTCACTCTGATTGTAAAAATATGTGTCTTTTTTATAACAGTGTATCTAAGCAGCTGAGCCCGTTCTGTACTGTTCACATGGTTAAACAATGGCTGGTTGCCACACACATTGTGGAGGCTGTGATCTGGTCCCCATGGCAGCTGTAAAGTAAACCCGCAGAGGCTCCAACTGGAGAAAGTCAGTACAGCCTGCGGCAGCACTGCCTGAACCTACCTCTGACCATCTTTGGAGTCCATTGGACTGTGGAAGGTGTGCAGTTTCGCTCAGTCAAGAGCTCTGACTCCTGTGGGCATCGCTGGGTGGTCTGGAGAAAAGGACAATGTCGCACAGGTAAGCCTTTCTTTAACCTGCAAGGTCCTGGGGACATTAGATGCCCTATTAGATGCCTCATCTTTGACAAGTGGCAGAATAAGAGTGTAAAGTGCAGTGGTGCCTGTGGTCAGTATGCAGTGTTCCTGTAGATGACCTAAGAGTGAGAATGTTAAGAGGAAAGTATGTGTGGACGTTAAGAAGTTTGAAGTGAAAGGGGATAGAGGAAGTCTACATTGTATAGCAGTTCCTATGACAACACATGGCTCCAGAGAAGCAGGGCTTTTGTGTTCCAACGTTGGGTGGCGTGGAAGGCTGGATCTGCCTGAACACCTTCAGCTGAAACAGTGCTGGAACAATAGCAACTCACACAAAGAATGTGGCAGAGATGACTATCTGGAGGCCTTTGACTGACCTTTCAAAAGTGGCTTTGGAAAAAAGTTAGGCTGTCAGCGGATCTCCTTTCGTTGCTGCAGTAGCCTGTCTTGCTATGTGGTCCCTGCCGCAGTTAGGTTGTTTCCCAAAAGGCTCCCTCCCTCTTTTATTGCTAATTTTTCTTTGGAAGCATTCTCCCAAGCCCCCCCACCCACAGGACTTCCCCAGCCCCCCAGCACTCCTACTATGCGCTTTCCTCCTTTGATTTGGTCCCTCCTCCAGCTCAGGCTCTTGACAGTGGTTTTGCTCACATGGGGACAATACTGCATAGGCTCCATCAGAATACGAAAAGAAGGCAGTTTCACCCTCGCTCTGAATTCTTTAAGGGATACACAAAAGGGTCTCCCACACACAGGAGGGTTAAAAGCAAAGGGGTCATGTGTATTTGTCTAAGAGATTGAAATGAATGGATTTAAGTTTGTCAGGGATTTTCTTTCATCACTAACATGGTCTGATATGCTTACTGACATACACATTTGTGTACTTTCTGACTGTTAGAACTATATGTAACGCTATGAAGGCATAATAGGAAAATATAGCCTGAGGGCACTTATACTAACAGGGATTCAGTACGTTCCCACAGGGCAGGTGTTTTCTGCAGATGTCGCTAAGATCATTAACACAACTCCAATCTACACATATTTACTGGGTGTTGACCATCTTGCACAAAGTGCAGGTAAAAGAGTTTTCCTCAGTTAAGACTCTCCATTCACACTGGTGAAAAGATTTATTTTGTCCTATTTTGATCTCTTTTAACTGATGGTGTGATCATGAGCCGTCATACACACATAAAGTGTGGTCATAAATAAAAAGCAGCTAAAGTATATATGTAGATTCCAAGGATTGGAATCAATAGTTTAATCATAAAACCACATGTTTATTAAATTATTATCATTACTGTGTAACCTTATAAGTTTAAAAGAATGAGTAGATATAACAATACATCGTATCATTTCACATTGACAGTGTTGTATCATATCACATTGTCATAGTGTATTTTATCCTGTCATATCACTGTGAATCAAGGAATTCCAAACTTTTGCATGGCAGTGTATGGGTTATCAATAGACGCACCATGTTAATGTTCTCCTTTGGACAGCTCCTATGGTAGAATGTGGGCAGATGCCCAGGAGGCCTTGGAGGACCTGCTAGAAGATGAGATCCCTCAAGTAGAGCTCCGTCCTCAGAAGGACCGTTTGCAGGTCTTCCAAACTCTGGCCACTTTCTACCTGCGCTACCTCCACATCTTCAGGTGTCTGGAAGAGGTCTATGACCAGTTCATTCACCCACAGAAGAGACGCGTGGTACGACACATGCTGGAAGGGGTGATGGGTCGACTGGTGGAGCTGAAAAACGAGATGGTGGAGCTGGAGTTCTCAGAGTTTCACTACTTTGACGACATGCTACAAGACCTAAAGATGACACCAGTGAGTATGTAGTGTGTATTGGGTAGAAACCAGAAGAGTATATAGGATGTGAGAACTGTTCTGTGTTGACACATTCTAATTTTCCACTTTCTGTGTAGTCCATTGTCTCAGCTAATTTGCATGTAGATTGATAATGTGTTGACACATTAGCAAAGGAGTTTCACTGTAGAAAAATATCAACATAAGTTTTTAGATGTATAATATATAGTGTTCAATCTGACACAAATTTCAACAAGAGATAGAAAGGGCTTCTATTTATTTATCTATCCATATCCTTATTCTGCATAGCCTAAACTTAAGTTTTATGCACTTTTAGTGACTTTACAGGAGGAAATATCTGAACATGAGCCTTCAGTTTGAGATATTTAGACTTACTTGGTCTTACTCACAGTATTATGATGAGGATTTCTTCTGATAACATTTTAATCTACAACTATGCTTTGTCTGTGGCCGGAAACCCACCCCTAGCAACCTACTACTTAACGAACCCAATCCTCTTAAACTCCTTTGAATTTAGCGAGAAGCTAATTGGGGTTGCCTTACCCACGCTGGCAATTCTCTGTAGATTTCCACTGGCTGGACCAGTTTCTTTCGGTGCTTTGATCTATGTGAAATCTTTTGTGCTTTTCATAGGAAGACCTAGAGGTGCCCATCCCCCACTATTTTGTCAGAGAGAGGATGAAAGCACTAAAAGAAAGAGAGAAGATGCTGGCTCATATTCTGGCTCAGAAGGGGAATTTGGATCAGGAACCAGTGCGTACTGAACTTTGAATGACACACCCTGAAAACGACAGGCTTTAAGATTAAAGAGGACCGCAAAAAAGATTAAGCACTTTTATTAAGGATAACCACTACATGATGCTAAAATAAATAATACCATCCCAGGGTCATGATGTTTGTGCCACATCATCAATCCTTATTTTTTTCAGCATCATTTATATATATATATATATATATATATATATATATATATACATATACAAAAAAATAACAACACTGTTGTTAACATTTCTGATGTTTTGTTACTGTCCCCTCAAAGTGATATACTTCCTATAACAACAGCAAAAAAAAAGTATCAGTGTGCGGATCATCGTCAGCTATATAACATGATGTGTCCATGCCACTGTGTTCTTGCAGGTTCCACTGCAGAAGATGTCTATGGAGAGGGCTGTGTGGTTGCTTCAGGTGAGCGAGCGCGCCCGCCAGGGCCGTCTCAGAGCTCACTTCATGAAGGAGATTTGGCAGGAGGAACAGAGAAAGCGACGTGGGAATAACTACAGTCCCATCACTTCAGACCCCCATCTGGCAGCTGCTCTCATACAGAAGGTACTGAAGGACCCCTTAAAAAGCATTGACGTATTGCCCAGTTATGAAGACTCAATAGTCAATAACTACTGTGAATAAGCAATTGCTATAAAACCAAAATGTGAGTTATGTACAAGACTGAAACGTGCCAGTCAGGGATCCCAGACCAGACTATATACAAAACCTTTTTTATGGACTGTTTTTCCTGCTAGCCTATCAATACACAAACTGTTCAAACAAAGCTGGAATCCAGAGTTGGGCCATGTACATAGTGGGGCATCCAATCAGTGCATGAGATCTCAGGAGGAAATAAAACTGAACACTGCTTCTGTCTTGTCATGTAACTAACATTGTTCATCTGATCTTCAAAGATCACTCAGTCTATTTATAGACATAATTGAAAGCATTAGTTCACTAGAATTATTCCAAACAAGCCCCAATGTATAGAAACAATTTAAATATTTCCATTGTAAAATCATAATGCTGTTTTTATAGAATTGTATGGAAAATGTTTTATAGGCAGGTATCATGAACATCTTTGTTAAAAGGATGGTCAAAACAACCTTTAGTTTGGGCTATACATGTTAATCTTTAACAATAATGCTCATTTCTACTTGCACCCTTAAAGGGTTTCTAATATTATGTGAGCATTATGTTGACACAGGTCTACATGATCATTTTTGGCCATTCTGGATTTAACGTGCATATATTTTTTAACATATATTAACATATATTTTACCTAGTACACTGCAGTTTCACTGTGACTCGGTGATGGCATGGTGCTTTTCATTTCTATCTGACTGAAACCTGTTTAGACCACTACTCATATTTGCAGTGTTTCTAGGACTTATAGGAAATATTTTTTTCCGTTACATTATATGAAAATTATTAAACACTGCTGTTTACACTGGGCCACATTTCATGAATTCTGGTCCAATAGAAGTGGTCCAGAATTGGTTTATCAATCATGTAAGGCCTTTTATGTATTTATATTTATATTTATATTTATATATTGCTTTTGGAGCAAAGCCAGTGTTAAAAGCAGAAGTGCTCTGGATTTTATACACCATAACAAGTCATATAATAGCAATGAAAACACAAATGTTTCTTGATTCCAATATTACAAATATATTCAAGATTGGTAAATATGAATAAACTCACATTATTCTAAAACTATGAATTTCCTTTTATATCCTTTATACCTTTTACCAGTGTGAACATTGGTCCTCCTTGAAACCTGCAGAAACACACACACACACACACACACACAGTAGGATATACTTTTCAACAGACCACTGAAAGCCTTTCTTAATGTGAAATATCATCATCAGGGACATATTTCTCAACATATTCTCTTTCCAAAAATATGATCTATCATATGAGGACTGCATGTTTGTGGAAGAGTATAGACATTGGGTTATAGATGTATAGCCTGGGTGTTGCTACACCAAAGCATAGCTTTGAAATATGTCCATGGGCAATAATAAGCCATTTATTGTTGCTTTCTTACCACAATTGCTGCACTGATTCTCAGAGTCACAATGCTGAACCTCCAGTGCTTCACCACAATAAAGTAATGTAAGCATCTATATGGAGACAAAAATTTTCTTCACTTTCAACTTTAGAATATTACATATATAATCAATATAACTAGGGAGAACTAACTGGCCTCTTGCTTTTTATGTTCCCTATGCACCCTGAAATGTAGTAATAGTCATGAAAGTGTGAATGAAGCGTAGTTGGACAAACATCAAGCCTACTTTCAGGCACTGGGGTGAGAATGACTGTAGCCCAACCTGAGCATGAACTTGTATGATATCCATCTGTACTGTCATCGCTCTTGACTGGCAAAATCTACTCACAAGGGATTATGCATGTCATGCGATCCCACCCATCCATAAAAGATACATGCCCAGTTCATCTGTGCGAATAATGTACTTATGGCTTTTGTTTGTGGTGCGGACTAGCACCGCAGTGATGAGAGATGTGAGGGAGAAAGTGTTCCTGTTATTTTAGCCATGATAATGTAATCTGAGGCCGGGTAGTTTGACGTGTTCTTAAATGCATGTGTACTATGCTTGCTGAATGCGGACACCGATGTAGCTTTAAAGAGATTGTAGATATGACTGAAGACATCTAAGCGTTTGTGCAATCACGTGAGAAACAGACATGGTGATAGGTACAAGTGTACATGTTTCTCAGAACAATGGTGACGTTTCTTTCTGATTCTACCTATTCAATATTTGATCTTTCTCAAGATGTCAAATTTGATGACGCTTTAAAAATGAAGATTACAATGAGAAAGTCTGTCCTGATCTTTTAATGACTTGGCTCCTAAAAGCTATCTTTTCTAGTAAATATGAGGCAGTATCTCAAAATGACTTATTGTCTCATAAAAATCAGATACAATCTCATAATTATGACTTTACTATGTAACAAAGAGAAAGCTCCAAATCATGACTAATATGAGGCCATATTTTAAATGATGAAATAATATCTCATAATAATGAGATATTAATTAATCATCTGAGGTTATACCTCATAAATTGATCTCATTATTAATACTTACTCTCATAATTATGACAACTTACTACATCATTGTTGTGGATTACTTTTTTATAATTATGGCATAGTACATCATTATTGTGGCTTACAATGTCATAGTTATGACTAACATCATTACCATTGCTTACTACCAGTTTGAACCATATGAGTACATATCCAAAATTATCCTAAACAAAAAAATAAAAAGTTATCACAGTTATAAGATACTATCTCATATGCATGTTATGGTGTAATTACAAGAAACATATTACATATCTCATATATGCTTTACTAATAGAAAATAAAATCTCTAGTATGTAAAGTATCTCATTATTTTGAGAAAAGTCATAATAAAAAATATTACCTCAGTAATTGTTTTTGTTATTGTTGTTTCCTAAATAAATGCCTGCCCTTTTATATATTCTTGCCTCAGTTTAAATGATTTCCAGGGGTCAAACAGTAGGCCATGGTATTATGCTAAGGAGATCTAATCTCCACAGTGTTTGCCTGTCTCATTCCCTAACCCTCGGTTTTACTTCAGTGGTCTGAAATCCTGGAGACATAATCTCTTTAATCCACCCAGCCTTAACTGCGTAGGCATCATTGTTTCTCTCACGTAGAGGCAGGAAAATCCTCAAGATGAATGAAACTCCTTCCCTCTTCCTATGAGAGAAAAGCTAAAAATTGAGCCTCTAGATTACATGCCTTCATATTGAGGTCAACTCTAAATGACTCTGCTCTCATTCTCACTGTTTTGTGTGCATACGTTTCATTCCTTTCAGCCAAAAAGTGAATGCAGTTGATATAATGACAGATACCTTTGATTTACACAGTGAAAATGGCAAGCTAATAAACAAAAAGTCAATATTTTACATAATGGGGTGCTGTCATCAAGAACTGTTTACTGCATGAATGATAAAGTACACTTGAAAAAATACTAGAAATATTTCTTTAAGAAAGCATTTTATGGGGTACATTTAGGGGGGCTGACCTATGGAAACATCAAGCAACAATAAAATTGTAATCTACAGGGCATTCAATGGAAGTAAACCAATACAAAATATGTGCATCACTTCTAAATATGCATAAATGTAATATGAAAATAATAATACTGATGAAACCATCAACAATGTAAAAACAGACAAGGGAAAATAGCAGAGTGGATGTGTATTTATTTACTCCCAATATATGTGTTCCATTCTCACATATGGCAACAGTTATCCTTTGTCATTTTACATGAACGCTATGAACTTTAAAATGGGTTTATTTATGAAAGAGAAATTGAAACCTCTCGCAGATTGTGTTTATTTATTTTTTTTCCTGATGTTGTGCATGAACCACAATTTAAGAGAGTTTTGAAGGTCTAGCCACGCACATGTGATGTATGTGTGTGTAAAAGAAAGAAGAACAGGCTGCAGCAGGAAGCCATGTGATCAGATCAAGTATATCAGTTCCCAAAGTAGATGGGAAAATGACTTTTATGTCATAATCATGCAAAAATCATTGTCGCCATATGGGATTGGCATGCCAAAAAGTCAGGGTTAGGGTCCTTTGAGTAGGGTGTTAGTAACTGTGTCATGTCTGTCTGTTGCTCTAGGTGTGGCGAGGTCACCGACAGAGAAAAAAAACAAACAAGGAGCGTCTAGAGGAAATGATCTTTTTGGGAATGGTTGGTACCAGGATGCCCTGCTTATGCGCCTGTTATGAGAAACATTTCGTTTTCTGAGATATTGATGTTTGTGTTGGGTTTCATGGTAACTCGATGTGCATTTCCAAGTTAACACATATCAAGAGTAGGGTCTTCCTCTGTATCTGGATCTCTGTCTTTCTAGATAGCACCCCAGCTCTCAACGCCCTCCCATACCCAGCAGCGATCCCAGCATGTGGAGAACAGCTGCCGGCAGGTGCAGGAGCAGCATGAGACCGAGTACCAGCATGCACTGATAACCATCAAGAAGTCCATTCAGTCAGTGGAAGGACCAGACATAAAGGAAACACTGCAGGAGCAGATTCGTCAGTGGTTCCTTGAATGCCGGTAAGCCACTTCTGAATAGTAACCGCAGTTGCAGAGTGTATCAATGCCCGACAAACTACTCACTGAAAAGTTCATAACATGGGTCCAGCTACAACCAACATTTTAGTGCCCTCGCAAATTAATGAACTAAACTGAAGAATGGAGTTTTGATTACCCGTCCAAGTAGGAGTATCACTGCTATAGTAGAGTCCTCAGAAAGACTGAAAGTACTACAATCACCAGAACCATTGCTCTAGAAATTTGCAAAATTATGTACAATATTTACATAGAATGTTTACCCCTTGTAAGTAATTGAATCCATGGATCAGACTAGTTTGTCCAGCACATCCCTCCGATACTTGATCAGAGTGAGATCGGTGGAATTTGGAGGCCAAGACAAAGTAGCATCCTTATGAATGCCAAGACTCAAGGTTTCCCAGCAGGACATTGGCCAGAGAGAGCCTTACTCCCTTAGTGCATCCTGGGGCCATCTCTTTCCCAGGCAGGCAATATCCACCAGGGCACATTCTTTCTTTGATCTATGGGTCCAGCTCTGGTGCTCTCATGCTCACTGTAGGCGCTTTCAGCAATGGGCAGGGTCAGCATGGGCACTCTAATAAGTCTGTAGCTATATAGCCAAATAAGCAGCAAGCTGAGATGTATTGTGTATTCTGATACCTTTCTATCATAGCTAGTGTAAATTTTTTCAGCAGTTTGGTACAGTAAACTGTGACACAATCTTTACTATTGTTTGCAGTACTAAATAAGTATCATAGTTAATTTTACTGCACTGAAAGAACAAAAGCTTGTATTTCTACAGCTTAACAGGAGAATACAAACTTATAACCGAATTACTGTATTGTTTTACCATGTAGGTGAATCACTTTATTTAAGACAGAAAATAAGAATTTGTAATTTGTTCACAGAAACAGCAAAATTAAGGAACAAAAGCTTCTGCATGCTTTCTTTTAGTAGTTTTGGAACTGCTTGTGTAGAGTAAGCTGCTGTCCCCCTGGCTTCCTCTTAGCCCTCATGTACTTCAACTAATCCGCTGATTATCTCCCATGCTCCAGTGCTCCTCGCTCACAAGAGCTTTGCGCTCTGCCCAGCCCATGCATTATCTCATTCTAATGTGAGAAGCATTCCTCCCCGGTTCTTGTCTCTGCCTCTTTTGTTTGGAGGTTGGAATGTTAGCAGTAGCTGTGGTGGTCTCAATTAGCCTTACTTGTTTATGCTAGGCTAACACTTGTGCTTGGTCAGCTCATGGTCAGTTCAGAGTGTGGCCAGGCTGATTAGCACATTCCAGGCTGATATACAACCAGCCACTGGATGTTGCTGCCCATTAGAGTGGAGACAAGGGCCATAGGTCATCTCAGCTGGACCCCACAGGGGAGCTTGGTGGCCATGGGCTCTTCAGCAGCCCCTCTCCGCAATGACCTTACTGGGCTTTGAGAACTCATATAAACCATGTATGAAGTACGAGGTCAAGACCCGCAGGGTGAAGCGTGTTGGCGTAGTTTTGGTGCTCTGATTAAGGTAGACGAGGTGAAACAGTCAGTCTGGTCTGACAGTGGGCCAGACAGATGATGAATCAGTCAAACATGACTTTTCAAGTTTGATTGACAGAGTTTGATGAGGATCATTTGATCATTGAGCCACGATGCTTACGAACACTTGTCCTGGTGATTTGTCTTCAGTATTTACCTGTTAATACATAATCATTACTAAACACTCCTAAGAGCACCTTCACTGAATTTTACAAACATGCCAACTTAGAAATTGATTTAAAAAAATAAAACAGTCACACTGCACAACCCTCTGTCATCAAATAAACCTGTGAACTGTTAAAAAAATCAAAATGTTGAATATTTTAGTTGTTTCATTGCTAGGAAAGAATAAAAAATTATTATTAAGAACTTGTTTCTAAAAAGATGACTTCAGTTTCAAACTACACAGTATGCTTTGTTCTAAACTATGAAGACTAAATGAATGCATTTCTGTGTAGTAAACTGTTTCCTAAATATTTTTTCTAAGTTTATTAAAACAATGATTTAAAAATTGTTGTACTTTTGTATGATACTTTGTATTTTAATATTTGTTAATATAACTGTATTTTGGTATATATGTCACTGCTACTGAGTGAGTTATCAGTGCATAATAGTAAATGGACTTGATATGCTGAGAATACCATAAATAAAAATAGTAATAATAATTTGACTTTTAAATACAATTTCCGTATCCATGGGTACAATGTACTTGTCTATGAGCAACAAGATTTCAAGATCAAACTTTTGATTGTGACTACATGCCAAGAGCTCAGCAGAAAATTGGTTAATATAATGAAAAAAATGAATTCAGTGTTTCATTTAATGTGTTTCCTAAAAATATTATTTGAATGAAATTATCATTTTTAATCTTTGCCCAGCCTGCTTCAGTCTGTTTCCACCCTGAGTCCAGTACAAATCCCACACCACAATGTACCTGTAGATTCACAGATCAGATTCTCCTGTGTTAAGCTCTTTACAGGAAGATTGTTTTCACTGCCTTGTGATATGTTGCCTAGTTCGCCTGATTGTATGTGAATGGCATTCATGTTCTTTGTATCTGTCTTCTCATTATCTGATCTCTGCCTGTTATCCTGGATCTGTTATACATGCAATAAGTTTTGAATTTGACGTTTGTTGTAAAACTTCTGGCATTGCCCTCGCTTGGTTTTACTGGGTTATTGATACTGCTAAACGGCTTAAAAGACACTTTGCTGTATCTGGTTTTCTGGTCATGATCCTCACAACCATGTCCATTACTTAAGAGACCTCAAAAAAGGTAAGGAACATTAGAATAAACAATTGGCTCATCACCCTGATTCATGTATGTATGTATGTATGTATGTATGTAAATGTTCTAGAAGTATTCTCTTGAAAATGTACCTATATTCTCAAAACTGCAGATTTGAAACACTTGTACTCCATTACATCCCAACCCTGAGTTAATCAAAAAGAACATGTCTTCATTTACCACATTAGAACACCTACTGTACTCTTAAGTGTAATGAAAGACAAATATAATATAAATACATACCCCTGTATAGTGAAAAATCGTGTTGTTATGCCTAAAAATGCCTATTTTTATATGCCCTAAATATGCCCCAAATATGTTCCCAAAACACTTTAATTTCATTTTAAACTCAGTTTAATACATTACCCTTAACGAAAATATAAAGGTAAGCCCATACAGACTTTATTGTAATTCATGCACAGGCATTTTCTTTGGTATGAGCTGTCGTTTTCTTTGGTATAAACAGATAAATACAGTAATAAGTTAGTGTAATTTTTAGGTAAAAAAAATACAGTAAAATGTAGGGGTAATCACCAATAATTTCTACAGTTCAATAATTTACTGTTCATCAGCCAGGTGTCTTATTAAAGCAGACATTGGACATTGGACTGAGCTCAACAGCCTCTTTTAATTTAATTTACAGTAATAAAACTACTGGGCTTTAAGAAGAATAAAATGAAAAACAAGAGAAACACTCCAGATGAGTCAGGGGCAGACTGGCAATCTGTGCACTTATGGAAAAGAATGGCTGTCCGATGCACAGTGGCCGTCGGCCTGTCTTTCTCGGCCGACATGCAGACTTCTGCCAGCTGGTGAAGAAAGTCGAGGCTGTTTTTTAGTCCCAGTCTGCCCCTGCACTGAGTACAGCATATTTAACCATCCCAAAAGCGTTTTCTTTGTGTTCTCATGACAGTACAAAAATATTTATACAGTTATATTTTATATGGAAATGTAGCTTAATTTTTGTTCATATTTATGTTACCAAAGTAGTAAATTTAGAAGTAAAATGCGTAAACAAAACATATTGCCACGAAAAAAGCCAAAAAAAAAAAATGCAGAGAATATTTGCAGGTTATTGTGGAGATTTCCGCGTAAAACTATCAGTATCTGTCACGCTGGAAGGACGAGAATGCTGAGTAGAGTTGCCCAATGTGGCGTGATGGAAAAGCCCAAACGCGGAATACATGAGAGAGCCGGTTAATCACGCAGTTATTCTGAGAACGCTCCTAGAAGGAGTTAAGATTCCCACCAAAGGAACCTGCGTTCTCAACACACACACACAGAAAAGGTAAGAGAGAGCGGTTGGACTCTGGCGAGTCGTAGTACTCACGGTACCGAGAGGTTGAGGTG
>JBBPCX010000114.1:5012188-5050645 GCA_037974365.1 Hydrocynus forskahlii
TGCATTTACCCTAATACCAAAGAAAACAACAGCGCATGCCAAAGAAAATGCACGTGCATGAATTACAGTACAGTCTATATAGGGGTAATATCGGTAGGCTAAATTACATATTCGCATTAAGGAGTTCAGTGTACACTGTACAGTACGGATACGGGTTCACCTTTACATTTTGTTTAAGGGTAATGCATTAAGCTGAGTTTGAAATGAAATTAAAGTGTTTTGGGAGCAGATTTGGGGGCATATTTAGGGTTTATACTATAAAAATAGGCATTTTTAGGCATTTTTACCACAACATCACGTTTATTCACGGTAAGTGGGGGTATATATGTAATATATAATTTCACATATAAATCAAGGCCAACTACTGAATTATGCTTCATAACGCAGTTGAACCAAAATCCTTCTGCTTACTTTGTGTCACATCCTCAGTCAGCGGCCATTAGAGGCCGCTGATATGTAAGTTTTGTGAAGGACTTTTATGTTGACCGGGGGTGTGGCCTCATCCCTGGCCAGGTGGATCAGTAAGAGCTCTCAGGATGAAGGACTAATTATGATCAGGTGTTTTGGGTTTATGTTAGTATAAAGAGGCTGTTTTGGGTTCATGTGTTGTCAGTTCTCCAACACAGTTTATCAAGTTGTGTTAGTTCAGTTCCCTTGCTTTCAGTTTTGCGCCCTTGGCCTTCTTCTCTTTGTGTTTTGAAAATAAAAAAGAAAGGAAAGAACTATGAAAGTCTGCTCCTGCGTCTCCCTGCTGAACAGGCACAGCCCGTATGTGACACTTTGGCTCGAAAGTGACACATCAAATGACAATATAAAGCCTTTTATTTGCTGAAAAATGCCAAAATGCCAGCATCTGTTCATGAATGCAAAATGGTGCAAACTGTCTCATCCTTATTGTTTCACTAAAATTCACTCCACTAGTCAATCATAGCATTTTTGCATCCTAGTTAAATCTTACATAGTATGTCTACAGACATTGAAACCATGGACTTTGGAGTGTTGCATTAAGACCGGTAGTAACTGTAGCGCGGTCAAGCATTACAAATGCCCACTGACTATGATTGACTGCAGTCTGGCCTCACAGAGTCTTTATTCCCTGTCTGTTTATTAGAGGCTATTGCTTTTCTCTAAGCTCATGACATTACTCTTCTTTGAAGTTATTTCATTTTTTTAGCTGCTGCTTACATAAAATTAAGGGTGGTGATGAATAACATATAACAAGGCAAGGCTGCGGCAGTGGGGTAATGAAGTGAGCTACTGTGTCTAATAAAAACAGCTTGGTCAGAGAATAAGGGAGTCACCCAGACTACGCCTAAACGACTGCCTGCATGGGCCATGTTTGGCCCCCTTAATGTAGCTCCATGCTCCTTTAATAAAGCAATGCTAGAACCTGCTAGATCCATAAGGAAATATCCTGTCTTGTGCCAAGAAAGCAGCCATACAGTGCCTGACAAAAGTCTTGTCGCTTTACCAAGTTATAGGAACAACAAATAATAACTTGACTCGTAGTTAATCAGTTGGAATCAGAAATGGCTTATACGAAAGGCAAAGCCCTCTTGATTGTGCTTATTATACCAAAATAAAGTTTTGCGTCATTTATTGAGTTGTATCATTTAATTAGGACAGATAGGTCAAATTTTGCCTGGACAAAAGTCTTGTCGTCTACAACAATAATGTAGAAATTATACATATACTTCATTTAGAATACACAAACATGCTACAATAACATCAGAACATTAAGTCATGGTGCCTTGGAAAAAAATAATTAATAACGTGGATGACTTCCATGAGCTTGGAAGACCGCATCCATACGTCTTGGTAATGACTGAAATAACTTGTTGATGAAGGCGTCTGAAATGGCAAAGAAAGCAGTCTTGCAGGACTCTCAGAGTTCGTCGAGCTTCTTTGGTTTCATCTTCCAAGCCTCCTCATTCATCAACCACAGACATGCTCAATAATGCAGGTGTTATGGACTTTATCAAGTTCATAAAACAGGTGTTATGGACTTTAACAAGCTGTGAACATCAGGACACTTTTTGACTGTTTCATTTTGCTCCCAGTTATTAATGTGAAAGCCCTTGGCATTAAATTGATCCATTTATTGTAACGATTGATTAGAAATAAAGTTACATGCCTTTTTATGTTATTTTGGTATAATAAGCATAATCCAGAGGGCTTTGCCTTTCTTATAAGCCATTTCTATTCCAACTGATTAACTACGAGTCAAGTTATTATTTGTTGTTCCTACAACTTGGTAAAGCGACAAGACTTTTGTCAGGCACTATATGTCTTAGGGATGTATTATAGACCACTTAAGATTCTTCCCTATTTTTGGACGGATTTTTGTCTCTTTTGGGGCCCATTAACCGCTAATGGAGAAATGTGTTTAAAAGGAGGCTGGTCATAAACTAAAGTGTGTCAGGTTGCCTTCTGAAAACATGCCTGCTGCCCCCAAATGCAGACATGCTCCACACAAAGCAAACATTTACACGAGTGTGTGGGGACAGTGATTAGGTTTTAATGTGCGGCCCCTGACTGAGGGAAAGGAAAACATTGGGTGTTATAAATCACACTCACAGCGTTGCGCCCTGCTCCCCTATCATGAATGTACATCGTTAAACCGGCAATGCTGGGCATGGGCCCTCCTCACAGCATGCTAGATCATCCCCTGGCCTGGAGACCAGCTTTGATCTCAGCTGCCACAATATTGGCCCTCGTTTCAACAGAAGTATCCATAACCCACCTTGAAATGTTCTTGATAATCTCAAAGGCCTACAGCATTACTCACAGCCTCTGAAGTCAAGAGTTCAACCAACTGCACAAGGTAACACATGAACATGTCAGCATGGGTGAAATATACAGCATTCTGGTGTGTTTTGCAGACAGAGGAGGAGAAAGGATGGAAAATGAGTCCAAGCAACTTCCTGCCCACTGTGGCCAAAGGAGCTAACCTATACAGAGGTAAGCGAGAGAAGAGATACAGTGTTCAAATTATCTGTCAAAAAAATCCAACTAAAATACCTGTATTTTCAGTATCTTGCTGCAGGCCAGCAAATCAAGCCCTAGGATGTGCAAAGATTCAGCATGGGTGGAAGAAATGTTAGCCAACTAGCCGTCTAGCTAAAGTGTTTTTAGAGGTAGGGTTATGCTGAAGTACTTTCCAACCACAGAAACTGTTTCTTCAGACCACTACATACAGGATGTGCCTTGCTGCACAGTGTTGCCTAGCATAGCATTGTGTCACGTAGACTAACAGTAGACTAAAACTCAACTATACCACATAGAAAGTATCTTACATTTGTTTTGCTCTTTATTCATTTAAATTTACTTGAATTAAACTTTATAAATCTCTCACATTTATGTGTTTATAGATGTATCTATTTATGAATCTATCATGTTTAGTATCAGCTAATTAACTGGCACTTTTAGCTGGAATACACAAGGTAAAAAGAGCAGCCGAAGCGTTACCTGAGGTAACACTATTAGTATTTTTCTGCTTGTCTAAAAGAAATTTGCTGGCATTTTTAGTGTCATTTCAAGCCACTAGTCATTTACTCACTTTTTTATTGACAACATCTGGGTTTATTTACCACAGTAAAGACAAAATGAGTGTCAAATTGCCATGCAGAAAACTGAAAAGCATTGATGCCAGTGTGTGAAGCTTTATTAGGAACAATGATTTTATGTTTCTGCATTGCTTTAGATCTGGTGTGTGGTAGAATTTAGGTTTAGGGCTGGGATTAGGGATAAGATTAGCTGTACTTCCGCCCACATTTCCTGGTTAGCTAGTCAACACACACTGAAAAAAATATGTTTGCGCTGACTTTTATCTAATGTTAATGTGAGCTATCCCACCAGTACTTTAGCTAGCTTTCTAACTTAGGTGGCTCACTTGCTAATTGGTGGGCTTCCACTTGTTCTTGATCTGGAGCTGCAGTTAGATGTCACACCCTGAACAGCAATTGATAAAACCTGATAATATAATTCTAGTTAGAAAGCAATTAACTTATCTACGCCAGTGGTGAAAAATGTAAAGTTAAAACAAAATGCCCCTTATAGCCACACGTGAACACACCATTGCACAGCACACAGTGTGATATTCTGTCTCTGCATTTAACCCATTGACCAAGTGAAACAGTAGGCAGCCACCGACACAGCACCCTGGGAGAGGTGTGTAGAGACAGCTCAAGGGTACCTCACTGGTGCCATTGGCAATCCTGGGATTCAAACCCATGACCTTCCAATCACAGGGCAACTCCCAAACCACCATGTGTCATAGAACAGGGCAGCAACCAGCTGCCCTGTTCTATGACACATTATAGAATGTTATTTGAATGTATTAAATAGTGTTGAGTTTGATGACAAAGCTAACATAAACCATGTTTCAGTTCAACAAATCAACACATATTCTGTGAAAATATTCTCCTTTAATTGTGTCTCATTCCTTCGCATTTCATTCAAGGACAAATACAAAATAGATTTACATTCATAAGTTATATTTGTACTAACTGGTTTTTATGTTACCCAAGATTTTTAGGACAGTTTCTTGGGCCGGCTTTTTTAGAATAATGGTCATTTCTTCCTAATATGTCTGAGGAGGAGAGGGTGTGTGAGTTTTGCTGTGTAAATGTGTTTCTCTATTATTTCTGATGACAAAGGTGTCTGGAATCCAGTAGTTTAGTACCCACTAATAACAGGGCAGTGTCAAAGGTGGGGTCAAGAGCAGTCCAGATGGTCCTCTCAGCCAACTGGAGCCTCTTTTAATGTCACTCCCCTTTGTAAGTACATGACACAGCATTCTGAAGCTTAGACTAAGGCCTATGGATCCTCACACTGTTACTGACTGGCCATCGGTCAGAAAACCTGTTCACCTGTTTACTAAATGTCAGGTTCAACCAAAGGGGGGTTAAGATAAAAGATAAAAAAATATTTTCAGGTGCTAGAGCTATCATAATATTGACAGAATATTCATCAAATGTATTGAAAAAACAAATGATTACCAGTACAATCAAGGCCAATTATGAAATAGCGTTATCTTGCAAAAAGGCCACAAAACACATGGAAGCACATGGCACTGTTGACCAGCAATAAATGAAAAAACTAGTTTGGCTTTAAAATGTGTGGGATTACAGACGTCTGGCAGATATTTAGAAACTCTCATAAAGCAATATATTTCACATGCTGAATGTTGTATAGTCAAAAGCAATTAATCATGTATTGTAGAGAGACATATATAGTAGTCAAGTACCCTGCTAGTTTCATGACCCCTTGGGACTATTTGTTTATTTATTTGCTTGCATTTTTATTTATTTACTTATTTAAGATACTTTGTAAATTTAGATATTCATACTCAATCTTATGAGACATTACACTGACTTGCATATAGGAAAAATAAGTTTAATATTTGAATAAATAAAATGAATGAAAACTCTTGAATGGCTGGGACCCACCAGCAGGTCCAGACCTCAATTTCTTACCCATAGAACATAAAAAAACAAGCTGGTTTTTGAAGTTTTTCATGTTATTGCTGCATAACAAGCCTCGTAATGGCATAAGTTTGGGTATTTAAGTGTTTAATTCATGTAGGGCCTTTAGGTAAAGGTTCTTTAAACTTAAAAAACAGGTTCTTCATGTATTTAAAATCTTTAATGCCTTGTCACAGCACGCATAAAATGCAGTTTTACAGTTAGGAGGTATTTCCATTCAAACTTGAATTTTGATTTGAATTAAGTTTGACAATATCAATTGAATTAACATATTTGATTGGATTATTTGAGTGAGAATATCGGATTAGTTTTCATTCCACTGGCAAAATTGCCACCAGAAGGCCTGTAGAAAGGGGTTAAAGAACTATCCTCTGACAAACATAACTAAAAAGAGGTTCTTCAGTGACCAGCACCAAAGTTTCCTTTTGGGCACCTTTATCTTTAACAGTGCAACTTTATTCATCCATTTTTCCCTTTGTTACTTTACATTTACAGCATTTAGCAGATGCTCTTATCCAGAGCAACGTACATCAGCGCTTAAGTATTCTACGTCTGTTCTTAATACCTGTAAAGCTATACTAAAATCAACTGCTTTTTACCAAGTTATTCCAGCTAAGTCACACACCTTAACAAACCCTGTCCAAAAAAAAAGTCAAAGGTTAATACACAAGTAAGAACAAACAGTTAAGAGGGTAAGGGCCCGAGGCTTTTTAAATATAGAAAATGAGGTATAAGAGATAAACGAGAGGACTGCTTAGTCACCAAGATGCTCCTTCAAGAGGTGGGTCTTCAGGCGACACTTGAAGACAATGAGGGACTCCACAGATCTGATTGCAAGAAGGAGTTCGTTCCACCACTGGGGGGCCAAGACTGAAAAGAGTCTTGATGCATGTCTTCCTCTTCTTTTGAGCAACGGAGATTCAAGACGAGCAGTGCTTGAAGCTCTGAGAATGACACACTGCTTGATCAGTGCTGATAAGTAAGAAGGTGCAATTCCGTTCTTGGCCTTGAAAGCAAGTGTTAAGGTTTTGAACTTAATGCGAGTGGCCACAGGGAGACAGTGAAGGTTCAGTAGTACAGGCGTAGTGTGTGAGAATTTAAGAATATTGAAGACTAACCTGCATTCTGAATCAGCTGAAGTGGTCTTGTTACCTTCAGTGGAAGTCCAGCCAGTAGAGAGTTGCAGTAGTCCAGTTTAGAGATGACCAGAGACTGGCCAAGTAACTGTGTAGCTTCAGTGGTGAGAAAGGGTTGGATTCTTCTGATGTTGTATAGAAGGTATCTGCATGTTCTGGAGAAGTGATCTGAGGTCGTGGCTTGGTGATGGACGCCCTTTGATGAAAAGAAGCTCAGTTTTACTGGGATTCAGTTTGAGGTGGTGGGCCATCATCCAAGAGGAGACGTCAGCCAGACAGTCTGAGATGCGGGACGAGATCTGATCATCACTGAAGAGAGAATAAATTGAGTATCATCTGCATAAAAGTGATGGGAAAAGCAATGTGAGACTATTACATCCCCAAGAGAACAAGTATATAAATAAAAGAGAAGCAGTCCAAGGACTGAGCCCTGCAGAACACCAGTGGACAGTCTTTGCTGGGCAGACTGGGAGACATGTGCCCGATATCCCAAGGCTGGAGAGAGTAGCCAGGAGGATCTGATGGTTAACCGTGTCAAAGGCTGCAGAAAGGTCAAGAAGAATCAGAGCAGAAGACAGGTTTGCTGATCTAGCTGCATGAAGTTCTTCTGAGACGGCTAGTAGTGCAGTGGATGCCGATTCTTCAAACTTGGTCCTGTAGAAAGAAGACTTTGCAAAAGTTAAATCAGTGGCAAATTTGGATAAAAGACAGCGATAATTGATAAAGTTGCTGTCACTAAGCATTTTCCTCCATCTTCTTTCGGCTGCTCTCAGTTCCCTTTGGTTACTTCGCAGGACCTCAGACAGCCATGGAGCTAGGAGAAAGACACGCTTTTGTCTGGAAGACAAGGAGCAGAGTAGATTAATTGAGCTGTGGAGAGATGAGAGGAGGTCATTGGTGGCTGATTCAACTGAGGATAAACAGAAGTTAGTGGAATTAGGGAGAGATAAGGAAGAAAGAATAGAGGAGGAGAGAGAGGGCAGAGATAGAGAGGATAGGGGGTAGTCGTAGGTGTTACAAGTGGGTGATGAGACAAGGACGTCTAAAGAGGAAATTTGAAAGATAGAAGATGATGGTCAGAGACATGGACAATATATTGAACATAGTATCAACCAGATCACTTCCTAAGTCAAGAATGTTGCCTGCTTTGTGGGTCGGAGGAGACTCGCCAAGAACCAGGCCGAAGGAAGATAGGAGCATCGCAAGCTCAGAGTTCTGCAACTTGTCACCCGGAAGATTGAAGTTTCCATGGTGAATGAGTGGAGAGTCGTCACCTGGAAATGAGCTCAGGAGGATGTCCAGTTTGTCGATTAAGTTACCCAGCAGGCCGGATGGGCAATAATGGAGCTTAGTTGGATATGTTATAGTAAGAGAATGGAATTCAAAGGATGAGATGTTGAGCTGGGAAAGACTAAGAGGCGTACAATGCCATCTACATGAGAGAAGCAAACCTGTGCCCCCTCCTCTGCCTGTAGTGTGAGGAGCGTGAGAGAAGGACATGGCAGAGGATAGAGCAGCCGAAGTAGCAGAGTTCTCTGGTGTGATCCATGTCTCTGTGACGGCCAGGAAGTGGAATGAACGGAGAGACTCCAGTCCACAGATAAAGTCAACTTTCTTGATGCATGATTGGCAATTCCACAGACCACCATGAACCACTGTAGAAGGCTGTGGGGGAAAAAGCAGCTGAGTGAGGTTACTGTGATTTCTTCCACGCCAATGCGGAATGTATCTTCTCGGCCTGTAAGATATGTGAACAAGTATAGGTGTGAGGCACAATTTCTATAGTGGTAACAAAAAGAAAATTAGACAGAAGAATAGAAAAGGATAGAGAAGAAACAGATACTTAGCTGAGTGAGGAAGTTGAAAATATGAAAGTAAAGATTGTTTCTTCTTAAATACTTGTGGGTGAGTGTAAGTCACTCCCACTAATTAACTCTGGCCTCCCTGACACCAGGTGAGAATTATCTGGCTAACCCCACAAGGCACAAGGCCAGCCAACAAACAAACAAAAAGTACACCACAAAGAAAGTAATTAAGGCCAGAAAAGTCTAAGTGGACAGCAAAAACAGCAGTACAACAGTTAAACAACAAAAGAAAACTCTAGCTAGCTTACCAGATAAAGAAACACCCAAGAATACACCACTAGCACAGACTTTATGTGTTTCTTTTTTGTAAAGGGAACCAGAGGAATTTCCAAATCATGCACAATAATCACTGCACATGGGTGGAGGTTAATCAGAGGAGAAGAAAAGATAGAAACATTGTTTCCTACTGCTCCTTCTACCGTCCATCTGCTGCAAAAACTCCCCTGTGATCTTTGGCCGACCGCCTCATGCTGGCTACTTTTGAGGCTGAAGGACACAAGGTTCACACATGTATTTATGCCCAGCTTTAGTTCTACCATGGTAGGCCCAGTGATAAATCAATACTGCCATCTCCAGCACCCCTGACAGTGGGAGCCTGTTTCTTTAAGAGCTGGAGCACCGGTTCCTGTCTAGCTAGGGATATAAGGAAGTCATTTTTTAGCAGGAAGTGAGAATCCCAGACTATGCATCTGTATCTCACTGACCCATGGTGACAGGGGCAAACAGTAGACTTCCACAAATCATGTGCGCTTGTGCATTTACACAAATGTGCCCATTGGGAGACAACAAAATAATTTGCACTGTGCTTTGACATTTACACTACTGATTACACTACCAACACTTTACAAGGTTTACGGTAAAGCTATTTTATAGCAGAATGTCACGTCAGAGGAAACTCGGACACGATTCCAATGGGGCCAGTGTTATTATTATTATTATTATTATTATTATTATTATTATTATTATTAGGTGGCACGCAGCCCTGGGCAAGTATGTGTGACGTCATGTGTGTGAGTGGTGATTGGGAGCCTAGGCAACCCAGATGAGAAGGATGAGCTTCAATCAGCTCATCAGGCAACCAATCACAGGTCCACCTGTCCTTAATGAGAGTAGTCATCATGGTAAAGTGTTAGTGTCGTGTGATTGGTTTGGTGCGTGTGTGTGTGGGTATATCTCCCGGCTGATCCAGTTACTCAGGGCTGGGTCACCCTTGTGGTTGGGGATTGTGAGTGCTACAAAACTGTAGCTAAGAAAGAAACCGTATTGCTCCTCGGATTCGGGATTTTGACTCTGAGTAGGCTTTTCCTCTGCAGTTCCAGTCTACTGAGACTGAGGCAGTGACGGCTGTTCTCCACTGTGTGTGTTTCTCCCTATTTGTGCCCACAGGAGTGAGTGAGCGGGAGTCCAGTGGAGGGTGCAGCTGGAGCACAGAGCCGTGCTTTTGTTTGATTCCAATTCTCCAGGAGTTGGAGAAGGATGTTTAACACGAGTGTGTATGCCTGCGAGGCGCTCTGTGAAGTCTCATAAAAAATAAACAAAAACTGTATCTATATTCTGGTGCTTGTTGTGCGTCCTTCCCCTCACAGCACGACCATGACAGATGACCCAGCCATGCAGATGGATGCATCCGCAGTTCTCCTGCCCGGGGATGTGGACTCTATACCACAACAAGTAGCCAGTCACCAGAATCAGCTGGCGCAGCTTAACGAAATGCTGAGACAAGTGATGACTGCAGTACAAACCACGCAATCATTCGTTAAAGCTCCTTGCCACGTTGCAATGCCGGAAAGGTATGATGGAAACCCTGCTTCTTGTAAGAACTTCTTACTCGGTTGTGATCTGTATTTTGCAGCGTTCCCAGACTTCACCCCTGCACAGAAAGTGTCTGTTCTGACGCAACGCTTAGCAGGGCGAGCATTGGACTGGGCTGCGGCGGTCTGGGCTGCCGGAGGAAACAACGTCCTTAATTGTGAGGAGTTTAGGGAGAGGCTCAAGGCGACTTTCGACTTCCCAGATCATGGGCAGTCCAGCAGCGCAAAGTTTCCTCAACTAAAACAGGGCGCAGACTCTGCTGCGGATTACTCTGTGAAATTCTGCAACCTCCATGGAAAGTCCCCATGCTGAACTTCCTGTTAAAATTCCCTCGCAGTACCATCAGCTCAGAGAGGTGTTTAGTTCGTCCAGGGCTACCCGTCTTCCTCCGCACCATCCCTGGGACTGTGCAATTGATCTCCTGCCGGGAAAAGAGCCGCCTCGAGCACGGGTATATTCGCTCTCTGAAAAAGAGACCCAGGTTATGGAGGAATATATCACTGAGGCGCTCCAGCAGGGGTACATTTGTAGGTCCCGGTCTCTGGCATCGGCAAGGTTTTTTTTGTTGAGAAGAAGGACGGGGGCCTTATTCACTAAACTTGACCTCCAGAGCGTGTAATTTAGTCAGAATCCATGCGGGGGACGAATGGAATACCGCATTTAGCACCACATCCGGGTACTACCATTATTTGGTAATGCCATACGGATTGGCAAATGCTCCCTCTTGTTTTCAAGTGTTCATGAATGACATGTTTCGTGACATGCTACGAAAATATGTAATCGTCTACATAGACGACATATTAATATATTAAAAAAACAAGGTGGAGCACGTGTGGTCAGTCCTTCGTTGCCTCCTTAAGCACGAACTCTATGTGAAAGCAGAAAAATGTGAGTTCCATATGGAGGAAATCTCCTTCCTGGGGTATCACATTGGGCCGAGGGGATTAGCGATGGATGAGGGTAAGGTAAAAGCCATAAATGAGTGGCCTGAACCCACAACGGTGAAAGAGTTGCAGCACTTCTTGGGATTCACCAACATTTACCATCGCTTCATCAAAAATTTTAGTACTGTGGCAGCACCGCTCACTGGGTTATTACTGATCGAGGCTCGAACAGCATTTGAGTGGTTAAGGGCATTGTTCACTACAGCCCCAGTGCTGAAGCTTCCTGATCCCACTTAACCTTTTGTAGTGGAGTCCCAGTACTATGAGGCTCCTCGCAAATTACATCCGTGCACTGCCTTCTCACGTAAACTGTCCGATGCGAAGAGGAATTATGGCATCGTCAACCATGAACTGCTGCCGGTAAAAGTGGCGCTAGAGGAGTAGTGTCACTGTTTAGAAGGGGCCCGATACCCCTTCTAACTGTTTACACTGACCACAAAAACCTCGAGTACATTCGCCAGGCTAAACATCTCTGCACTTGACAGGTTAGGTGGGCCCTGTTTTTTAGTTGTTTCGATTATCAAATCACGTATAGACCTGGCTCCAGTAATGTAAAGCCAGATGCATTGTCCAGGTGATTTCCAATGCCAGAAGAACAAAAAACAGATGAACCAATTATTCCATCTGAATTTATAATGGCACCCATCACTTGGGATTTAGATGCATAAAGCGAACGATTGAATCACAGGGGAACTATACCTCCAGGGGTTCCCACTGGCCAAGTCTATGTGCCCGAGTCATTGCGCGAGCGCGTGATAGCTTGGGCTCATAGCTTGCCTGCCACGGGCCACCCTGGAATCCACTAAACCGTCGAGGTGTAAGAGGCATAAGTACTGATGGCCGTCTTTGCGGGCCAATGTGGAGCAGACCGTAAGGTCATGTTCCATCTGCACTGTTTCAAAGACACCTCATCAGTTGCCTGCCAGGAAATTAATGCCCCTACCGGTGCCACAGAGGCCGTGGTCCCACATTGCTGTGGATTTCATCACGGACCTCCCGGTGTCGAAAGGGTACACAGTGGAACTAGTGGTGATGGACAGATTTTCGAAGGGGGTCAGGTTCCTCCCATTTAAAGCTCTGCCCACTCTGTTTGAGGTAGCGGAGGCCCTCTTCCAGGCTGTTTCTGCCTTATGGCCTCCTGAAGGACATCCTCTCTGACCGAGGTCCCCAGTTTATTTCCAGAGTATGGACAGCATTTTTTAAATACTGGGGGCCACTGTCAGCCTGACCTCGGGATATCACCCCGAATCTAATGGTCAGGCTGAACGGTCAGTTCAGTATTTAAGTCGGTTCCTCCGGGCTTATTGCCATGGGCAGCAGCACAGCTGGGTGGAGTACCTAGGGTACACAGAGTATGCACAGTGATAGAATGGGTAGGGCTAGGAGTTTAAGCTCTCTTATCATAGAATAGCTTGTCTGTCATTCTCTTGCGGGCCTATCGGAGGGATGAGAGATGGTGAGTGTGAGGGCAGGTGAGGCCCTGTGCCTTGTCAGCCATCATACTAGTGCTTCTCCTCCCTGTGGCCTGAGATTCTTCCCCTCTCGTCTTAGCTAAGCCACTTAATGCCATGGGTTTCTGCTCCTGGGGATCGTGTTTTGTAATGTTTCAGCTTAACCTCCAGTGTTTAATTTTGTTAGATACTTTTAGTGCAAATAGTGTGTCCTGCAGTAACTTTTTCTATGTGATGTCATTTGTGTTGGGCTGTTTGTAGTGTGTAGCTAAGGATTTTAAGACATCATAATAGTAACTAGGCATGTTATTTGCTGATGTTGGCAACCACTGTATTTAAAGTTACATTGACATTTACACTTACATTTATGACATTTAGCAGACTGGATGTGACATGAGGTACCACACTGTCATTTGCATTTAGTACTCTAAGTTTTCTTCCAACCTTAAAACCCATTGTAAGGTTGAGTTAGAGTCTGAAAAGATGGGTTGTTTAATAATGGTAGCAGACACAGCGGCGAGACCCCTAGAGAATGTTTCAGTGGTCAAGAATTTATCAACACCGCTGTCTCTTCATCGTTGAACTTTCATTTTCTGTTGATGACTCTCCTATTTTGCTCTTCTTTTTAAATGCCGTGCCTTATCAATGAACAGTCAGTGTTTGGGGCTCAGTTTGTTTTAAGCTGTGGTTTTGGTAAATCAAATGTTAAATTCAGGTGATCTGTGAGCACATTTTGCAGTTGCATCAAGACACTTGTGCTCATATGGACATCTGGCCCTCTGTGTCTCAGCCTCTGTAACTTGTTGGTTAGGTGGACTATGTCTTTCAAACTTTCATGTACAATAGCGGTATTTCTCTGTTACAAATAACAATAGGATAGAAAAACCGAGAGTTCTGTTGTGACAGTGGTGTAGGTGGTTTAATAGTAGGTAGAGTGAAAAAATATCTTAATGTTTTAATTTCAAGCAAGAAATGTGGAAAAACAAGTCTGTATGTGTGTTAGTTTAAGAGAGATGACATTGTTATTTGGAGGTCAAATTTTCCTTGACAATCAAAGTTAACATAACTGGGTTTACAGGGGAGTATTTGCTGATCCTCACTACATTACACTGTGCCATACATCAGGTCTGGTCATTGTTTTCTTCATATGTATGTCTGAAAATAGCATACATTTGATGCAGCAAATTCAGTAAGAGAAACTGTTGATTTAGACTATAACAGTTGCAACATTTAACCCCACATTATTACTCCTAATGTGAAATTCTACTTTTTTTCCTCACAATGAAATTTTCTGTAATAATGTTGTGGTAAAATGTTTTGGGAATAAGCCTTTAAACTTCTTCTGTCAACTCCATGGGTGGTGGATGTATACAATAGTGATATCACTCTTGTAGCTGTGTAACTGGAACTGTTTACAACCCAGCTGGTGCACCAAACCACCCCAGTCTCCTCAGTATAGTGTAGGAAGTGCACAGTGCCCAAACTGTGACATAAGGCTGGCCAACTTCCTGTATTTCACACTTTAATCTTACCTCCCTGTCTCAAACATCACAGTCACCTGTAAGCCTGAAGGTGCAGCAACAATGGGTGTGTAATTGAGACAGCATGTGTTCCCACTTTTTCTATGGACCAGGCCATAGAGAACTTTAAGAACCTCAGATGTTGACATTGTTGTATCGAATCAGCCAACACCATTCTTGTGTGTCGAGCTGCATTGAGATTACAATGATGCATCAAGGCACATCACTACACAGCTGCAAAGCGTCCCTCTCAAATTGTCATCACAGTCTGGAAGCTAATGGAGATTTAGAGATAAATCTATATATAGCTGCACTTAGGGAAGGAACAGTTACTGTTCAGAATGAATGACAAAGAAAAGTAGGGCTGCCCAAATTCAGTATTTGTTTTGTGCACAGAATTGTTAGTATAAGGATGTTGGCTTCCTTACTTATCCTATATGCACATGAAGTTGACAAAAATTTGGCATCGGCAAGAAACAAGAAAGCCAGTCTTATTAGTGATACTGGGTTAAAGAGGTGGGACTTGTAGTTGAAAATGAAATCTGTTACGTATTTATGCACCAAATACAAATGCACTGACTAGACACTGACCAACAACAGTGGTTAAACAAAATTATCACGAGGGACAGTTCAATGACTGGATATTGATAGGGACATGTCCCACCTTCCCTAGCAAGTTCTACAGCATTTTTAAATGATTGATCTATCATTTACTGATCTTAGTGGTTGTGTGTGTATGTGTGCATATGTAATTACACATGGGACCTATGGCAAAGAATGAAATGGTTGTTACTAGACAAATGATTGCTTCATGCAAAATATACAGCTACTGTCGAGCTGACACTTGCACCCGCATGTGCTTCCCTGCTCCCTCTACACACTCATCCATATGGGTTCATACACACAGATGCATTACTTTTCTTTGTCATTCATTCTGAACAGTAACTGTTCCTTCCCTAGCCCACCAAAACATGGCAACTGATTGATTTGCTCACGTTAGCCAAAATCTAGGCACATAAGGGACATATTCAAATTACTTTTAAGATAAAACAGTTCCAGTATCTAGAAGATTTGACCTGTCCCCTCTACTGGTCATTTATGACCACTGAGTCAGCCTTTTGTGTACTAAGGTTAAGATTAAGGTTAGCAGCAGCTGTACAAAAGTCAATGGAAATAGTAATGTTTGAATTTGGATGTGTATTTTTGTAAGTGCAAGTTTCAGGGGGTCTGTGTGTGTGCATAGAGGTGTATGCATATATGTGTGCCTGTTTGAGGAGTTATGCATGCATGTGTAGGTGCAAGTGTCAAAGAGCTGGTTTTGCAGCAGCTGCACAATTTATCGAATGCAATTATCTGCACAGTCAAAGTCTTCCAAATATCACCTGGCACAACTCAGAGAGCAAAGGGCTGCATTCTTGAAGAATTAAGCTCAGAGTTATAATGAGAAGCAGACAGCAGAGCTCACCACCCCAAATATTAATCATAATATTAGCACAATGAACTCTACTGCTCTACTCTTGACTTATAACCATAACGCTCATTGCTTGTGCTGATTCCTTTAAGGTTTTCATTTGAACCCAAGTAGATGAAGTGTCTCTGCAGTAATAAGCACAGGCATCTGAAGAACAGACCCACTAGAGCACCTGCACCTTGCTTTTAAACTCAAGCTTGAAACTGACTTTCAGTGTAAATTAATGCATGCGCACGATTTGAACTAGTGATCTTTTTCATGTAATTTTAGCAGCCTCCACTAAACAATCCTAGGTATCATTCAAGATACATGGCTTATATCTGCATAAACATTCATAAAGGCTTATTCCAGTATCCACTGTCATAACACTTTCTGTGGGAAGATCGCCTATAATCACCTATAGGTAAGAATCAGTTATATAACTTTATAACTGATTCTTAATTGTGAAATCCTTTTCAAATGAACATTAGTCATCAAAAAAGGCTTATGAACATGGTATTAATCTTGTTAGCTGACATGTCATAACAATTACTAGGAAAGAAGTCATGATGCTCATATTACTGATCAACATTTGTCACGACTAATGATAACTGAGTGCCTTCTGCTACGACACGTTTATAGAATGGTTATGCCGATGTTAAGTAGCAAAGTTTAAATAGTGTTTAATAGTGTTACCCAGATTTTTGATCAAGCTGATCTACCAGCTTAACCATCTACACCAGTTGACCTGTATCTCCTGCTGGTCAACCACCTTGACCATCTTAGATGAGCAAGAGTCTAGCTAATGACTTTCAGAAATCAGCTTAGACAATCTGAAAACAGCTGCCTTCAAAAACTGACAATTTAATTTTCTTAAATCAGCAATAAAAAAGTGGATAGCTAACATTTTGTAAACAGTAATCTAACAAATAGGGTAGCTAACTAATAAATTGAGCTAACAGTGTTAAAATTAGTTTGGTAGCTAGTTTTGATAGGAGTTTTTGCGTAATGCCACTTCACACATAGGTTTATTTGTTTCTAATGACTAATTACTCTCCCTTAATAGAAAAGACCTTGGCCTTGTCTTTTTTGTAGTTTAAGTTCTGAGCTGCCCTCTGTTTGGTCATGTCTTTTTTGTAGTTTAAGTGCTGGGCTGCCATCCTGCTTTTATTTTATTGGTTATCTCAGAAATGCCACTTCACACATTAATGTCTGTGAAAAAGGAAGTGGTCTTCAGATCCACATCCTGCCTGTCAGAGGGGTGATTAAAACACATGTTATGTGAAGGTTTATTTGGTTGTAATTGAAGCAGAAAGGTGAGGCCTGTAATTAGACAGACTAAACCCCCGAGATGCCACAGACTGGGAAAAAGTGTCTAACACTCAGCATCTCTGCAGCATCTCTAGTACAAAGGGTGTGGAGGCCTATTAGGGCTGCAGTGTGTGAGAGGGAGGGAGCTGTCTGGACTTGGGTGTTTCCCATAGTTATCCCTCTCTCTTTCTCTCTCTCGCTGGTTGATGTACCGCGTTACAGACTCCTGTCCTGCCTGCAGTGCCATAAAGTGCTGGCTCTGTAAATTATCTATTTCTCTCTCTTTGTCGGTTTCTTTTTTTCTTGCATTTTTCTTTCTCTCTCTCTCTCTCTCTCTCTCTCTCTCTCTCTCTGTCACACACCCACACACACACACCCACAGGTTGACCGGCAATATTAAGGACTCCCTTCCTGCATGGTGCAGTGGCTCGACATGAACTGTGAATTTAATTTCCAGTTTCCTGGCAGGAGGGGCCGTAGGAAGCATTTAGTACCCACAGTCCTCTTCCTGTCTGCTGAATGAGTCAAAAAAGGCTGGACAGAACTTTCCCAGAGTGAGCAGGCTGAGAGTGGCCCAGAGCATTCACCAGCATTCTAATGGTCAATTAACACAAGGCGCAACAGAACACCATTGATCTGAGCAGGAGAGGTAAAGCTGACCCACACTTCAGCCTTTTAGCCACTCCCCAGGTGGTAGGTGCACACACATACTCCAGGCTGCACACACGTTGGTGATCCAACATGTGCCAAATCATCTCTCTAGCACCATGTTGTCAAATCTCCAAATAGCATGAAATTCACACATCCATCCCTTTTTGGTTCTCTGTCAGTCTCTCTCATGGATTTTGATTGATTTCAGCTCCATGAGTCATGTAAAGTAGACTTGAAAAGTTTGCCCCATTTTCTCCCACCCCCTCAAAAAGAGTCTAGGTTAGATGCCCTGTTTAAACAAACAAGCCAGCCTGTGTGAATGCACCCTGCTGAAGTGTTAAGGTAATTATATAGATCAAATTGGCTGGGGGTGTTTTGAAAACAAGACCTCAAAAAGGAAGATTTTGCTGATAAACAGAACAGTTTTCATTTAAGAGCCCACTTCAAAAAATAATCCCACTTGTGAATATGACTTCACTGGCTATTCGAGTGGCAGTTTACAAGTGGGAAATTCTATATTCTATATTCTATAGAACTGCACTAAAATTATTGAAAAATACTAAGATTTAATGGTAAATAAATTCAGTGTAAGTGAAATAGTTAAAAAAGACCATAAGATGAAAAGTTGGGAGAATTTCTAAGCAGGCCCGAAACGTGGGAGACAGGCAGTGGTAAACACTAACAAAAAATCTGAACCCAACTCAAATCCAGAAGAGAAACAATGTGAAAATCCAACAAAATTTTTTTATTATGTTAAGCATCAGTATGGTAATAATGGTCTACATGTAGGATGGGGAAACAATCAGTAGTCTTCCATCAAAACCTGACATGAATAAACCCATCATGAGGGGTTCAGACAAATATAACTTTCCATTAACATATTTTCATATGGAAAAAGCAGCAATCAAATAAAATTTGTATAAAAGTTTGAGGTGAATACATTTTATCAGTATTTAACATATATTAAATTATGTTTAGGTTTATGTGATAAATTATGATAATTATTCTGTCACCATGAAACAGCTGAAGTTGTGTGAGAAATTGCTGTTAGTTGACATATTTATTGTCTCTGGCCTCAGAGAGACATCTGTCAGTGATATGAACACAAACAAGCTCTTCAGTGTCACTCTTCTGTAAGCCTCAGCCTCAGAAGCTGAGAGTCACTCTTGTTCCAGTCTGCTCATATTAGGCTGGCATGCTGCCCTGTCCTGGGGTGGGAAGTGTGCGGAAATGGACTTCCTGTCAGGATGTAGTGCGTGAGAGCCCAGCACGGAGGACAATTGTTCCTAACGTTCTCACCCGCACTCCAGCACCTGTGCTTCCTCTGCTCCAGACTCAGATTTATTCAGAACCCTGTGAAGAAGGGCTGTGCTTTTCCATGTGATGCTGGCCGGTGGTGCCTTGTCTGTTCTTTTTAAACACATTGATGGCCAGTCTTGCCCTGGGTATACTTTAAAATAGATTGATGACCAGGGGTGCCCTGAGTTTATATAAAATACATTGATGACCACTGGTGCCTTGAGTATATTTAAAATACACTGATGACCAGTGGTGCCCTGAATTTATAAAAAATACACTGATGAACAGTGGTGCCCTGTCTACACTTTGATGCTGTAGTCAACTGTAACGCTTTGCTTTGCTATCCTGTGTTCCCTTAAGTGATGGTAGTGTTGTATTGTGTCATAGTATCTTTTTTGTGTTTTCTTTTGTTCTGTTGACTTGTGTTGTTTTACTTTCTTATATATTATCTTGTGTTTTGTTATACTGTTTTGTCTCGTGTTTTTTGTATCGTCTCATCTTGTATTTTGTTGCATTTATTTTCTTGTATTCTATTGTGTTGTTTTGTATTTTATTCTATTGTTTTATGTTATGTTGTTTTGTGCTGTGTTGAGTTATCTTACCCTGTGTTCTGTTGTGTTGTTTATAGTTTTCTGTTTAGTTGCAGTGTGTTCTGTTATGTTACATTATCGCACACTGTCATGTGCTTCTCTTGTGTGTTTTATGGTTGTTTTGCAGAGGTTTGGCAGGGTCGAGATGAACACAAAAAATTCCCCCAGTGTTATGATCCTCAGCTGGTGCGAGAGGAGAAGAGGGTGGAGGTGCAAGAGGAGGTCAGAGTACAGGTGGGAGTTAGACAGGGCTTCTAATGAATACATCCTCTTTCCTATTCCTATGGAATCCTATTTCATACAGGATATCCAATTATGAATACAATTATGAATGGATCAAGATAAGCACCTGCATAGACCATAGGCACTATGTTCTTTGACATAGATACAGTATTACTGTCTGTGGTAAATGACCGTGTTAAACACATGCAGTCGATACAGGTTGAAAAGTGCTGGTGTGCTCCTTTAACACTCCCTATACAACACTTACTCCAGGTGGATGAGCTGATGAGGCAGGAGCTGAAGAACCTCAAACTGACAGTAGACCGGGATAAAGGCAAGAAGAAGAAAAAGGCAAAGAAGACCACTAAAAAGGTGAAAGAGTTTAGTTTGCGTCCTCCCTCAGGTCACCATAAGATAAGGGCTTCCTTAAAAGCTCACTGCAGCACTGTGTTTGGTTTGTTTCATAACTCTTTGCATGACTTTTTACATGTAGACTTTCAAGAGTTCATCCTGCATGTTGTTCATTGATGTTGCAGTGATGTGAATCCTGTGGCTCATGTGGGTTGCACTCTGATCTGCATGATCAGGAATGCAAGATGGACAAAGAGGCTGAAATGTAATCTTGCCTTTGTCGACTTATGTTTCGATAAGGCTTCTCTCCCACCACCTTTGTCACACACATATTACATATTTGCTGTGTTGGTGGATGCTGGAGTGCTTGTCTGTTGTATGCTCCAGTAAACATGAGGAATGTTGCCAAACATGTTGAAATTTGAAGACACTCAAATAAGCCAGATGTGGATTATGTATTTGTATGTATGTATACACACACACACACAAACACAAGTGTGTGTCTGTGTGTATGTTAAAAGCTAATGTCCTAAAGGCTAATCCTAGGCCAAATGCTATCTTTACCCCAAGAAACTGACATATGTTTCTTTCATATAACTCTCTAATGTTCACTTCTTTGGGTTAACCTGGACTGTGGGTGATAGGAATCAATGAAAAATACCCGGTTTAGCCATTCAGCTCAGAGGGCCAACATTGACGTTGCTTATCTGCTCTTACTTGTACCATGGTATAAAAGTTAGATTAAGAATTCCAACAAGTATTCCAACAAGTGTTTACAGGAGTTTTCCAAAGCTAAAACATGGGATATTGTTAAATTGCCAAGCCATATGCTGAAGAGAAAACTTAAGAGTACAAATCCCCGAAACAAGTTGTAGCTGGAAATGGCTGCATTAAAGACTTGGCAGAGCAAACCTAGAGAAGATACTCTGTACTTCTTAATGTCTAGGATTTGCAGTCTTCAAGCAGTCATTGAATGCAAGGGATATGCAACAAACATGTCTTAAGGCACATGACAATCCAATAGAGCATCTGTGGGATGTAGTGCACAAACTAATCTAATCCTTGGAATCCCCACCTCAGAATTTACAGGACTTAAAGGAGCTGCTTCTAATATCTTGGTGCTAGGTACCACAGCACACCGTCAGAGGTCTTGTGGAGTCCATGCCTCAGTGTGACAGAGCTGTGACATGGGGACTCACACAATATATATATGGGGTGTCATGAAATTTAAAAAAATAATCAAATTAATTACAAGCTCTGTGATTCATTAATCTACATTAATCACACACATTTTTGCTGTAAAAGTATACAAGTGTAAATTGGCATATGAATGGCATTGGAATATGAGTGAATGAATAATCAACATTACAGACTTCATCATATCTTTTTTTTTTAAGTAACTGTTTCTGCACTGTTCATGTGCAGTAACTGACACAGCAATCAAAAATATGACCTAATAAGCTGAGGGAAAAATGCTTCAGCAAAAACAATGAGGTACAATTTAACACAATGTACCTACAAGCACAAGTGTTCTGATGAGTTATGCTGCCTTGTCGAAAAATGACAGCAGAGTCTGTCGATTCATGCTACCTTGTCGAAAAATGCTCCCTTTACATTTGTACTGTTCATACAGTTTACAGTCAGTTTATAACTCTGATAATGATGAGAAATAGGCAAATAATATGCATAATCAGTGAAAATATATATTTTATTTAAATGAGAAGAGCCTAGACAGATAGATAGATCTATAGAGGTGCATAGATACAGTTTATACAGTCAATTTTACTACTGAGAAATGCTACCGTAAAGCAGGGCACAGGCTACTTCAGATCGTGCCGTGCCATGCATTTTAGAATCAGAATCGGAAAACTTTATTAATCCTAGAGGAAATTGCTTATGAATGACTGCAAAGAGTAGCGACACACACTTATATGCCCTTGAACTGTGCACTTAACACCGTGTAGGAGCAAACAAGTACATGTACAAGCCGAAAGTAACAATTAAAACAGCTTTTAAGATATTAATTACAGTAAACCAGTGACCCAAACGCAAAATAGCACAGATAAAGCGGTGTCCAACGCAAGATAGCTGTGACATCCCCAGTCAGCGGCCACTAGAGGTCACCATCACATAGACAATGGGACTTGTAATTTGACACATGATGCTGTGTCTCTGGCCGGCTTAGTAGGAGTTCTCAGCTGGCCGGGGATTTAGTAATAATGGTGATGCTGTTTTCATTGGTTCTGTGTTGTGCACTGCTTGTATATAGGTCCCTGAGTTTATGTTCTGGTTGTCGGTCCACCCTCACATTCCCCTGGTGTGTACCTGTTCTTTGGTTTGTGTTCTGGTGTTTTGAGAAAGAGTATTGGCCCTTGTGCCGTGTTTGTTTAGCTTTCTGTAAAATAAAAACTTTCAAGAGAAAATGGAAATCCGTGTCTGCGCCGCTTCCTTGGATGGGTATGCACCGTTTGTGACGATAGCACAAATAAACCAATGTCCAACACAAGATAACAGATAAAGCAGTGCCCAATGTAAGATAGCACGGATAAACCAGTGTCCATCGCAAGATAACAGATAAAGCAGTGCCCAATGCAAGATAGCACTGATAAACCCGTGTCCAATGCAGGATAGCACAGGTAAACCAGTGTCAAACGCAAGATAGTACAGCTTCCCTAACACTACAAACACACACACACACACACACACACACACACATTTGTGATATCCAGTTTTATATATTGGATCCATCTGTGCATTTCCTGTTAACTGAACTTGTTTCCAAACACTCTGTGTAAGTCTGAGAGCACTCTGCATGTCTGCACAAGTGAACTCTGCAGCAGCATATTTGCTGCCGCACGCAAGTACCTTTTAACACTCTGCACATGTCAGAGCCAAACAAGGCCTCCGGTCTCAGCCCTGTGTGTGTGGAATGTATGCTCAGTGATGGATTCCCCAAATCTCATTCTGCTCCACACACAAGCATAAATCTACTTACGGCAGGGTCTGATTAAGCCTACATTTGGTGCTGATATTCAGATAGATGCATGTGGTGCATCTTAGAAATGGACAGTTAATATTGTCATTTTTCTGTTCTATCTAAATATAAATGTGACATCAACTAAAATGATTGTCATTAATTGCAATGTTTTGTGTAGTTGAGAGTATGTCTTGATTAATCGGTTTTGTCTTATTTGCTCAGCTTTGTCTTTTACCTCAACTTGAACCATAAAAATAATTTTTTTGCATTTAAAAATCAGTGCATTAATTATTATTTATTACTTTCAGTGATTTAACTTTATTATTTT
Organism: Hydrocynus forskahlii; assembly: GCA_037974365.1. Taxonomy (NCBI): domain Eukaryota; kingdom Metazoa; phylum Chordata; class Actinopteri; order Characiformes; family Alestidae; genus Hydrocynus; species Hydrocynus forskahlii. Next base: position 5,035,582 of record JBBPCX010000114.1, read on the forward strand.
TATCACATGAACACCAGGTTCTCATTAATATGAACATAAAAAACACATGATTTCTGTAGAGCGAATAGTTAAATGACTGCTTTGACAACAAGACTTTGACTAAAACTTGAGCTCCACAGTGAGGAGGTGTTTTTAATGTAGGCACATTAGTTTCCCGGTGTGGGCTTGAAGGGACGTTGAGCTGATTTTACCCGAACCATTTCTTTCAAACTCTTCAGTGAATCATTCATTTTAATCAATCGAATGTCCCCCATAAGCAGCAGGGCAGTCAACTGTCAAACTACAAAATGTGAAGGGGGCATTTGGCTGACACTCTTATTCAGAGCAACTTACAATCATTAGTTACAGGGACAGTCCCCCTGGAGCAACTAAGTGTCTTGCTCAAGGACACAGTGGTAGAAAGTGGGGTTTAAACCTGCAACTTTGTGGTCATTGGGTTCACAGGCAAGTGTTTACCCTCTTGGCTACTACCACCAAAATGTGATTTTTAAAAAGTGTGCTTTCAATAGTTTATCACAATTTTTTACTTTAACGAAGGTTCACATCAACAGAAGTTACATAAATAACTGCTTGAATAGGTACCATCTGCACTTTGAACAGAATTTCTCCTCATATTTCCGTATTTCAATGAACTACAACTGAGAAATAACATACTTTTATCACCAGCAATAACTGAGATTACTAAAAGATGACAGAGGGTGTGAAAGAGAGAAAGAGAGAGAGAAAGTGAGAGAGACAGACAGACAGAGGAGGGAAGCTCAGGGTGTAGGCCTGTTCTCAGTCATTGACAAACGTTTTCCTTGCTGATGAACCCTCTGGAAACAAAGTCAAATGTGACTTTAAAAATTTTTCAGGACAACACACTTTCAGTGGAAACCCGTTCCTGGCCCTGACCACATAAAGAACAAAATCTTTGGTTGACATTGCCAAGAGGTGTTTTTTGTTCCATTCTGAAAGTGGACAAATATTCAGAGGAAGCATAGCTGTAATTCCAGAAGGCTTAGCTGGAAAGAACAAAGGCGCACTTTGCTATTAAAGGGGTAGTTTGGACAAAAATAAAATTTACACAGTTTTAGCCTAAGCCCAAATGTAGGTAATCAGCCAAGACATGTCTGGTGTCTAAAGTTCTCTAGTTTAGCACTGAAGCTTCAAGTCAAATGTAGAAAACAAACTGTGGAAGCTTCTCTTTGCTGTTGTACCAAACACCCTTGAATCTACAAAATGGAAACTTCACAAGAGAAAGAAAACGCATTCTTTTCATGTAAAAGTATTAATTCCAAGTCATTTTTGACCATTTCTGTTGGTCTGTTCATCATGAAATCGAACAGCAATGTAAGGGTCTCTGAAAAAAAAAACAATCAAAGTAGAGATAAAGTTAAAAATAAAAAAATTAAACAAAAATTAAAAAATTAAACAAAATGATATCACCTCCCAGTCCCTGCCTCATGCCCTTTGGCCCCGCCATAGGCTCCAGGTACCCGTGACCCTAGTAAAGATTAAGTGGTTATAAAAAATAAATAAATCACATCTTAACCTTATTAGACTGTCAAATTCATGGAGGTTACACACTCATACTACAGCTGCCTCCCAAGAATCTGAAGGTGGAACAGCGTGGTAATTTACACAATAAGCACGTAGTACATAATAGCTAATAATATATCAAAATCAGAATAAAAAACTCATTGGCTAAGTAAGGTGACACAAGGGATTTGACTTTTACACTTCCTTTCAATAAAACCCAGTAAACTTGTAAATAAACATAAAAGGAATTCAGGTATGAGATAATAAAAACCCTATTGCAAATACTATATTTATATTTTGCATGTGACAACTATTGAAATACAGTATATGACATACTTACATATGAAAACCAGTTTTACAATGTGGCTGAGGCAGACTTCTATACAATAATGTACAGTATGTTATATAATAGTGTGTACAATAGTATGTTATAAATGTTTTATTCTTATAAAATATATTTATTCTATAACTTATTTGGCTAGTTATGAAACTGGTTATGTACAAATATACAGACAGTCCTGCTGAGTGTCACGTTGTTCGAGTGAGAGGGTAGGTTTAAATGTTGGTCGACCCACTGAATCAGTGCCTGGTCACCAAAATCCAAGCTGTGTTGGTTGGCTTGTATGGGACAAGTTTGGTAAAAGAGAAATAGTATCAAATTCGTTCACAGTACCGGAACGAGAAAAGAAGGACCAGAGCGGGGATGGTCTCTGACACGTATTGAGAGACTCTCCAGTGGCAGTGGAGAGACGAAGCCACCTTTCAGTGCCCGGCTCATTCTTGTATGTTTCCTTCAGTGTGTGTTCCCTTACAGGCGTGAATGCTCGAGCTCCAGGGCGACGTTTCTCCATGCAACGCGGAGTCTCGGAGGATAAGGATTTCAGTTGGAGTTTTCAGAAGCTTCCTTTTCATTTGTGTTTGTGTAAGCCAAAGGGCGAACTGTAAAGAAGTATTGAAATTAAAGAAACCTTAAATCTGCAGTATGTTTCCTGCTAGTGCATCCTTCCCTGCACCCACCGTGACATTGAGACTGTGTGCGTTGATTTAGGCATGCTCAAATATCTCCCCAAAACATCTGCTCAAAGGCACAGAGCTTCTGGTGAGCCAATCATTCGGGGATTATTTCAGGGAAATTCATTTTACACACTGCTAGTTCTTGTGGTTTAAAAACAGCCTCCTACTATAAACAAGTTTCAGGGTGTCTCCACTTGTACCCGTGCCAGTGGGTGTTTGTTCAGACCTGAGGCCTGCACATCTCTAATCAGACCCATCAATAAACAGACCAGTGCTGTGGGTAACTTGTAGGCTTCTATCGGGGAAACTATGCAACTGTGTTTATAGCGCTTGCACGAGTTACTTGCTCACCAAGAACCAGATGTTTTTAAAATGTCATTTCTCCAAACGTTTCAGCTAGCAACAATGCATTTATGTCCATGTTGTGGCGCAAGCATGTTTATACTTCAGAGCACAGACAGATACACGCTGAGCCTGTGGCTTCAGCAACCGCACTGTCTCACACTCGAGCAGCCTTATTATGAATAGATATGTTATTGACTGCAGTTGGCCTGTTTAATAAGCACTTCAGAGTTTGTAATCATATTTGTATCAATTGTTTCTTGCAGAAAAAGAAGAAAGGAAAAAAGGGAGGAAAGAAGAAGAAAAAAGAGAAGGATCTGACAACAGACAGGTCTGTAATGGAACAAAACAAAAGCAAAAGAAAAAAGTTATTTACAAGTATTTGCAAGCAAATTTTTATTTGCCTCTAAAAAAGCCAGGGTCAGCCATTGTCTGGGGAACTGAGGGACTAACGAACAGACTGTGGTCTGAACTGGTTATGCTGGTTGAGAAGCCTCAAAATCAAAGTCATATTGAATTTCTTGCCTGCTATGATGTCATAGCTCTGTCATTCTGGATGAATGTAACATAACTTAAAGCTAACATACTTTCAACATTGCTCACTGGCTTACCTCATGGCTCTGTATGGTCTGAGGGTTTCAGCTTTCATCCCTCTTATGTAAATCTGAAACTGCTGCCAAAATATTGCTGAGTATTAGTTCTACTCTTACTCATTTGCTTTTAATGTACTTATTAGGTGTTTAGACTTGTATTTATGTGATAAAGTCAGTTCTTTAGAGCTCTGGAATAAAGTTACAGCACACTGAAAGTCTTTAGAATTCTACTGTAAGTTTATGCCAGTTGTCATGAAAGGCTTGTGGCCGTCAGTATGTTACGTCGGTGCGGGGGGGAAGACACGCGACACTACAAGAGAATCTAGTTAAACGGTCACTTTAATGAAATAAAGTCACTTTCCGCTCTCAGTGGGAGAGCTGCAAACACCAAAACAAATAAAGTTCACTTACAGCCTCTTACAGCTCCTGCCCTTCGTGCCCAGTGAAGACGTCGATACTTTTTTCTTGCTGACTGAGGTCCACTCAGCTTGGTTCAGCTTGCGTACAGTCTGTAAGTAGACAGAGTGGATTAGCTGAACTGGATACTTTCCCTCTTTGTGGAAGCCTTCGCTCACTGAACGCAAACAGTCCTGTTCCCGCAAGTCCTGGTCTGGCACGGAGGAGCCGAACCAAACCCCACTCTCCGACTCTCTTGGAGTTGCTTTGTTGGTGACCACACAAAGGCCTCGTTTACACTGTCAGTTAAATGTGACCCAATTCCGATTTTTTGCTCATATGTGACACAGATTGGATCTGTTCCAGGACAATGTAAACAGGAAAAAAAACGCATGCATTTGGATATTTTGAGATCAGTTTCGGGCCTTGTTCATATGTGGAAATAAATAGGATATAAATCAGATATGTGCCAATGCGACTGTCATGTAAACAGGCAGATCGGATTTTCCTAGGCATTTCACTCTGTATGTCATTAACTGCGACAATTTAGTTCTTCATCGCAGTTCAATGACGCCGTGTGGGAAGTACGTATGGAAGCGCGCAAACGTCAAACAACAACAAACACAAGAAACATGGAGGAACATGGACTTCCTCCATGTTTCTTGCTGCTCCATGTTTCTTGCTGCTGATCCCAAACAGATGCGCCAATGTGCGATAGCCCGCACCACCAGAGAGCAACCCCGAGGTGCATCTGCAGAGGGATGGCCCGGCGACATGTCGTGTCGTTGTAAGAGAGGAATGCGGACAAACATTGACACAGCAAATCGAAAGTTGGCTTGCACATTCTAAAATTTCGGACCCACTGCTCCTCGTTAAGGCCATCCTGAGATCTCTCACGCACCCAGACGTTCCTCTGAATGGTCGAGGCCATAATAACTGAAGCATATGCGCAGGCTGCAATAATCACCCTTTTTCTTCTTCTCCGCCTCAAAATCATGGTGTTATTTGGCGAATTTTGCATATATCACAGAGCTAGCGTTAAGCATATTTCGCGTTCGTCCATCTTGGCTACTGTGTTTTGTAACAACCCCCCTTTGCCATAGCAAGTGTAAACAAGCGAATCGGATATAGGTCACAATTTAAAAAAAACGTGTAAACAGAAGGTCAAAAAAATCGGATATAGGCAACAAATCAGAATTGAGCATCAAGACATGCCGTGTAAACGAGGCCAAAGATTCTCTGGATCAGCTGGGCTAAATACAAAGAGACTCATGACAGACGGCCAATCTCACAACGCAGACATTTTAACTTAATTAACAAGCTAAACACAGGTGGCCCTGTCGTTAGGAGCTCGGCAACCCCGCTGCCTAATTAGGCAGCTCCTCACTACAGCTGGTTTGCCTAGGCTCCTAACTACCTCACACTCAACAGACTGCTCGCACCTAGTATTCAGGCGAGGAGCTGTGCACTCGGGGTGGCTCAGACGTAACACAGTAAAGCGTAACAAAATATTTAGTGTGATGCAAGTAAAGTTTAACTAAAAACTTTGATTCCCTGTAATTAAAGTGTTGAATTCGGGATTAAAGTTACACTGATTGGCCATCAGTGGCAACCTGCACAGACCACCTGCTGCCATGCAAAAAAGCAGCCTTACATTCTGTACAGCTAACCCTTTAGTAATGCTCAGTTTCAGAACCACTGCTGTGTTTAGTTTGCTGTGCAGTGCAGTTTACATCCCATCACGACAGTGCAGTTTGCAGTTCAGAGTCACTTCGCAATTCAGTTTTGAAAGAGTTACATTTAAATTTGACTCAACCTTCACTACCTAACAAATCTGTGGAGTGATGGAGCTCCATCTAATACCTTTGGCCTGTTGTGGCATTTGTAGTCCAGAGCTATTCATCCAACATTAGTACCTGATCTCAATAATGTTCTTGTTGCTAAATACAATCAGACCCTCACAGCAATGTTCGATCATAAAACCTTACCAGAAGAGTAGAGGCTGTTACTACTTACCCAATCTTTTAATACCATTCTATCAGAAGAAACCATGGATGGGCAGGTGTCTACAGACTTTTGGATAATTTGTGTATCTATTACGAGGTCAAAACTGGCCAATGATAAACCAGAGATAGAGTAGAGTAGATGAGAGTAGATGAATCTCATAATGTGCCCAAAGAGTGTAGAAGTGAGGTGTGTCCCTGAGATTTTGGCTGGGCTGGGAGGATATGTCAAATGTGTGGAGTGGTTAATGTACTTCTAACCTAACCTTTCTTTTGCTTTCTCACCCCACCCTGTCTCCAAAGAACAACTGAATCCCTGTTTGAGGAGTTAGTTCTGGAAGGCATCCTGATTCGTCCACTGAACATCAAACTGTCTGACTACCTCGGTACTGAACAGTTACATACACAGTCTTCCTTTAAATTACATTGAAATGTACACTAACCACTTTATCAGGAACACCTACCTTGTATCTACACAGTTTTATCAGATCCACTTCATTATATAGTTTACAATTACTGACTATATTCCATCTGTTTCTCTGCATCATTCGTAACACCTCTTTAACCCATTTATCAATGGTCCTGGACCTCCAGAGGAAATTTCATAAAACTTTTTATTCAGCTTACATATATAATTACACATATAAAAATTTGAACACCCCTGGTCAAATCACAAATTGCCCCCCGTGTCTTTTCACTTTTTTTGAAGTGAAAAGAAGTACACATCCTCTGCAGAGAACACACATGAGTGTGGTTTGGAGCCCTTCTCCTCAGCGCATTTTATTGTTTTCCACCCTCCTACCACGCCTGATCCAACATATCAGCTAATAAGTAAGCCTTTCCTCAGTTATAGTGAGTGGGTTGGAGTTGGATAGTGCTAAATTTGTATGGTGGGCTCCAGGACCACAGCTGATAATTTACAGCTTAGAACATCAACAAAACATGTAATTTGACCAGGAGCACCCAAGCAATGGCACTGGACTGTATATGTTATGTTTTTGGGCCGTATTCACGTTTGCTTTCCATTTAGGTTTGTACTAAGTGACTAAGTGTGGATAGGCTAGATACCCTGGCCAGTATGCATTTAGTCTCATTGCTAAACTTCAGCCAGGTCTCACAAGGCTGAAGTGATCAGATTCAGCAGTGGAATCCTGTTGAGCTCTTAGCGATGTTGTAATGCAGGCCAGTGGCTTCTGCCCACACAATAAGCTCTAAACTGAAATCTCATGACCACAGACACGTGCGCAAGATTGAGTCATACCCTGTGTGTGTGTGCACTAACATCATGGGGGATCTTCTGTTCCCCAGCAAGCTGTGATTCAGTAATTCAGTGCTCCACTGACAGTTTGCACAGACCGAGCACTTCTAGCATAATCTTATGACATCTTTCAGGCCTGGGTCTTTCTTAATTAGTCTTTCTTAATAAGTTTAACATGTTCTAATACATGGAGAACATCTTGTGCCGCTACTTGTGTGAAGACGATTCCTGACGCTTTCGGTCAGCTTATTAAGGAAAAAAGAGGCAGCATAATAATCGTTTTTTTGTCTGGAAAAAAGAGGCAGCATAATACGTTTTATTTTGACAGGGAACTAAATGGAGTTTTCTGTTTCTGTTTAAGCTGTTTCCACAAAACCAGGGTGTAACCACATCATGTCTGATGAGTAGAAACAGTCAAACCATTTTGAAGCTGTATTGGGGTTGCCCTGGTGATGTGACGTGATGTAATGCTGGCATGCAGCCAAAGATGCACCTGCAGTACGAGTAAAAAAGATGACTGGATCATCATTTGGAAAGTTTGTCATCTCTTTTCAGACATGATGACGCATGAAAGCTTGAAACTGATTTCTAAACCAAAATTTGAACAGTGAAGTAATAGGGCATAGGTCTGGTTGCACACTCCCTCTTCTTGATTTTGTATAATTTTTCAGTGAGGTGGGACGTCTTAAATGGAGGAAATGACTAATTTCTCCCTCTCAATCTCTCTTTCCGGTTTCCAGGAGAGTACAGTTACCTGGGTACGAGTCTGAGACAGGCAAACATTGAGCCCATGCCTTCCCTGTCAGATGTAAGACAGCTGATTGCTCTGTATGGTGTGTTGCCTCTAGGTGAGTGAGTGTTCCCACATCTTCCTGTCTGCCTTCCCTCTCTCATACTGCCCTGCTTCCTCTGACTCTGTCCTATGATCAAATGATACAAACCAGAAGGCACCTGGAAACAGTGCCCATGTCACAGAGCCACGGCCAAATATGAGGCAGCGTGGTAGGGCAGGGTCAAGAGCATGAAATGGAAAACACAGCAGTTGCAATTTACTGGGTCACAAAGAGGTACAGTATGAAGCAGCTTCATGGGGCCAAGCAATGATGGATTAAGTATATTGTGTGTGGAAAAAGGAGCACTAATGAACACCCTGGGATCTGTGGGTCACATAAATTTTTCAGGGCCAGTGCTTGTAGAGCTGCATGTATGTATGTGTGTGTTTTGTATAATACAGTGCATGCCCTTCTGAACTGTATCTGACCCTGGTAGGGCTTATTCCACAGGCCTGGGTCTTTTATCACCTTCCCCAGAGCGTGCACTCTATTAGTGTTGCAAACATGGGTGTCCAGTATCATGCTTTCCCCTCCCATACCCTTTCACTCACTGTCCAAACCCCGCTCCAAAACCCTGCCGTTGTGCATACACTTACAATCAAGTTTTGAATTCTCGAACACAATGATTTGTCTTCAGTTTAAATAATGACAATTCAAATTTAATTCGTGGCATTTTTTTTGCTTCTTTTGTGGCAATATATAATTTTTCATGCATTCATGTGGCAATATATAATTTTTCATGCAATATAGTTTACTAATTTTGTAACAAATATTAATGTAAATTCAGCTACATTTCCATATAAAATATAACTGTATAAATTTTTGGTACTGTCGAGAGAACACAAAGAAAGCATGTGGGATGTGGAATTACCCCTGTATTCAGAGGCAGGAGGTTTGAAAGTAGCCAATCCAAGAACGTTATTCATTTCTCCTTGCTGCTGACTGGCTGCGGCCATGTGACGCATCTCTGGCAGTTGCAGTCAAGTCCCACATCAGAACAGTTTCCCAGGTGGAGCTCGGGTGTTGCTCTGAGTGTTCTCGTGTTTTTCGTTTTGTTCTTCTTAAAGCCCTGTATTTTTATTACTGTAAATTAAATTAATTTATAACTTTATTTACCCTGCTTACACCAAAGAAAATGACAGCGCATATCAAAGAACACACGCGTGCATGAATTACAGTACAGTCTATATGGGGGTAACATCAGTATTTTACATTCTAGCACAGCAGTTCAGTGTACACTGTACAGTACGTATACTGCATACTGAGTTTAAAATTAAATTAAAGTGTTTTGGGAGCATATTTGGGGGCATATTTAGGGTTTACACTATAAAAATAGGCATTTTTAGGCTTTTTTTTTACCACATCACAAATTCGTGTTTTTTCACAATTCACAGATGCTCTTGGAACGTAACCCCTGTGAATGTCAGGGTTTTACTGAGTATAAATATAACATTACATTGGTCAATTCCATAGTTACATAAGAAATCTTAGGTTGCGACACAGTACAAATATGCCCCTTTCTCCTGAGAAAAAAAAAATAGCGGACCTGTAGGACCAAATCCACAGTGAATGAGTGTCTGTCAAATACCATATGTGGTAAATGCAGAAGAAGTGCTGACAGAACAGAATGTATATCTAATTATTTACAGAAGCTGAGTAAACAGGAAAATATGGCAGAGATCAGTCTTAAGATTTTTTTGTGGGGTAGTTCTGGGATATTAATTTGGTTGGACCCTTCACAAGCACATGGAATGTTGTCAGGGGTAGGCTGTAACCCTGGACAACATTCGGCGGAGAGAAAAAGCAGCGGCAAGTGGCGCAGGGCCCCAGGCAGTGGTGTGTTACCACATAAACAGCCTCACCAGTGCTAAAACAATGAGAGATCAGTCAGCAGCTCAAAAACAATCACATGCCAGCCACCCCCGGGGACACGATCGAGCCTCAGCAAGGTGAGTGAGAGAGAGATAGAGAGAGAGAGAGAGAGAGACAGAGAGAGAGAGTGAGATGGTGGGGGGAAAACCCCAAGGGTCTTTCATCACCTCAGTGCAAGACAAGAGTCTGAGAAAGAGAGAGCGAGCAAGAGTGAGCGAGAGAGAGAGAGAGAGAGAGAGAGAGAGAGAAAAACACAGAGAGCGAGAAAGAGGGAGAGAGAGAGAGAGCAGGAGGTTCAAAGTTGTGTGGATTAGACTCGTACACTACAGGTTTATCTTTCAGTTGTTAAACTTAAGACCTTTCATTCAGTTTAACAGGGTTAACTGCTCCCACACATTTTTACCCAGCAAATATAGAAAGTGTAAGAGAAAGAGAGAAAAAGACAGGGGAGAGAAGATAAAGAGACAAACAAGGAAGAGTGAAGGGAGCATATGGGATAGACTGAGAGAGGGACAAGAAAAAGATATAAAGAGGGAGAAAAGGGAAGAGAGGAAGAGACCTAGAATAGAGAACTGGAAGGGAGTTGGACATACAGAAACAGAGAGGGAAGGGGAGGAAGAGACAGAGAGAGGGGGAGAGAGAAATAAAGGGAAAATAGAGAGAAAGAAAGGGAAAAAATTAAGATAATGTAAAGGAAAGGGGTGGAACAGACGGGAAGAAAAGGAAGGGGTGGGAAAAGTGATAGTGGGAGATAGCAAGAGAAGAGAAGCAGAGAGTGAGAGAGACCAACTAGAAAGGAGTTCAATAGCTTTTTTTATTCGGGAACTATTAGAAATGATTCTGTGAAGCAGGTTTTGTAGAGTAAGGAGCCTATGTAGGAGCCTTTAGTGTTAAAAAACAAAGGACTGTACACAATGGCACAATGCAAATTAATGAGTCAAGAAAAAAAATCCAAATATAAAATAAATATTTTCTTTGAAACATATGTCATTGATCTTCCAACAAAAAGTGGTAATGGAGGCTAAAAGACATGGATGTCAGTGAGACAGGCAGACAGAGACACCGTCCTTCTTTTTCATAGATAAGTCAGAGCCTGGCAATTTGCTGTGTGTTTATGATGGCTGTTCCTGTTGGGAGTGTGTTTTGATTGAGGCCCGTTCAGAGACAGCCCTGAGGCGCGCTTCCCTCTGCCGTCAGTACCGTGTGGTGTTTAGTTCTGTCCCCTCCTTCGAAACCATGAGAGCAGTGGAGCTGAATTAAGTTAAGATAGCGTGACAACAACAGTAATGTGTTCTAAACCAAGAGTATGGGGATGGAGTGTGTGGATATTTTGCACAGTCAGCGCAATACAGTTCATTACAGGATAATTTTACATGTTTGAATGTAAAGCTAGGCCTGCACATTTTCTCAGAAGGGTTCATTATGTGTTAAGGGGAGGTTTTAACTGTGTATGTTAAACGGTGCAGATCTATAATCTATAATCAACTTCCTTCTCATCACAATGGTCCTTAAACACAACTACTGGGAATGCCCTAAGAGTCTGGTTTACTGTCATGTAAACGAGTTCTAATCCTGGTCATAAAAAGAAGTCACACTCACACACACATTTTTATACAACAGGATCATAGGGTCATATGTATAGTTCTCTACAAATATTTATTAATTATCTAAGATCTAGATCTGAGCAGAAAGTGTTTATATCCTCCCTATTGTGACCATTCTGCTGATGGAATGGAAATTATTATTTTTTAGCAATATAATCACATAAAGTATGTTATCCCATACCTCAGATTAACTAGGGCACTGTTTGGTCTCTGTGTCTGAAATGTGACTTTGTGTTGAGCTGCTAGTGAGCAGTAAGAAGCTAAATGAAAGAAGTGAGAACACTGTTGTGTTCACAATCTGACACAATCTAAAGCAGTAAAAACACTTTTACAAATGTTTACTTGCTCACCTAAACTTTAAAACCAAGTAGAAATGCCATTTTATGGCTAAAAAATTAATAGTACATTGTGTGAGTGTTTTATCATAACCATTTCCAAACATCTCCGTAGGGATGGTGGACCAGGTGTTGCTGGTGGAAGTTATCGCATGCATTTGTGGAGTGCACAGGGAAATCTGGAACCAAACTTTATAATTCTGTTCCATGATATCAATCAAAACATTTAGAAAAATGTCAGATTTATGTTTGTCACCTGTAAAAATGGTAACTTCAAAAAACAGCAGAAAAATGCTAACATAGATATGTGTTTGTGTGTGTGTGTGTGTGTGTAACTTTTTTAAAACTCAAATTCACATCTGATTTTCTGTTTCTGTAAAAGACAAAGGACATTTTTGTCAAGAGCAAATGTGAGAAAATACAGATGGACAGAGAGACTTACAGGCTGTGATGAATTTGTTGTTTGTGTTGCCCCCTGCTGCACATACATGAAGAAACAACCTCTAAGGCTCAAAAGCAGCATTGAGTAACTCCTTCATGTCATTTTATTCCCACACGACCCTCCTTTGATGCTAATAAATCTGTCTAGAGCAGGGGTTCTCAAACTTTATATTAAATGGTCCAAATCTAATTTCTAGATAAAGTTAAATGTCCGGGACAACAAGGTATAAGCAAATCCTTTTTATTAAATTTGCCTACAACATACAACCAAAAGAAATGGCGCTGTTTGCCTATCATTGTTTGCTTGTGAACGTAATCCACTCTCACTTTTGAGAGTAAAACGTAATATGCACTTTTGACAGTAACGTGTTTTGCGTAAATGCATTCCTAATATGATGTGTGGAATGAGTTGCAGTTCGGTCCGGATACTGACCGGGGTCCGTACTTTGAGAATTGCTGGTCTAGAGTAGATCATGAAGACGTGGGATCTTTTTCATGATTACAGCCACTACCTCAGACCTTCTAGTTAACTGGAATGAACCTTTATCAAACGTTGGCAATGTCTTCTTGTTTTAAGTAATTATATAATTGTTACTTATTATATAATTGACTATTACTGCCATTTATATCCCTCCCAATGCTAATGTCAGCACTGCTCTTTCTCATCTGGTGGATATTGTAAATAAACAACAATGTGAGCACTTGAATGGTGTACACATCATGGCCGGGGACTTCAACCAAGCATGCTTAAGGACTGTCGAACGGACTGACTGGGGATTGTTTGAACAGAATAACCTGGAAGAACACTCAGAGAACATTCTGTCTTACATTAAGCACTGTATTGACAGTGTCACAGTTGAAAGACGCATTAGGACATTTCCCAGTCAGAAACCCTGGATGACGAATGAAGTTAAAAAGGTCCTGAAAGACTGGAATACTGCCTTCAGGTCCAGGAATAAAGAAGCTCTGCTAGAGCTGATTTGAGGTGGTGTAAGCAAAATAAGCTTATAAAAGGAGAGTGGAACAATATCTAAATGATCACAACCCTCACAGGATGTGGCAAAGGATACAGCACATTACCAAAAGGCTGCACAATCAACACCACCAATATGGACACCTCTTTGGCTGAAGAGCTGAACCACTTCTTTGCCCGATTTGAGGTTAATAGGTCTGCAACAGTTGTACTGCCCCCACCAGCTGGCTGTGCCCAAACACTCACTGTGCAAGAACATTTTAGCTCAGCATGTAATACTATACCACCAGACATTCTCACAAACAAGCTGCTCCACCTGGGCCTCCCCACCCCCATCTGTACCTGGATAAAAGACTTCCTCACGAACCGATCACTGAGCATTAAGACTCGGCTCCCACCTTTCTTCCTCCATCTCACTCAGCACTGGTGCCCCTCAAGGCTGCGTGCTGAGCCCACTGCTTTACTCCTTATACACCTATGACTGCATTCCAGACCACCAGAGCAACACCTTTATTAAATTTGCTGATGACAGAAGTGTGGTCAGGCTTATCTCAAAGAACACTGAGACCCATTACAGGGATGATTATCTGAGACTGACATGGTGTCTAAAACACAACCTGCTACTGAATACTGCAACAACCAAGGAACTCATCCTTGATTTCAGGAGGAAGCAAACTGGGGATCCTGCACCTCTGCTGATAAACAGCAACTGTGTAGAGAAAGACCACTCTTTTAAGTTCCTGGACATACACATCTCAGATCTTGGACTGTCAACACTAATGCCATCACAGAAAAGGCCCAGCAGCATCTGTATTTCCTAAGAAAAAACAATGTGGACAAGATGGTGGCCTTTTATCACTCTGCAGTTGAGAGTATCCTAACGTACTGCCTGACTATGTGGTATCCAGGATGCACAGTGGCAGACAAAAATACATTACATTGCGTCATCAGTAATCCCTCATCAAGAAATAATTGTTTTCAATAAAAGCACATGCAGCATAATTATTGGCCCCACTGCATTTAATACTTTGTACAACCTCCCTTTGCAAATAAAACATCAGTCTTCTCCTGTAACATTTTATAAGGTTGGAGAATGCAGAGCAGGGCATCTGAGACCATTCCTCTTTACAGAATCTCTCCAGATAATCCATGGTCCTAGGCCCTTTCTTGTGCACTTTCATCTTCAGCTCACCCCACAGGTTTTCAAAGGGGTTCAGGTCAGGGGACTGAGATGGCCATGGCAGAAGCTTGATTCTGTGGTCAGCTAACCATTTTTGTGGTGATTTGGACATGTCCTGCTGGAAGATCCAGTGATGACCTAGTTTTAGCTTCCTGGCAGAGGCTGTCAGATTTTTACTTAAAATGTCCTGATATTTCAGTCCATGATGCCATGTCCACCAACAAGGTTTCCAGGACCTTTGGAGGAAAAACAGTGGCACATCATCACAGAACCTCCACCATATTTTACAGTTGGGATGAGATTCTTTTCATTACATCTTTCTTTTTATGCCAAACCCATCTTGACTGTTTATTGCCAAAAAGCTCCATTTTAGTTTCATCAGACCATATTTTACAGAACATCCACCATATTTTAAGACAAGATAAGATAAGATAAACCTTTATTAGTCCCACAAGTGGGAAATTTGGACGGTAAAAAGTTAGGAGCAGCAAAAATTAAGAAACAACAGAATGAAATAGAATAGAAATAAAAATAAAATGCCATACGAACAGTGCAGTATAAAATGTACACTATACAATCTAGAGATATAGATGTTGTAAATGATTTACATAAATGTATTTGTAAACTATATGTAAACAAAAGTAGACTGTGATACATCTGTACACAATGAGTATATGTATGTATGTATATATATATATA